>JANUWF010002383.1:1200000-1800000 GCA_026120185.1 Voacanga thouarsii | reverse complement strand
TTAAACTATTTTATGAATGAAAGCAATAGCTATTGTTGAAAAGATCAAAGAAAACAAGAAACAAAAGATGGCATTACAGCCATAATATATATTTAGACCGATTTTCATTTAAAACAATAAGATAAATAAATGAATGAAATTCTAGTTTTCTGATATTCAAGCAACACTGGTTATAGTTTATTACATGACCATAATCAAACCAGCCTCACCTTGGTACACTAAACAATTTCCTACAGTTCTTATCATAGAAAATAATTTATGCATTCAACCTAAACAAAATAATGCCTACTTGAAACACAAAAACCCTTTTCTAAACAACATAAGATTCTCAATTTTAAAAAATCATGAAGATTGAAAAGCAGTATAGGATAGGAAACAAGTTTGCATCCATCACGAGACAAACCAAACCAAACCAAACCAAAGAAGAGACCCATTCAACAGATACATCCTACCAAGTGGGCAACTTCTACTCCACTTTAACGACTTCAAAATGCAAACCAATTCCACTTTCCCTTTACAACAGCCACAAATCCCTATTCGATGAGAATCTACCAAATTTTAATGCATCGATGTAGCATTTTATTATCAAGTCCCAACCTTTATTTCAAACATGAGAAGAAGTTGATAGAAGAAATCCTTAATGCGAAGTTGGAAGACCAAACAAAGAGGCTAAGATAAGCATGTTTCAAGGCCAAATATGAGAAGAGAAAACTCAAGGATCTGGAAAAAAATTTAAGAGGCAGATGTTAGTCTGATTGCTTTGGTTACATAAGGTTAAGTTTATGATCTTTCTCAAATTTTCTTTACATTAAGAAGATGCTTAGACATTAAAATCTATTGTATAAAATTAAGCTTAAGGGTAATCAACTTATTTGGAGTATCAAGATGACCACAAAAAAAATGACAGAATTTCCCCTATATACTGGACGTTTCTAGGCACAAAGCCACCACAAAATCAACATTATTAAAAAAAAAAAAAACATTAACTGTCACAACAATTATTCAATAGGGGTAATCACCCATTACCCATGGGGAATGACCACCCATCACTCACGAGGAATGATAACCCATCACTCACGGGGATCCATTCATATAAGTTAAAAAAAGAGAAAAAAAAGATGCAGTGGGTATCCGACTAAAATAATATAGCTAACCATATAGTAAAGGAGTTATTAAATTCCTTAACTCATTTATATTCCATTTCATACTAGAAATTTAAATGGAACCAATGAAATCAGGGTCACATGAAATTTAAAGCTACAGGAAAGCTTGTTTTCAACTACTCTGTTTTGATATTTAAAGTTGCATCACATAAAACAAGTCTACAATTAAGCTATAGAACCTTAAATATAAAAGAAGTATGGAAGTTAATAAATGTCCAGTCTGGCTAGCTGTTATGTTTCTGGTTAAGTATTTTTGTCCACCAACTCAACAGAAAGGCAGAACTCAAAAAAAAAAAAATCATAGGTATTTCTATTAAAATCATATTGTCAATTAAACTATCTAAATGAACAAGTCATGTTTGTTCATAAAAACAAACTTCAAAATAGCACTGTGATATCAAACTTCCACGATTACCAAGTTCTAATCCTCTCTCTCTCTCTCTCTCTCTCTCTCTCTCTCTTGTTAATCAAAGAAAAACCAACATTGAACTCATTTACTCCGACTCAACTCCTAACCCATCTCTCAAATTCATTAGGAGAACGCAACCCAAAAAAAAAATCCAATACAATTAAATCAACTAATTATTCATTAGGAATTGGAAATCAACAAATCAAGAGAAGATTTAACACATGAATAAATTAGAGTTCATCTTTTCAAAATACAATTAAAACATTCAATACAAATTAATAAAGGAAAAGCAAAAGAAAGGGATAAAGGAATGCTCATCGACAAGCTACTTCCGTCTTTAATATTCAGTCCTACCTTAAAACAACGCTACAATCTCTCTAGTCTCTTTTCTCTTATATGTGGGTGTTATTCTCTATTGCTGGCTGCCTACAATAGTCTCATCTTGTTCTTTGTATAGACCTTGGAAAACCCTAAAAATCACGTAAATTTAGATATGCGTTTCTATTTTATGAACTTGCACAATGCCGTTTGAGTTGATTTAAATGGGACCGTCTACTCATAGTATCTTTTCTCTTTTTTTTTTTCATTCTCTTTTTATCTTCTTCTTTCAGTCAACTCTTTATTTTAAAAATCTACATAAAAGAAGACATAAAGTATGGGTGAGTGGCAAATTGACGTATAAATCAACACAAATATGTCACTAATGGCATAGAAAATATGTACAAAATGAACACTCATCAAATGTTTGATTCAAGCTTCGTCTAGAAGGTAAGGAATGTAAAAGCAAACAACTTGAAGCATACTTTGCAACAAATAACTAAAAGCTTTATCAATGGCATATGTATTAGATTCTCTCAAAGTATGAACATGAATTCCTCACTCTATTTTTTGCTTGACCTTTCAAAGAATGCTCTTTAAATTTGGGTCTTTAAACAGGGATCAAGAAATAACTCAACAAAACACCACTATTTTTAAGCACCAAACACTTGTACACCCTCAAATAAATCTCCAACACATCCTAGATCCTATAAAATATCATACACAAGCCACATTATAGCTCAAGAAAAACAACATTCATCTCAAACCTCGATTTTTTTAGCAAGGTCCCTTGTTTTCTCCAACAAAAACTTGATCAAAACAACATCAAGACTCCTTCAATCTCCACAATAAATATATCATACTCATAAGGCATCATTTACACAATATAAATACAACATTATACAACACCAAATCATGGGACAAATCATTCAAATAAGGCTTCAAGCCATAAAATGAAAATCTGGGCAGCAGCACTTATTTTCAATATTTATGCTATATAAAGGAGTAAAAATGTTTTCTTTGCACACAAGACTTTATTTCACACATTATACATCATCCTTTAACATAAATCTCAACATTTCCATCATGAATCACCACCCAAAATGCATAAACCATGCAAAATAAAAATTTATCTAGCACAAATATATTTTCGAACAGATTGGGAAAATAATAAGAAGATGGCAAAAATCACTAAATAGCTCCAAGCCCACCAAAATTGCTCTTCCAAGTTCCAAGAGTTGTGTTAGCTTAGGACAAAATACATTGAAGGCTAAGAAGTGAGTGTTGAGGAAGTGGTTTCGGTGGAATGGTGGGGCACTAAAGCTGTCGGCCAGCTTTCATGGAGGGGGAGAGGAGAGTTTTTTCTAGAGGAGAAGGAGCAAGAAAAATGCAGAGGAAATGGGGAAGAATTTCAGCAGCCTTAGGGGGAGAAAATGGGGGAAAAGTTCTTTTTTATAATAGGGTGGATTTTTATCCAAAGGTTGTAATGAGTTCTCTTAAAAATACCCTAAGTCCAATGGCTAAGATTGAGGGTGTTTTGTTGGGTTAAAAAGATCTATGGGTCCAAGAAATGAGTCTTGGGTCAATTGATAAAATTAAGTCAAGTAGTCAAAATTAAATTTGACCCGAAATTTGATCAAGATTATTAGCTTAGAAAACAAGGCCAAAACGCTAATTAAAAATGAATTTGTTCAAGAGTGTGCTTTGTACAAGAGAAAAATCATTGTGATGATTTTATTAAAAAAGTAATTCACTAAGTAATTTACTACACATAATACATATATACATAAAATGAACAATTACTTACATATAAATTACTTACCACATCGAAACAAAATAATTGTCTTATCAAAAACATTTTCCTCTAGTGAATACATATAAATGGCACATAGAATAGCCATATATAATGTATTTAATTTATGATGCAATCCCAAATAGCCATATAATTAAGCTTCCAAACCCTCAATTAAATAGGGGTGTCACAATGTTTCTTTATTCTCCACCTCTACAACTACCCACACTAAAGGAAACATTGAATTGTTGGGATCAACCCCTACAGTTGTTAACAGAATTCTTAGATGAGAGCCTCTTAAATGGAAACTATCCAAGCATGTAACTTTCCTACACCCTCCAAAAAAAAACCCTTTCTTAAGGTAGCTAAAGAAATGTACATCCCTTGAAATCTCTCATTCCCTTTATTGTCTGGGCTAGTAGTTAAAATGATTGTGTTGTCCGAATCTGATCTTCTCAACTCCTCCACATAATCCCACATCTTCATATACTAAAACTTATATTTACCCTCAATAATATCTCTTACCCTTTGTCTAGCCCGATACACTTTGTCCCTAGAAATATTGTAACTACTTCCTTAAACTCCTCTCTACAACTAAATATTTGTCCCAACTTAAACTTTGGATCTTCCCCATCAATATTAACTCTAAATTTTTCATGTCTTGGTCTACACTATTTCCCTGTACTTTCTTCCGAGTTACCTTCTGAGGAGAAAATAAACCTAGCTGTTTGATAATCAGTGGACTCTTCTGAAATAGATATATTTTCCCCTACAAAGAACTCAACCTCACTAATATCAATAGCTATATTCCTCTTCTTTGTTGGATGTAGGCCTTTTCTTGAATTTTTGCACATTGTTTGCTTGGTTGTGCCTTTTCTTCACTACTTGATAGCACCTTCTCGACTCTACAGTTTTAGTACCTTTCTTGGTTAGAGATTCATCTTCTACAAGTACACTACCTAATAGCACCTTAACAATCTCATTGTGAAAAAAATAAACCCTAATAGCCCCCATCTTTGCTCTTATTTTAGTCATTGCAAGAGCATCCTTTTCCCACCAATTAATACCAATTCTTGATCCTCATTTGTCCCAGAGTTTCTATAGAAGAATTGACACTCTTTTTGGTATCCTAAATCTTTTGCCACAGCGTTTAATTCTTGTAGGGACCACAAGTCTATATTACACCTATCATAGCAATCTACAACACCCCTAATGTACATCCTCATACTAGTGCCAACAAACGCACAGCCATGATGAAGAACAATTGTGAAATCTTTAGAATTTGGATCCATCAATATTAAAAAAAAGAGGCAAAAGTCAATTGATTAGAATAAAATTGAATGTAAAAGGCAAAAGCGACAAACCAGTCCAAGACGCTAAAAATACGAAGCAAAATCCATGAAGTCCCACCAAGTCACTAAATAAAGACACCAAAGACAGATAATGTCATAGTAAAGCTAACTAGAAAAAAAAAAAACTATTGGGACCACACTAACATTAATAAACACACAGATATGCTAAAGGGTATACGACCAGTCAAAAACTCCATTCCTAGACCACTTAAGGTAATCAATAAACAAAGACATTATTTAGGCAAAAATGAAAAAAAGACCAAGTTAAGAAATTGAGAACCAGACAAGCACAACACCTGAAAAAATAGAATATGGGATCAAACTACATAAAAAAGATACATTTCGGATAGTTTAAACTGTTACAAGTCAACAAAAATAACACCTAATAAATCTTCAAAGGTTGAAAAAATTCAACCTTTAGCCTCTCATTACTACGATAAATAAACAGAAGAGGCCATAGTTGCTTACCATACACCGAGTCGCCGGCATCTAGCCCCAACTCTCGTCACAAGTACATTTTCTTGTCTATGAATCGTCAATGGATTCAAGATGGACAATGATCTAGCTTGGTTCCTTTGATTGAGAGTGGATGAAGGAAGTTTGGGAATAGTATTTTGGTGGTTGGGTCAGGTTACCATTAGTTCGGGTCAATGCAAGTGTTGTGCCAACTTTGCCCTTCGTTAATAAGCCCACGTACAAGCCACGTGAAGCATTCCACTGGGTTCCAGCACATAATGGGTGGTTGGGAGTTCAAAAAAAGGAAATATATAGATTGAGAATCGTAGAAATTGAAAAAAAGAAAGATTTGAGACTATCGTGTAGTAAGTAAAATAGATAAAAGACAATTTATGGAAATTTGCCTAATTTTGTTCTTGTGACTGCTATTTATGTTGTGATGTTCCTGCCTCATTTATGACTAAGAATAAAGAGATTTATGATATGTTCAGATGGTAAATAAGATGTTAGAAGGATCACATGGTATATATGTTATATAGAGAAGTAAAAAGAATGGATTACGTAAAGAAAATGAACAAAACAAAAATTTTGTTTGCATGAATTTTGACCAGGTCTGTGGAACCAATAAACTGGATGAATTGACTTGTTATTCTAGAACTCCATAACCTTAAATTTGTAGCTAAATGTCTTAGAATCATTTTAAGACCAATTTTACATAATTTGGATTTGTAAAGAGGAAGTTATGATATAAATACCAAAAGGTACCATTTCAGTGACGGGATTAAGAAGCTGAGATATTATAAGAAAAATGGAATGTAATAGGAAAGAGAGTTGGTATTTTTCTAAATTGGGAATCATAAAGGAATGTCTTGAGGACATTTTGAAAATATTTATACTTTAATTGAACAAGTTATGATATAAATAAGCAAGTGTGCCAAGAATGAGGAAATGCAGCATTGGTTATGAAGGATAAATTCATATGTTAGTCTCATGCGTGTGTTCTTTGGTGTATGAAGGATCAAGAAAGCATGTGAAAGCTTTGTGTACATAATTGAGGAAAGAGATAATAAAATAGACTTAAATTATCTCAAAAGAGTATATACCATTTATAGCATGAGATAGAGAAATAGGAAATTAAGTAGTTTCATTTAAAACGTATCTTTGGTAAAATGCATCGGTTTTAAATCTCTAGAGTACTAAGAGAAATGTGAAATGATGTTCAGTATAGGTTATTCACTTTAAAGACTTTGTGGAAAGCTAGAAGCGATATATGTATTACCACATCGAATTAGGATACAAGGTGAGTCCTTCTGGTTTACAAATTCCATTTTAGTTGGTGTTTTTTTAAAATCCTAAACATGAACATGTTTATCCGTTGATTTCATGAATAATGGATATTGTGAGTCCTTCAACTTTCAGAACCGTTATAACTTAGTTCTTTTCTGATATGGTAAAATGCCTTCCTAGTATGGATAGTCTTTTCGGATATGGAAAAATGCCAGTAAAATGCCTTCCTAGTATGGATTGTTATTTTTCCGGATACATTCAAGTGAAAATTCTCCACTTGAAATCTGGAAACATTATAAATACCATGAATCTTAAATTTCTTGAACATGCTTTCAATACTAGTTTAAAACCATGTTTCCAAACAATATGCCAAGTTTTCATGTATCATGTGAACGTTGAGTACTCTGCAATTGTTTTTCTCCATGTACTAGCTTGCATAGAAGATAGATAATCCTAAGTAACCTGATCAGTTTTGGAAATTGTCTTACTCTGGACGGAGCTATAGGATGTTGAGAATTGTCGAATACTCGAATACTTGAATACATAAATACATGTATACTTGAATACTTGACATGAATACTTGAATACTTGGCATGGATACTTGAATACTTAAATACATGGATAATTGAATACTTGAATACTAGAATATTTGAATACTTGAACACTTAAATTCTTGAATACTTAAATACTCAACATGATTATTAGCACATTTTATAGTAAAGTACCTAAATTCCTAGTGTAACATGTTTTCGCTCCTAAATTCTGAATTTCTGAATACTCGAATTTTTACATGAAAATTCCTGAATACTTAAATCTAGTACGAGAAATCTTGAATTCCTGAATAGCTGAATCTTCTTGTTTTCATACAAGTATTTCTGCCATCTCGGATTAACATATTCTTGTATAAGAATTCCTGAATACTTGAGTTAGCATGTTTTACATCAAAAGTTCATTGGAAAAATACTAGTACATACGAGACTCACTGAGCCTTACGCTTACATGTGTGTTATTTTTTTTTTATTTGAAAAATTTAGGAATCAAAGGCACAGCAAAATCATAATGAACTCCTAAAGGCTCATGCTATGCATGGAATCTATGTAGAAGCTCGGATAAACTCTTGCATATGTATCGAAAGTTAGACCCTATATATCATTTTGTGTTTAATAAAAGTATTTTGAAAAAAAAAATTCATTGTGTGTCGACTAAAGTTCGTTATAAAAACCCCTTGTGTGGGAGATCAGACATGCAACATCCCACAAAGAGAAGCCCACTACACCATGAAAATGTGTGGTGTTACAAAAGTAACTTGATCTATCAACACTTACCTTCATTCCACAAACAACAATTTGGTCTCCATCATGCAGCATACCATTAACTAATATCACATCAATGGTGGTTCTATGTCCCTCGACAACCTTAACCTCCAAAACATTACACTGCCAACAGAAAGTTAAAAGACAGTCAAAATCACATATTTATTACACCACAAAAACTCTAACTTTCTCCTGAAACTGAAGACAATGGCAAAGAAAGTATACCTGCACTTTATTCCTATAACTAAGTTTTTCAACCATTGTCTTTTGAGTCCACTATACCAACATGAGTACTAAGTCTGGGACCCTTTCACCACTGTCAAACTAAAAACAAGTAAATGACAGTTTCAACAAAAAGGGCAACAAGGTAATCAATAGTTTGGAGTGTACGTTATAAAAGTTAGTAGAGGAGCAGAAGAAGGCTGTGCCACAGGTGCAAATAGCATAATGCTGAAAGTCTCCCCCATTTCTCTATTTTGTTAGTACAATTTGGTATGTAATAATCTGCAAGTTAAGATTTTACACATGATAAGGGACTAGAAATCTTAGAAGCTTTTAAGCTAGAATCTACTAAGACACAACCTGAGTGAGCCTTATGTTCAAATCCATTTGAACATCTTTGGACTGTTGTCTCATTGTCTTCACAATAGGTGCATTGTGGCATGTCTTCCATCCATAAAGTCTGTCCACCTGCAAATAGATCAAAAAATTAAGACCGAAGAAAGGGAACTTACACCACATATAGAAAAGTAAAGAAGTCCAAGGTATGAAATGTTTGACAGAAATTATATTTTGCTTCAAAAAGAAAAAACCATTTAACTTATTTACCCTAGCACAGAAGTAATACATCTTGCCAATGAAAAGGACTTCCAATATTAGCTCAACGCAAAGAAAATCCATCAATATTGCAATAAAAGTGTATATCCATCATCAATGCACATCAAGTTGCTTTAATAACATTTATTTATTTATTCTTCACTACTCAGAATGATTCCTTATATCAAAATAGATTTCTATCTTTGTTGGTGATCATGTATCATTTTATATATTACGTAACTGTTAAATATGACAAAATTCATATACCCATAAAAGTTTTTTTTTTTTTTATAAGCATGTACACATTTATATGGTACTAAACTAAAATGTTACACATTTATGAATGGTAGTGCAACATTTTAATTCACTCACTTTATTCAAATCAATAATGATTTCTATCTTTCTCATTTTCAAAAGATTGAGTGATTCAATGGTCTGTGGCTCCAATCCATGGATTATATCAACAACCAATATTGCAATGTCATATAAGCCTAAACCTCAAGAGCACAAATTAGTGAAAGATTTATGTCCTGGAGTATCAATTAACAATAACCCCAGGACATCTAGCTTTACATCTAGCTTTAGTTCTGCAGTTCTATCACGAATATTCTTGGAAGGAAAATATGTTGCCCCAATTTGTTGAGTAATGCCTCTAGCTTCACCTTGCTGAACATTGGTTCCTCGAATGAAGTCGAGTAACTTGGTTTTACCAATTTCAACATGACCCAAAACACAGCAAATTGGTGAGCGAATTTTATTTTTCACACTCACTAGGTAGAGGGTCAGATTTTGAATCTCTCTCCCCCTCATACTTTTGGTCTCTTAGATTTGTCTATAACCTCAACTTCCAAGGTAATTTTGACACTTCCAAGATTTTGAGACTTTATTGGCACACTGGAGCTAAATATTTGACCAACCACAAACCTTGGAACCTTAGAAGGAGCATATACCTCAGCTTCAACTTTTTGTTGGGCTTCCCTTGTTTCTTTGCTTCTAGCAGCTCCTTTTGATTGAGGCTTTAACTTTTTTCCATTATACTTGGGCCATTTCCTAGGCACAGAAATAGTATCTCCAGTAGGTAATAGTACCCCAGCTTTGGCAAGTAGTTGGTTTCTTCTGGCTTCCACTATATAGTCTTTTTCCTTCTGTCGAGCCATCATATGCTTTCCTTCTTATTTTGCCTTCAAAACATTCCCTCTATTCCTTTCCTTTTTCACACATTTCTTCTCCTCTGCTAATCTTTCAAGTTCTTCCTCCCTAAGCTGCTCTTCTTCTTCTCTCCTTAACTTTTCTTCTTTATCCCCTTATCCTCTTTCTTTAGGTTCCCTTACTTTTGCTGGTGTCTCCTGAACATACTTTGGAATTTTTTTATTCAACACCTTATTTTTTACTCCATTCACCATTTCTTCCTTCTCACTACTTGAAATTGGTGTTGGTGCTTTTTTCCCTTGTATATTTTCCTTCTCATTTATCTTCTTCTTTGCTGCTTCAGACTCCATAGCTCCTTCTTTCTTAACCTCATTCTTACCCACACTAGGGATAGAAGTTAAATTTCTAAGAATGTGATTCATTAGCATGCCAATTGATCCATAGCATTAAATTGACAAGTGTAAATACTAGGGCCAATGATCAAAATGGCCCCATTTGGGGCCATTCAGCTTCAACTGGCTCGGTTGTAGAAAGGAAGCCTAAAATGGTCTCAACACATTAAAGGAATGTGTCCTACATAATATAGGACATATTAACATAATGTGTCCAAGTCGGTGTGTCCTATATCGCCATTTTCCTTCAACTCACGCGTCATTGCTCTGCATCTTCGCCGCCCCCTGCAAAATTTCCCTTCATCCTACCCACTGCAATTTTGGCTTAACAGTCACCCAATCTCCCCACTAATGTGTTTGAATTTGGGTATAAAAATCATATAAAAATAAGCACATTCCCAATCAAGTTTAAATTAAAATGTTAGCCCGAAATTACACATATGAGCAAGCGTACTCATCATTAAGCATAGCATAAGATTTAAAACGAGTATCGATTCTCAAGGAATAAGTATGCATTAATCACTTTTCTTTCATTATTGAATCGACTCCATAAAGTGAAAAAGAATAAAAATAAAATAATATAATATAATATATACATGTCAAGGATGGAAAATTATGTAACTCAAACCATTATTTTGACAAACATGACCTTAAAGTACCCAATCATTATCATAACTAATCATTCTCTTGACATCATAAAGGATTAAGATAGATTCACTTCTTTTCCAATCCATGAAATCACTATCTTCTAGACAAATTAGCATTACCTATCCTATCTCAACTAATTCACCCAAAAGATGTATTAAACACAATCCTTGATTAAATCTCTATATCCTAGAAAATTTAAAATATGAAATTAACAAATGAATCAATATCCTGGTAGACATCAATTAACCTTTAATTATTCAATTCTTAGCAATTAACCCATTTTTCAAGTAAGTTAATAGACAACAAATATGAAATTAATGAATTGAGACCACCATCAATCCCTTTTCCAAGTAAATTAATAGAAAGAAATAACATTTAATCTCGTAATCAGCATAAGTAATTAAATTCCAAGAATAACAATCAATAATCAAAAGATCAAAATAACTCTAAAAATCATGAATACATAAAATAATGTCAAATTACAATAAAACAATTAATACATCATTGTTTTAGAAAAAAAAAAAACAAAGTTAAAAGAAAGTACTCATAGACAAGCCTCATTCTTCTTCCTTTGTAGACTCTCTTGTACAATCCTCCTTGATTTGATAAATTCCTCTTTGAATTTGAGTGATTTTTTGTTTTGCTCCTTGAATTCCCCCCTCTTTGACTTGTGTTTTTCCTCTATTTATAGGTTTTAAAAGTCCTAAATTCGTCCCTTTAGGGTTTCTGGCCGAATAAAAGTAGAAAAATACTAAAACTCTGAAAATTGCCAAAAATGTGTAGGAAAATCGAGGCACTGTCTCTTGTAGCAGTGCACAGCCGGCGCCGCCTATCTTGTCTAGGGCCGGCACCGGTTGTATTCTATTTCTCTATCCGTTCGTCGATTTTTCTCGATTTTTGTGCCAAGTCTTCTAGGTTGCAGTCCGTGCCGCCTCTGGGCTCCCAACCGGCGTGACTGTGTTCTGTTCAGCTCCTATTTTGGCCGATTTTTCATCGCCTTGAAGTGCATGCCAATAGCACGTGGCTGGCACCGCCTCATATCTGTTTAGCGACGATTTTGTCTTATTTTTCCCCTAAAATTTGAAATAATGCACAAAATACCTTTTCAAAAGTAAAATCCCAAATATAAAGGAATATGACCAGTTAATGCACAAAATGTATCAGAAAATGACCTCAAATAACTAAGAAATATATGACTAATTTAGGCCCTATCACCCATACACCCCCTCATTTATCATCTATAGGAGCAATTTGGGGTTAAAATCTGGGTTTGGCTGTTCATTGCTGCAAGAACAAGAGGAATCTGTTGTGATTTAGACTCATCTTCCTGTGAAGTTTGTTGTGGTTAAACGCACGTGGATGCCATTGGTCTCCAAATGGTTTCTTCCCAACTTAGTAGCAGCAACTCCACTTCGGTGGCAATCTATCCTCTACTGATTTCTTTGAGTATGTATTTCCTTTCGACAGCAAGTCTCCACTTAGTGCATATAGTAATTGTTAGTTTTTTAACAGTAAGTGTTAATTGTTAGTTTATTTATTTCTGTGAGTATGTTACAGTTTTGTCAATTGGGTTAGATTGTGTAGAGCCTTGGACAGAAGGAAGGACGACAGTGTTTTTATGTTGCACCAGTTTTCTGTAGCTGTTTTAATTTTTTTTTTTATTATTTGGGTAGAAATATTTGGGTTGTTTTTAAATGGATGATTGTGATCTAAGTGTGCTATTTAATTTTTTGACAACTATATGCCATTTTTTTATTTTTTTTTACATATGTGCTTGTTTTTGGTGTTACTGAAGGGCGTATTAGGCATTGTTATTTTCATGATCATTTTTGCAGCATTTTCTTTATCAGTGCAGTAATGAGTTTAAATATCATTAAATTATGTTGTAATTTTATTTTTATTATTATTATTATTATTGTTATTGTTATTATTATTATTATTATTATTATTATTATTATTATTATTATTATTATTATTATTATTATTATTATTATTATTATTATTATTATTATTATTATTATTATTATTATTATTATTATTATTATTATTAGTAGTAGTAGTAGTAGTAGTAGTAGTAGTAGTAGTAGTAGTATTTGACAATGAGGTGCTAAGCTACCTTTTACCTGAAATTGTATATTTTGCGGTTGCTTTGGGCTTGTTGTTGGAGATGAAGGAATTGAACTGAATGCAAGGATTGCTTTTAGTCTTGTAAAGCCTTATAGTTATTATTGTGATTGTGAAACTCTTGAACTGACAATTTTTCTTTGGAGCTTAGTGCCTTTCATTAAGTATGGTATGCTTTGAATTTTGTTAATGAGATGATTGGGAATTGGAATAGGAGCTTTATTCAACTTTTTGCTAGATGTTGTAAATGTTATAGAATTGTTAGAGTTGAAAGCTATTGTGTTTGTGGAGGATTGGAAAAAGTAAAGAAGATTTTAAGCTTTGGTTAGTTTGTGTTGATGCTATTAGGGTGCATTTGCTCGG
The DNA here is from genome assembly GCA_026120185.1 of Voacanga thouarsii. Classification (NCBI taxonomy): domain Eukaryota; kingdom Viridiplantae; phylum Streptophyta; class Magnoliopsida; order Gentianales; family Apocynaceae; genus Voacanga; species Voacanga thouarsii. The sequence continues at coordinate 1,786,418 of JANUWF010002383.1, read as the reverse complement.
ATTTTAGCTGATTTAAGGAGATTTGTCATCTTGCGTACGTGAGTATATTTTTCTTGGTATCATTGTGGTGATATTATTACAATGGTGTTGTGGCGTTGTTGAAAATGAGAAAGATTGTATATTTTTTATTTTGCTAAATAAATTTATTATATATTTAATAATTTTAATTTTAGAAATATAAAAATTAATTTTTTATTGAAATAAATATCTCAATAATAAAAAAAGGCAAATGTGATGCTATTATTTGAATTTCATGATAAATTGTTGCTAGCAGCGTAAAAAATTGCATAGCTCCTAATGATACTATATTTATTAATGAAAGGAACATTATTAATCTTTTATGGTCAAATTGTAATTGTCGCGGTTTGTCTATTGGATTTTTTTTCCATTTATTGGCAAATTTTAAAAACATTGGAGTTGTTGTTGTTGTTGTTGTTGTTGTTATTATGACAATGAGGTGTTGAGCTACCTAAAAATTAATTATATTTATTTTTATTAAAATAAATATCTTAATAATAAAAAAAAGAAAATATGATGTTATTATTTGAATTTCATGATAAATTGTTGTTAGAAGTGTAAAAAAGCGTAGCTCCTAATGATACTATATTTATTAATGAAAGGAACATTATTAATTTTTTACGGTCAAATTGTAATTGTTGCGGTTTGTCTATTGGATTTTTTTTTTTTTTAGTTAATGGTAAATTTTAAAAACATATAATTTTTTTTATTTTGTCAATGAGGTGTTGAGCTACCTAAAAATTAACTATTTTTATTTTTATTAAAATAAATATCTTAATATTAAAATATAGCAAATATGATGTTATTATTTGAATTTCATGATAAATTGTTGCTAGGTAACATGTTAAAATAAAAATAATTAAAAAATGTGCACGAAATATATATTTTCTTTATCAAATACATCAAAACAATTTTTTTTTTTGTTTAAGTTAATGGTAAATTTTAAAAAATATTATTTATTTTTTTATTTTGTCAATGAGGTGTTGAGCTACCTAAAAATTAACTATTTTTTATTTTTTATTAAAATAAATATCTTAATATTAAAATATAGCAAATATGATGTTATTATTTGAATTTCATAAAAAATTGTTGCTAGGTAACATGTTAAAATAAAAAATAATTAAAAATGTGCACGAAATATATATTTTCTTTATCAAATACATCAAAACAAGGTTGTGCTGTAAAAATCAAGCACGATAAATCTAAATCATAGACAACAATTTCGGGTTGTAGAAATCTCAGTTTCCAATTATTCAAATTATACAATGTAAATAGTTATAAGTAGTCCCTACTTATGTAATTAGATGGCTTGAATGTTAACAATTTTAATTTGGCGCTATTTCGTTTAGGATGGACTGAGTGCACCCTAGTATAGTAATAGGACCAATCGTAGATGACATAATTATGCGGCAGACCGAGCACCAATCTTCTCTGATTTGGGTGCGACATGCTGAGATTTGCGAGGTTCCTTTACTATTTAGGCACTGCGATTCCTATTTTTTGTGAGGTCTATCCGTGGAGTAATCGGGTCATGCATTACAAAGATCTAGCTGGGTTTGGCGGGGTATGTCGAGCTGGACACATATAGGTGAATCACGCACTAGTCACTACGCTAGTTGAGTGATGGCGGCTCGAAACACATACATTTCACTTCCAGGCGGGTGAGGGTCGTGAGGCTACAGTAACATTACATGACGTTGCTATTTTATAGGGATTATCTATTGACTGTGAGCCTATTATAGGAGATGTCTACGAACGTTCGTCGGTTGTGTGGAGTGATTCGTATATAGACTTCTAGGATTTCATCCTCCACACGAGCATTTTAGGGGCAACTGACTTCATAAATCGACTTTGGAGGTGCATTTGTCACTCCCACTTCTAGATGATGCCCCCGAGGTACAAGTTCAGCAGAGGTCTCGGGGACTTATATTTCTTCTTATTGGAGGCTTGCTTATGTCGGATAAGTTAGGTCACTTGCTTCCGCTGTGTTTTTTACCATTTCTAGAGGATTTTGCTTTATGCAGTTGTTTAGTTGAGACAGCACGATACTAGCGTGGTTGTATAGATATCTATGCAATACTACTGATCCAATGGTATGAGAGATTTGTGGGCCCATGGTCCTACTTCAGGTAAGGTTCTTATATACAATATAGTGAGTTTTTTATAATTTTAGCAATCTAATACCTATCTTTATTCTATAGTTATGGGCTTGGGAGCACATTCCCGTATTACGTCCTGATAGAGTAGTTGCGATTCCAGTCCCTCTTCTTGCACTGTATGTGCACGGTGGGACGTGCGGCTTTATCTCCAAGTGAACTAGTTCTCACGTGCTGGTTACGTGTAAGGATTAGCTATATGCTATGCAGGAGACTCATGTAAGTATTTGTACTATGTTGTCTGGAGGACTTTCTATTTTTTCTACTATCACAAATACATTTTTGATTTGTTAAATTAATGTTCGTAGTTTATCTAACAACCTTATGTCGAGTTGGTGGTGGAGTTTTTGCCTGCACGTTATACTCAAGGGTCTGACATCTGGCGTTCACGAACCCTACTAATTTGCTTGGATGTTATTGACTTCCACCATCCCGATCACGTGCTTCGACAGTTTGGTTTATAACAGTTCATTTCTCTGCACTATGGTTACCATACAGAGTTGCATGTGATTAGGACAAGAGAGAACCACATAACAAATTGGTCTATTCATCACATAGCATACATAATGTGGGCTGCACGGCGTTAGACTATCATTGACAACATACTAGGCATCAGGATGGAGCCTGGTTATATGCACTGGTATCGACCTAAGACTCAGTGGCACATAGAAAATCTAACGCCACCTGGCGTCGAGGCGGAGGGCTACTAGGATGCTGGTTCAGCCCTACCATTATGATACGTTATATTACTTTTACACTTGGTCTTATTTATTTATTTATTTTTAGTAATATTAAAAATGAATTATTATTGAATTGTGACTTTGCTACAATAATTGTTCAGGAGAATTTTATTAGATTGGCCATTTCATCGTATCTGAAACTATACCAGACGCTAACATGAGATCGTGTGATGCATTTACACGGATCAGAGATGCGAGCACTCAGACACTGACCGCAGTTGGAATTGACCCTACCAGAGCAGATGTTTGTCCTGTGCTGGATCCTGGCAAGTCAGCTTGCCCTGAGTAGACAGCACGTAGAGGGCCTCGGGCATGGGTTAAAAGTCGATCGATCCCAGGACAATGCCGAGGCAAGAGACAGCGACGTAACACCTGTGGTGTAGCTGCAAATCAACAGCCGATTCAGCCGGATGCAGATATACCGGTGCTATTACTACCCCTATCACAGCCGTGCACGAAGACTCGGGATGCACCGTCTACTTTTCGGTGGAAGTTTTAGGCGAGACCATCAGGACAGGGCATGACAGATTCGCAGACACTAGATCACTTGATGTTCGATGCCAGTTGTCTATCTCCAGTTTCTAAGGATGCTATAGACCACGAGGAGGATTTGGCTACCCAGGGACCGGAGGGAATGACAGAGGAGACTACCGAGGACTTTCCACGTGGTAGAGCAGATTTTGGCTTAGCTTGGCCTCGATAGCAATGGTGTGACTATTATCCTGAGATATACAGGGAGCCGATGGCAAAGATTGGTCACCCTAGGCGAACCATTAGGCCTAGACGTTGCAGGACCTAGATGGATTTTGTTGTTTTCAATACTGACTTCCTTATTTTTGTGTATATCTTTATTTTCGATTTTTAGACGATGCAGGACTTATCTTACATTTATCTTATTTCATGACTGATAAAAAATTATTGCCAAAGGTAGTCGTGAACAATAAGGAATCTCTCCGGTAGTTAAAAACTGTTTAAGCTGAACTAAAAAATATTTGATAGTTCTTATTTAAAAGATGCGTTGTTTAGCTTTAATAATTTTTAGCTGCTGGAGAGATTCCTTATTGCTAAAGACTATCTTTGGCAAACAAGACACAAAATGCATTTTGGTATTACGTCCTACTGACAAGATGCAAATGTGTCCTATAAAAATTTTCTTTACATTTCAGACATTTATTTATTGGTAATCTCTCAGGCCTCGATCAGCTTTCTCTACGGCATATAAAATAATAGGATTCAAGTATCGGACTACTATTAATGGATAAAGTCAGATACATGAGGTAATTGTGTATTGCGTCCTCACTAGAGGACGCATTATTATAATGCATTTTTAGGCTTCTTTGATTCTTTCAGGTTGGCGTACAATAATTGTCTTGAAGTGTCCTCCGCAGTTTTTGATTTTTTCCCTGAAGCTTTAGCTAGCTTTTTAGAGGACGCATTATTATAATGCATTTTTAATCATTAGGATGCAATAAATTATTAGGTCCTTAACATACGTTCCAATATTTTTGGCTTTTTAGTAAATCTCAGACTTTTCCACAATTTTTGGTTTTTCAGAAGTTTGCAACTTTTCATAGGACACAATACGTTATTGTGTCCTATAGAAGGACGCATTTATGCAATGCGTCTTTCCTCTTCTATAAATACTACGGATGATATCAGATATCTTCATCTTATTTTTTCTTCATCTCAACTCTTATTTTCACTCACTGTGTGTCATGGCTCTTGAATCCCTAATGACTCTTGGTTTCTTCTGGGATTGCACAATTTCCTATGAAACAGGTGAATCTGTTCATTTTGATGGCCCGTACCATAAGCGATTAAACATACAACAGAAAATATCATTTCAGAAGCTGACCGAAAAAATCTATTCATATATGAGAATCGATAGCACAACTTCAACATTGGAGATATCCATGAGCTATCCCTGGGTTTATGGTTCAACGGTGCAATAGGGGTTACTTTACTTAGAGGATGAAGTTGATATGCAAGCCGTCTGGGATTTGCATCCTACTTTCAAAGAAGGCGGCATCCATATTTATGTGAAAACATTCCCGAAACAACCAATATAAGATGGTGCATCATCAATTCCGCGTGCACAGGAACAGGAAGCTGGGATTCCTATTGAAATTCTAGCATTAACATCAGTTGCAAGGCTCAATCTACCGAATGTTGGACTATACACAACTATGCTGCTCCAACAGGACCTGTTGGTACAAATAGATTTGCCAGATCAGTGGCTTCTTCAACAAAACTATCCTACCACTACTGATCCAAATTAACATATGCATATACCAATGCCAGCTGATATTCCCGACCAAATTTTTTGCACTGATGTCCATGAAACTGGACCATCGAAACCGCCAATAATTAATGGTGTAGCAGTCATAGATTCACTTGGCCCAACCTCTGACAACGATGGTCCCCCCTAATCGAATGGAGAATTCGAGTTTGACTCGACATTCGCGGCTGATTATGATAACAGCATCAGCAGTGATAGTGACCATAATGATGCAAACATACATCTACCACATTTCTGGCCTCCCTAGCACCAACATAAAACAGGCTGCTTCACGACACCCGTATGCATTCATATACCAGTTTCTAGGACATAAGTACGGGCACCTGATGATGATTTTTTCTATACCAGAGATGACTTGTGAATTGATGAATGGTCAGAAGCAAATTGGGAGTTGCGCCATAAAATGTGTTTCTAGGATAAAAAACAAGTTGTTTACGCCATAAGATTATGGAATGTGAGGAAAGGATGCGAGTTCACTATAATCAAGAGTAAGAGCACAATTTAGACTGCCTCTTGTAGGAACATCACCGAGCAAAATCCATGTGCATGGTACACAAGAATCATTAAGAAAGCTAGCAGTGCAAGATGGGAAATATCAGTTTGGAATGGCGAGCACACATATCTGCAGAGAGTTATAAACAACAACAATAGGAACTCGTCTCATAAATTTATTACACAACACATACCACATCTCATCAGAGATGATCCCGAGACATGTGTTAACACTATATTAGGGGTAGTTCACTAGTAGTTCCAGGCTGGATGTTCTTATCAGAAGAGGTGGTATACCCGAAAAGCTGCTGTTGAGTTGCTATATGGAAAATGGTCCGACACTTTCAGAGTACTACCTAACTATATGTTGGCATTGTAAGATTCAAACCCCGGCACAATCGTGCACTAGAAACACCACGACACTAATACTGGAGATACTAACATATTTCAATTTATTTTTTGGGCCTTCAAGCCATCAATCGAGGGATTTAGGCATTGTCATCCCGTGATCTCAATTGATGGGACTCATTTAAGGAGTGCATATAAATGTGTGCTTTTGATTGCCAGTACTTGGGATACAAATAAAAATCTATTCCCTCTAGCCTTTGTGATTGTCGATGCTGAATTCATAAAGAGTTGGGGATGGTTTCTAAAACTAGTTCAAAGTTGTATGGTGCGCAAAAGACATGTTTGTGTTGTGTCTGATAGGTACACAAGTATCTTGTCTGCTATGAGGAAACAGCCTAGATTGAATGAGCCTATGGGGGTTCACAGGTTCTGTCTACGTCACATTCGTGCCAATTTCAATCGACATTTCAAGAATACGATGTTGAAGCGACTGATGTACAAAACTGGCACAAAGAGAAATAAATCTAAATTCCAATCTGTAATGGATGAAATAAGAGAATGCAATCAGAAAGCATACAACTGGTTGATGTAGATTGGTCCAGAACAGTGGACACTTTCATATGATGGGGGATATCGATATAGATGTATGACAACTAATTTATCCGAGTCATTGAATTGTGTTCTAAAAAAACCTGAGCATTACCAATCGAAGCACTAGTTGATGCAACATTCATAAAGACAGTCGAATACTTTAACCTACATCGATTTAAGGCTAACAACTGTAACAAACCATTTCTTTTGTTGATATGGAATGCATTCCAGGTAGCTTCGCAGAAGGCTAGATCTTATTGTCAGTTTGGAAAAACAGAGGAGCATGCTGTGCAGGAGAAAACAAAAAAACAGAGGCAAAAACATAGCTTGACAATAGCATGGAAGCATTCAAAGCATACCTCTGTGTGCCTTAAACCTTTTTGGTTGTGAAGGAATCGACTGGACCGCAGGGATGACTCCTTCTCCTCCGCTTGATAAAGCTTCCGATTGAAAACCCGCTATCCTCCTACTACACCTTGTTTGCATGAACACCAAGCTTTTTGGATATCGGAATATTCCACTGCCTCAATCCTTGTTGGTGAAACAAATAGGCGAGGAGAGTGGTCTCAATGTTCTTGGCCCTTTTTGCTATTGATTAGCAAAAACCAAGAACAAAAACAAGAGAAGGAGAGCTACGAGAGAGAGAGAAAGCTTAGGAGAAAAATAGGGTTTTTTTTTTCCTTTCAGAGAGGCGTGAGTTCTGTGGCCAAAAACTAGGTCTCTGATATCTGATAACAATATCCCCAGGATATAATATTTCAAACATCCGGATGTTATCAATAGAGTAAATTTGGCTTAACCCTAAACTCTTCTGAACCGTATCTAGAAAAACTCTATGGTCTAGACTATTGGGCCAAAATAATATTTATTATTTTTCTTGGACCCAAAAAGTCCAAATTAATAAACATCAATTATTTATTTTCTGGGCTTGTAGAAATAACCCAATAAATAATTAATGAGCCCAAATGAACTAAAAATAATTAAACATTAATTATTTATTTCTTGGGCTTATACAAATAACCCAATAAATAATTAAATATTAATTATTTCTCTCTAGTTTAAGCCCAGGTTAATTTTCTATTTATTCAAATTGGACCCTGGCCCTGAATAATTAATTAACCAATTAAACCAGATAATAAATTTCTCTCAATTCTTTTATTTATTTATTTTTATTTCAGTCCAATAATAAATTAGATTTCCTGAATAAAATAAAATCCTCTTTAACTGAGACCAATTCCTCAACCCAAAAATAATTAGGACTTACGGGCTATTCTGAGGACTAAAAAGACACATCGCCTTGAATGCTAAAATGACCAAAATACCCCTACTATATAAATAGCTGTATTTTACATTTTAAATATTTTATAGTATCACCATAAGGAAATATTGACCCCAAGGACAATGTTGCGTTAGCAAAGTCTCTGACCTATAGGTGAAATGACTAAAATACCCATCTACACATCGCCGTACATTTAGAGAGGAAGAAGTGTACTAACACTCCTCTAAATGATATCTACTATCCTTAGGCTTCTAGTCCAATGATCCACGATTTCCTGGAGTGTTTTCACTTTCCAAGGGAGCTACCCTAAAGCAAACATCCAAGTCATGTTTCCCAGGGCCCTGGACATTTTAGATCATTCAGACAACCACAAGGGGCGATATTGTGTAGAAACTATCTTATACAAGTCTGTCTTAACTAACTAGTCACACATACCTAACATGCAAGTATATTGGCCCTACGATAAAATCTCAACTATAGCATATCAAAGTATATGCTTCCAGCTTCGTTAGACTACCAACTCATACTCAAGTCGTAGAGTATTAGTCCACGCTGTAGCGGTAGTAGTCTAGGTCTCTACCATATAGTACTTCAAGAAACCATTACTATAGGTCCTGTTCTACGTATTCGAAATATGCCTATGTCATGAAGTGAGTGGACTACTCACTGGCTAAAGGTAAGCCATTCTCCATTTGGAATTCATAACATAATAACCTAAACATGACGAGATTCCCATTCTCATCAATTGGTTAAGAACAAATGTTTATGTATTTAAATAACTCGTTATCCATACCTTATTGTGAAAGACCACCATTCACATAGATTACTTATTTAAACACAATGGATCTTTTTCAAATGAAATTGTGCACAAATAAAAAGTAAATTCACAAACGATTTCTGAAAATAAATTCTTTTATTAAAATATTCAATATTTACATAAAAAACCTAGTCTAAGAGGACATACTTCCCAACACTTATCGGGTTATGAAGTATAATGAACGCAGTGGAATTTTCAGTGTAAGGACACCCGTAAAAGTTGGGGGCAAAGGTAACAATGTTTATACAGTTAAGAAGTCATCACGAGATTGTAGCTACATGAAATGAAATTTATTTGGATTGACATGCACATATGTATTTGCAGTTTGTCAACATCGTGGCTGGTAACTAGCTGATTTTGTTTTGCCTATGTACTCCACGGAGAAGTACATTTCTGCTTACAAGCATGACTTCTACCATGTGGGCAATGACAACACAGGGCATAATACTGACTTCTTGTTAGAGGGCTACACTCCTGCGCTTAAAGGTAACCGACCAGCCGAAGGTGTACCACACGTTTTCAAGGTAAGATGGATTACCGAAATGAAGACTCCCCCCCCCCTCCCTCTCCCCAAGATGCAGAAATTGCTATCAAGCAGGACATAATAGGTGAATTGTAACAATGCTCGTTTTGATCTTGAATAATAAACTATACAATTACATGCGCTTGTATTACAAAAAAATTTATTTTATTTCCCTAGTTTGCTTTTTCTTTTTCCATTGACTACTTCTAATTTCTTACATTTCAATTGGCTGCTTCTTATTTCTTTCATTTCAAACCAAACCATGGTTTGAAATGAAAGTTTACTAAAAATAACATTTGATTATACGAACACTTAAACTTATTCAATGGACTGATCAATTGTGTTTTGATTTTGAGTAATTCATTATAAATTACATGATATACTATTAAAAAAAAATAAGGGACATTATTAGGACGCACTAATGTCTTGCGTCCTATATAGTGACGCAATATTATAAATTACACGATATACTATAAAAAAAAATAAGGGACATTATTAAGACGCATTAATGTCTTGTGTCCAAATATAGTGACGCAATATTATAAATTACATGATATACTATAAAAAAAATAAGGGACATTATTAAGACACATTAATGTCTTGCGTCCTATATAGTGACGCAAGACATTAATGCGTCCTATGTTAGGGAGGACGCATTTACATAATGGCATCAACGCATTAAAGGACGGCGCAGTCAGGACGCATTATTTAAATGCATCCTATTTTTTGTAGGACGCATTTCTTTAATGCATTGATGCCATTTTACGCACACCTTCTGAAATCGGACCAGTTGAAGACGAATGGCCCCAAAGAGGGCCATTCTAATCAATGGCCCTAAACACTACCAAAACAATACAATTGTTTGCTATTTTAAGAAATCAAAGCCAATAGCCTGTAATTTGCATTTATTATATTATGGAAGTGTGTGAATATACACAGGGATCAAGAGTGCTATATTCTAAAGATAATAAGATACATTTTGAACTCAACATGTAATCTAACATGTATTCTAGTTACCAAATTAGATTAATAAATGATTAATATTTCTATCAAATACCAATAACAACTTCCAGAAACCACTACTGAAATTTAAAAAGTCTAGAACAATAATACAATACGTTGTTCAAGTCGAACTGGAATAGAAGGAATAATATTGGAAAAAAATATAAAAATGGTTACAATTTTCCAGCAATGTATTAGTAGTCCTTACTTTTGCTTTTTGAATAGAAAGTTGTATAGAAAACATAAAAACATATCTGCCTGGGTTCTAGTTTTTTGAAAAGTCAACCTGAAATAATATTTTTATTTAGGACCATGCATGTTAGTCAAAAGCCCACTTAAGCCCACACTTTGCACTGCTGAAGCGCAAAGCCAAGGTCCCATGATTCACTTCCTCTGAAGCATAGCTTTGTGAAAAAGCTGCGGTTTTGAGAGGGATATTTTACTCTTTTAAAAATTGGACTGGTAAAATATTTTTATTTCTAACTTGATTCTTTTCATAATTGAGCCATACACCTCATGGGTGTACCCCATAACAGTTCAATATTTAAAGGGAAGTTGGGAGTGGGGGTGTTTGCTTAGGCGCAACCTCAACAAAGTTCATCCTTTCCTGTCCATCAGACTCATTCGCCATTCCCTTTGCATAGGGGCATTTCGCCCAATTATGAGGGAGAAGATTGAGTTTTATACTCTTTATTAGAAGATTCTACAACTCAAAAAATGGTGTCTAAAGTCAAATAGTGATTTCCAGCACATTCAATTTCTAGTGCACTTCCTACGACTCATCTTTGAAGTCTTTCTTTTTTATGTTTTATTTTTATTCTTATCATGTTTTCATCCCTTCCTCAATTTAAATACAGTTTATCATTGTGAATAACTAATTTACTTTCTAGAAATTCTATTTATGGAACATGTATAGTTGTGTTAATGCATTAAATTGTAGAAATATCATGTTTTGTGCAAATGTGCGTTTCTCTTCAAAAAGCCTTTACTTCGTGCTGTTTAAGCCATAAAGGGTCCTAGCATTTCACCTTGCTTTGTGCACCTAACCACTATGGGACCATGGAAATGAGAATTTATTTGAAGTGGTAGGCGAGTGAAAGAAATAGAAAAATTCAATTAAATTTGTAATTTAAAAAAAAAAATCAAACATGCTACAAATAAATGAAATCCAGATACCAAAACTTTTGGCATATTTTGGATGCGATAGAAAAATTGAATTTCATAAGCAAGAAAAAGCTGAAAATACCCAATAACATGACAATATCTGGTGGGTTCTTTCCCATCTCTTAAGAACCTTCCCAACCTGCTGCAGATAACAATGCACAAATGACATGTTGCAAAGCAATCATATACAACCATATGATGTCATTATTTTACCATACGTTCGCATGCTTGCTCAGGATGATTCATTACAACATTTTGTTTTATATCACATTTAGTGCTCAGGTCTGAGTACTAAATGTCTCCCAGCAATAAGTTCCTGGATGTAGTCATTTGTGTGCTAACATACCTCTCTAACAATTTCTCAATCACCATGGAGACATCTATATGCACAAGCATATGTTACTAGGTAGAGAGTAGAACTAAATAAAAGCTGGAAAAGAGGAAAAAGAAAGAAATCGCAAATCACTAAAGAGAGATGTCAAACACCAGCATTGTCCATGTAAATTTGGATCATTGCATCCAGAAATGTGGCAGAACCAGCATTGCTTACCTATCTTATTCCACGTACTGTAGACTATGTTTCCAAACATATGATAACATTACCTTAGAGTGAATAAAATAACCTAACTTATTTAATCATACTTTCACGCTAGAACAAACTGCTAAACAATTGCCTAAACCACAAGCAATGCATCTAAATTTTTGACTTAATCACAAGGCAACAAAAGGAGATCAAAGTAGGCTAATCCAAATTAAAGAAGCAGCCTGTGCTCCATTCTATTGCATCTATCACCTAGCACTCACCAATTCATAACCATAAATCAAAAGCAACAAAAAACAAAGTGAATATAATTAATGATCACCTTAAGTCATTACACCAATAACATAACCAACAAGAATGGGACAAATTTCTACAAACTCACAACTAAATCAAAACCTAAAAATAATCGTAATCTAGTCACCTAAAAGCTTTTTTATCGATTCACAAAATCCTCACAACTAGTATATAAATTTTAACCTAATCACTGTTTAGATACATAAACATACATTCATGAGATTATATCTTATTGAACCAAATCCAAACAACAATCAAATATCGAACCGATACATAATTACGATCTTCTTTTCTTTTTTGAATTTCTGTACTACATCAATTAGTCTCTAATACTAAAAATAATAATAGTAATAATTACAAATACAATTATTATTATTATTATTATTATTATTATTATTATTATTAAACAATCAGCCTACCTTAATAGAGATCTGTAAATTAAAATAAAATTGTGAACGATATTAACACTAAAACAACACAAAATTAAGGTTTTGGAGAACATACATTTTTAATTGTTGGAGTGAATTTTCTTTTGCGCATGTTCCTATGTAAAGTCGAAGAATGCAATCACGGATCGCTTGTCATAAAAGAGGTAAAAATTTTGTGTCATAATTTGAAGAAAGCGACATCTTGGCTCTGAATTTCCCAGCAAGAAATAAAAGAACAAAGACAAAAATGAAGCCACTAGTTGCAAGAAGCTACTAGGTGAGGGAATACGTAAGCAGTTAATGGGCCGGGTTTAAAGGCCATAAGCATGTGTTGTCCCAATTCCCGCCAAATGTTGTGTGTAAATTGCAATCCAGTCCTCCTTGTTTTTCAAACATCAATTTCAGTCCTTTGCCAATTGAATTATATAAAGTGAAACATCTGATTTCTCTCTACAAATTTTTAATTGCAACACACGTATAATTAAAGTCAGGAAATTATAAATAATATGACTTTAGATGTATAAGTGAAAACAAATTGAACTTATGGTATTCACTTATTATAAATGGGGAAAAAAAATCGTTCTTATGCGAACTCAATTTTTATCACATAAAAACATATACTATATAAATTTATATTGTACTTTATTGAAGGATACAGATTTCTAATAAATAATTTATAAAGATTGAGTCTATATATGGTATTTTTATATAGTGATTAATATATATATATATATATATATATATAGAGAGAGAGAGAGAGAGAAATATGTATATAACTATCATGATAAATGGCCCTTTTTTAATTTATATGCTGTTATTAATAATTATTCGATTATATGATGTGTTTTACCCAATAAATAATTATAAAGTATTTACTTTTAGATTGTTCTATATATAGAATGTGTATTTAGTATTTATCTTATTTGGATAATATTGCTTTTATTTTTAGGTTCATAGAATCATACTATATAATATGTATTAGATTGTGTATTTAATATTTATTTTATTTGGATAGTATTACTTTTATTTTTAGGCTCATAGTAGTATGCCATATGCGCTCATAGAACTCTTATGGTAACATTATAAAGAAATGAAACTCATAATATGTACCATCAAATTAAATATTTATCATATTATAAAGATCTAGTCTCCATTATAACTTATGTTGAACAAGGACTTGAAGTGATTTTGTCACGAAAAGGTTTTTACTCCTAATAAATGTTGTAGTTTGGATTCCATACGTTTATTCATTTTAATTGATTTATTTAGATATCCAAATAATCAAATTATTTTTGTTTTCTAAAATTATAATTTGAGACATTTATGAACCTTGGTACTTGACAAAGTTTTAAAAATTATAATTTGAGTAATCGACAAAAATAGACCTTGAACTTTATGATAGAGTACCATTTGTTTGTCCATTTGACCAATAGTATTACTTTTAATTTTAGGCTCATAGTAGTATGCCATATGCGCTCATAGAACTCTTATGGTAACATTATAAAGAAATGAAACTCATAAAATATACCATCAAATTAAATATTTATCATATTATAAAGATCTAGTCTCCATTATAACTTATGTTGAACAAGGACTTGAAGTGATTTTGTCACGAAGAGGTTTTCACTCCTAATAAATGCTATAGTTTGGATTCCATACGTTTATTCATTTTAATTGATTTATTTAGATATCCATATAATCAAATTATTTTTGTTTTCTAAAATTATAATTTGAGACATTTATGAACCTTGGTACTTGACAAAGTTTTAAAAATTATAATTTGAGTAATCGACAAAAATAGACCTTGTACTTTATGATAGAGTACCATTTGTTTGTCCATTTGACCAATAATTGGACAAACAAATTGTCACAGCACCTTGAGCAACTTAGAACAAAACAATTAAAATAATTGTTCATGATATATTATGCCATATAATATCCTTAAATCATGTCAATAATAATAAGAACTTGTCAAAGAAAAAAAAAAGAACAAAACGATGTTCGCAAAAGTTGCTAACCCCATGCATGATGTAACAAAGCAAAGCAAAAATCATGCATATAACATATTGGAATTTGTAAAAAGTTGCATGCATCATTTTTTCCTTGATTGTTATAGAAATTTGTAAGCTAAAAAACTGTGTATGGAAGTCCTTTGTTTGGCTAAAAAATAACTCTGACCTTTCATTTTGATTTTGTTCAATCAAATACAAAAAGAAAGATGCCTTCGAGGATATTGATGAGAAAGGAAGTGTTTTGGCATATTGCGTTCAATTACATGACATTGCATCTTCTCTTTCCTCTATACACCTCGCATTAGTTTTGAACAATTCTTATATACTAGATTCACACCACCATAATAAAGATGTTTCCTGTGCATACAAAGACTTAAAATAATATTGGTATCATTTGATTGGCATATAGGAAAGTAATGTAATGGAATTTAAACATTAAGAAAATGAATCTATAGAATATGATTCCAAATAAATTATATTCTTTTATTTGGAAGATTGAAAAAAATATTAAAGGATAGTAATATAAAATATTTTTAATACTTTAGAATAAAACATATATATATATATATATATATATACAATTATTTTTAAATATCTCTCATATTATTGCATAATTTAATTATATATTATTTATTTTAAATAGTCATAATAAATAAAAATCATATAAATAGTTTTTTAGATATTTAAATGTATATTTTATTTTATTTTATTTTATTTTTAATTATTCTTGATGTTGAGTTCAAATTCTAATATTAATAAAAAAATAACATTTGATTATTGTCAAATTAAAATATTTATAGAAAATTCAATAAACTTTCTTCTCATGTAATTAATTTGATTATGATATAGCTTTTAAATTAAATTTTTACAATTATTTTAAAATGTGTAGTCTTTTAAATTTTTGAAAAAATAAATATTATAATTGAAAATATAAAATTTTTTAATACACTACTAGGTTGGGGGGGATGTGAGGGGAGAAAGAATTAGTAAGGAAGAATGGAACAGATAAAGTAAATAATATAGATTGGAATAAATTTTCTTATTTGTTTTTAGTTTTAATTTTTTTTATCTTTTATTGTTAAAATTCTTGGGAAAGTAGTACCAATACCACATCTAAAAAAATATTCAATTTTCCAATATTCTATATTATTTTCCCAAATTTGAGGAATTAGATTCCTTTTCCAAGTCATAAGTAGTAAACCAATGCTAGCTTTTAAAAATGAGGGTCGTGATTACTTTTTTACCTCATTTTCCTCAACAATCAAATGGAGTGTACAAAGTTTTAGGATTCGTACTATTGAATATATATATATATATATATATATATATATATATATATATAATTAAAGGGAGGGGGGGGAATAGGGGGCTTAGGAATTTCACCGTATTCTAAAAAAAAATCTTCCATCTTATGTCTAAAGCTAAAAAATGCAATGCTTTCAGTATGTTTTCTTTTTTAAGTATACCATTCGTGAGATTTTCAAGCAATAGATACAACAGTGAACAAAGATATACAAAATAAATGAGAAAATTCTGTGTCACAATTTTGTCAAAATTGATTGAAATTGTTGAGTTTGAAACTTATGAGAAAAGTTTTAAAGAAGCAATCACTCTATATGCAATCAAAGAATGGAGGTTGCATATACATGCATGTGTATTATTGTAAATTATTAAAAATAGTATGATTCATTAAAAGATGAACAAAGAGGGTGTTTATGTGTTTGCTGATGGGGATACAAGTAGAGATCTTTCATTTTGATTTTATTTGATGTATATATATATATATATATATATATATATATATATATATATATATATATATAAAACCTAGAGAATATTGTTGAATAGGGAAAGTGTTTTGGTATGTTATGTTCAATTACTTAACGTTTCATTTTCTTTTCTCTCTATAAATCTAGCATTAATTTCAAACAATTCTTATATATTTGGTTCACACTACCATAATAAAGTCATTTCTCATCCATACATAGAATTAACTAGTTGATGTGTCCACGCTATGTGTGGAGATTTTTGCTCGTCGTGTTAAAAAAAATATTTTAATATATATATATATATATATATTTTGTATTTTTACAAAATTGTATATATTTCTTTTATTGAATAATGACCAATTGTCTTGTCCATTAGAATACTTTTTTATTTAATGTAATATAAGATTCTGGTTTATTTTGTTTGATAGCAATTTCTGTAATAACAAACCGTTCAAACCAAACTAATTGAAACCAAACCGAATGATTTGAGGTTTCAAATGGTTTAGTTTGGTTTGAAAATGTTCAAACTGCAATTATTGGTTTGGTTTGAAAAAAAGCCAAAACCAAACCAAACTGTGAACACTAGTCAATATGTAATTAATTGCGTAGAGATGTATAAATCCTAAATATGCCATTTCCTAGCTCTTTGAAGCACAGTTGTTTATGTCTTTGTCTATGTCTTTGTCCGTGTCAATCATATCTAAGTTATTGTCTATAGTTGGTAATGGCACAGTCAACATTAATTAGACAAATACATTTAAAATCAAAATTCCATCCTTTATACAAAACCTAATATTGGCCATCTTACCCTCCATGAGCTTTAGAACCTGGTTCCCCATCTATTACTCCTTCATAAGTCTGACAACTAAAAACAGAAACGTGCTTAGCTCAGTGTTGAGAAAGATCATATCAGCAATACAACTAAATTGAACTTAACAAGAGCCTTAGTTTCTAAAGGATAACATCTGTATACATAAATTTATCTTTGGATATACATAAGTGATGAATACACCAACTACTCAAGCAATGACATAAAAGCCAAGCCAAGGTCTGTCAAACAACCCATCCCTTAAACTAGTTTGGAGCCCCATTAAACAAATAACAATTCCATGAATGAAATTTTTCTGCAAATAACTTGAACTTGTGAAGCATTGTACCTAAAAAGAATCCTCCCAAAATTACATAACAAATATGAAGAGGATAATATTAGGTAGATGCAAGAAAAAGTATAATGAATTAATTCTCATGTTAATAGCACAAGAATCAGCCAACATATTTCTTCAGCAATGGGATTAAAAAGGAATCCCACGAGGTTATTTTTTTTACCAAAAAAGAGGGGCAAAGACCTACCAGCCAAACCTTCTATACTTTTATGATGAATAATGAAAATATTCAAGGCAATTCATGAAGTTTAGGTTGTTTCCTTGTATCAACCCATACCATAGCTCAAAAATAGTAGAAATATTTGCTACCACGGTTGTAGGTTGATAAACATTTGCAAAACATTTTCTATGATTACTGTCCACCGTTTTTCCTCTTTCTGTTATCTCTTTTCTAGAGTTATTCTAATTATCTTTATTTTAATTATGTTTTTGTCATAAAATTATATTAAACTGGAGCATTTGTCTTATTTGAGTATTGTTGCCTTGTGAATTTGTTGATGGTATTTTACTTTTTTAATGTACCATAACTCACATTTCCTCTTTGTAGAATCCCTTCTCAAAATTTGCAGGATTATAGCCTCTAATTCAGTCACAGCCGGTAAATACAATTGAAGTAGAAAGGTAGATGCTAGAAAGAAAATCATACATGAGGAGCCTTGAGCCCCAAAGAACAAAAGAAAAAGCCTAAATTTTTTTAGAGTACCAATGGCCCAAATAGATTAGTTCTCAAAACATTCACTTGAAACTGTAAGCATGCATAGTAAATGCAGAGCCCCATGCATGCACACAATCAACATCCTATGACATTCAAATCAAGAAGTAGAGCTAAATAAACAATGGCAGATCTAGCAGAAAATGGCAATATTAGAAACTCTTGCGGTTTAAGACCAACCTTGAAATGTAATTCCCCAAATTCTCAACCAGCTTGTCATCTAATATGTTCAGAACACTGGCAACCTGATAAAACAACATATAGAAAAATCACCCCACGAAAAAGCTAAATAGAACAACTACTAATCCAAACAACTCTTAGAAGGACATTGTTGAATGTTGGAACAAAAAAAATAGTTAGTTCGAAGGTAATTTTTTGCAACTTGCCAACCATTTTTCATAAAATTTATAAAAATCTTGAATCAATTATCAAGTTTGATTTAAAACAATCCCTTGAAAATTATCTATGCATATATACCAATAAAATTTTTGGCTCTTTATGGTTCCTAGGTCTCCATCCTCCATAAAATTCTTTCCCATGAATGTCCCAGAGGTGCATATTACCATATTACTAAAAACAGCTTATGCAAAATATGTCCACTCCATATAATCTCCACAAAGTGATTCAAGAACCATTGTGCAAATAAGCACAAAATAGATCCCCAGAAAGTTTTGCAAAATAGGCTATCAACTCACTCACCTCTATCCACTCGCCTGGGGAGGAAAGGGGGGGATGGGAGGACGAAAAAAGTTTACTAACCCTTTAATTAAGAAAACTCATCCACAAGACATTTTTCATCAGGAAAAGATCCTATCCTTAGTTTCTGGCATATGAAATAGAAATACAACCAGAAGAAAACAAACATAGTGAACTTCAATAGGACATAAATGAGAACCAGCTGCAGAATATACCAATCAAAATAAGAAGTTAATCTCCTGTTTTTACTAGGAAGAGATCATAATAGCAAATACATAGGAGTTACAACATAGAGTGTATGTACACATTATAGAGAGAGCTCAAACTTACAAAAATAGCAGTGTAGCAAGCACAAACATCTAATTCTTCACCATCATGCATCCTGAGGACAAAATCATAATTAAAACTTAGTTTGTTTTCTTGGACAACTTATCTTCGACGCTACAAAAGGAAAGTTAAAGTCTTTTTACTTATAGGTTGAGCATTTCACAAGTGAATTCAACTAAACCGAAGCCTTACTTCAAACTACCATAGGTGTCCCGCAACTTGAAGGAGAAGAAAAATAAGCCGCCATCCAAGAAAAGCACAAATATAATTTCAAAAGGACATTAAACAAAAGCACATAGATTATGATGGTTAGGAAAAATACCCCCTTTTTTCTTTTCTTTTTTTTTGGGGGGGGGAGGGTAGGGTGTGGGTGGTGTAGGGGCTTTTATATTAACTCCAGAAACATAACTACGTTTACATATAAGCTCTCTCTCTCTATAAAATCTTTTATCTTTTGCTTTAAATACCCTGTAAAGAGTAAAAGCCCTGAACTACACAATGCACATAAAAATTTAGGGGGAAAAAATGTTGAATACAAGCAAAGGCAAAAAGGCATAAGACAGTGGATGACTCTGTCACTTCATTTCCTATGTATTTTACTTCTTTGATTTGAAGGAGACAAGAACACAATAAAGATAGGGTGAAAAGGGATAGTAGTGTGAAAGAGTGCATTTCTTATAATTCAATTAATGATCAAAGAAAATAGTATGAAAATTCCAAATCTTGTGCCTCAGAAAGCCCATATCAACCTAAAACCTCCATTTGTATCTTTCATTCGCAGCAAAAATGAATATACTTTTCCCCTGAAATAGAGGAACTCTAGGATCAACAATGAGTACTGCAAATGATACAATATTTTAACCAAATCAATATTTGTGTATACCTATCAATTGACGACAAAGATTTCTAACCACCCAAAGTTATAAGTGAGTTAACTGCTGCATAAGTTGTTGCAAGATAAGGTAACTGCTCCAATTGAGGAAAATGTTATTCTAGTCACAAGCACAAATAGTTTCCAATGCGAGGAGAAAGCACTTACCTGACCAAGTCCACCACGATATCCACCATCTGGATCCTGTAAATGCAGAGGACGTTACTGTGAAGTAAAAATTCAGGCAAAAAAGTGGGCGGGGGGGATACTTTCAATGTAAGTTTAGTGGACATAGATGTCCTCGGAACCAAAGTCTGGCACCGTTTCTTGGTGATACTGGAGAAGAGATATAGATGGCACTTAATTTTATCTAAATGTTGAAGGGCTTCATATTATTTTATCTCAACTCTCAGATTGTATCTTTCCTTCTACGGTAATCTTATAAGATACATGATTAATTTGGCAAAATTATAATAGGATGGTAGAGTTGGAAGTCGAAAAACATGTTAAGTACATAATATCAGTTGAGAAGGTACCGTCTGAAAGCATTACAATGATTCTCAGTATTCTTTGGTTATTCTTTTTTTTATTTCTGAAAGAATAAATCTAAATAAGGTTTTATATTTTGTTCTCAGAAGAAGGATGATTTTGAATCCGTGGTCATGGAACATCTTAGATTAAATGGAGCTTACTGGGGATTGGCTGCTCTTGATGTAGTAGATCAAGATGAGATTGTCCCTTGGGTGATGCAATGCCAACATGAATCTGGTTTGTCTTACATGGTTACATCTTATACGGTTGAATCTTAGTTCTCCACGAGATTGGCCCACTTAGTTTTTTCATTTGAAGGATGTCTTTCTATTAACTTTTGTGTTTCTGTGTAAAGGGACATCTGATTTTTCTATACTTTGTTAATTGGAACTGAAGGTGTACATATTCATCTTACAGATTCTTATTAGTTTATGATGTGTGCTTATTTGTGCAGGTGGTTTTAGTGGTAATATTGGACATGACCCACATAT
This sequence comes from Voacanga thouarsii, assembly GCA_026120185.1. Classification (NCBI taxonomy): domain Eukaryota; kingdom Viridiplantae; phylum Streptophyta; class Magnoliopsida; order Gentianales; family Apocynaceae; genus Voacanga; species Voacanga thouarsii. Next base: position 1,765,154 of record JANUWF010002383.1, on the reverse strand, counting down.
ATTGTATACCGTTAGTGCTATCCAAGTTTTGGCTCTATTTGACAAAATAAATGTCCTTGACATTGAAAAAGTATCTAATTGTATCCTTCTTTATATAATTAATGGAAATTTGTTCTAGAGGAATTGTATAATCTCTTTTTCACTTGTGGTACTCAGACCTGCATTTTATATCCATTTAGCACCTTTCTTATGTTTTTTCCTTATAGATTTTGTTCAAATACGTTAACATTTTCATGATGTTGTGCATCATACGTAGGCTTCTAATGATAAGCCAACACCGTAAAAATAACAATTAAAGATAACTTATGCAAGCCAAGAGTTCTTTTGCATCAAATTTAAAAATAACATCAATGGCTGGGAAATTCCAACAATGATTTCACCCTTTGAATGAAAAAGCTTTGATTGGAATGAACCTTGTTAAGTGTCCATCCCTTTCGAACCCTATTCCCCTTGAAAATTAATCCAGCATCCAGTAGTTAGTACCACAACTACACAATCAAATTAGTAAATAGCATCCAAAGATTTATTCTATAAAATAGAAAATGAAGCAGTAACTAACTACTCGAAAATGCTGACTACTCCATTATTTACACAAGTGGTGGTTGTTGTGATTTCATAGATGTTACAGCATGGAAGCGTGAGGGTTTCTGTTCAAAGCATAAAGGTTCTGAACTGATAGAACCTCTTCCAAAGGAGTTTGCTAACTCTATTGGGCCTATTTTGGATTCCTTGCTCTGTTATTGGAAAAGGAAGCTGGTCTTCATAGAGAAGATTTGTGAGGAAAGTCCTAAATACGAAGATCGTGTTCTTGAGCTGAAGAAGGTAGTTGAGGAGTTGACGTCTGCTTTGGTGGATATGCATTTGGAATTCTGTAAAATATAGTGAAAGCCTGCTTAGTTTTATTTCAGGGAGGGTCTTTTCTTCAGCTGGTTTGTTGGATGTTCTTGTTAAGTCAGAGAGGTTCCTTAGCAGTGATGTTGCTAAAAAGCTGCAAGAATTGCTATTAAAATTGCTAGGTGAACCCTATTTCAAATATGAGTTTGCAAAAGTATTCTTGCACTATTATCTGACAATTGTGACTAAAGCTACTAGGGAGGGCAATGATAATATTTTCAAAAAGTACCCATTGCTATCAACATTCTCTGCGCAAATTTTTACAGTGCCTACTCTAACTCCACACCTTGTGAAGGAAATGAACCTTTTGGCCACACTTTTGGACTGTTTAGCAAATATTTTCACGTCATGTTCTACAGTAGATGGTCGATTATAGGTCTACGGTTTTTTTTTTTTTTAAAGAGGGTTCCTGATCAATTTGATTTCCTAATAGAGAAAAGTATTCCATCATCTACATGGTAATTTTGTTGATGATTGTTACTTCATTGTAGGTCAATAGGTGGGCAAATCTATATGAAACTACCCTTCGTGTGGTTGAAGACATCTGATTTGTCAGGAGCCACTCTGTTGTCCCCACTTATGTAGCTCGTGAACGGCGAGATATATCAAGAACATGGATGAAACTCTTGGCTTTTGTCCAAGGGATGAACCCCTAAAAGAGAGAAACAAGCATTCACATTGAAGAAGAAAATGAGAATATTCATTTACCTTTTGTTCCATTGCAAACATTCACTCTCTTTTAGTTGGTGGAGCATTTTCTGTCAGTGGTAATGAGTTTTGATATAGTTACGCTATTGAAATTTTCTTAGTCATCCATTTCTGGCATTTTTGAGCAAGAGTTTGTCAATTCATGTCCTTTTCCCTCGAATAGAATTTTCACCATGGAAAAATGAGGTGGAGCAATAAAGAAATATTATGACATATGGATGCATATCTCGTTACTATTGAATGGTTTTACTTCTACATCTTCTATGAATTATTTAGTTGGTCTAGGGCTATCAAGACTTACATAACTTGGAAAAAAGGAATCATGCCACCCTTCCCCCCCCCCCCACCAAAAAAAAAAAAAAAAAAAAGAGGCTTTTATAGAGAAACTCCCCTGAAGTTGCTTCGTTTATATGAAATCTTTTTACAAAAATAATAACAACCATAAAATACAAAATTGCAAACATGTAAATTGAAAAAACATAGCTTATACAGACAAAAAAAATATGGACGCCCAATATTATATACGCTCAATCAAACATCTCCTATTCTTATGCATCCAAAGAAAGAGTAGATGCTAGCAAAAGCAAAAGATGAGAAATTGACAAATTTAAGGAGGAGGGGAATGTGAAGGGACGATGTGGTTTCGTGTCAAACTTTAAGATCAAATCTTCTTGAATTATACAGACAATATATTACTCAGGAGTCAGTCTTATTATAAAGGGCCTATTTTGCTATTTAATAATTGTAACATACCAATTCGATACTTTCTTGTCAAGTAAGTATGATAGGAAAAAAAGGCCCTACTTCTGAGGCGCCACATGCATCAATTCATTGCATTAAACCTTTTGAGTAGTTCTTAAATCAAATTGCTCCTGATCCATGTAAAGTTAAAAACATATAAACCTGCATCAAGAATTATAAAATTTTCTAACAAGAACACCACATGAAATCATCGTTGGCTGTAGATTCATATTCACGCAATCAAACTACAGTGCATTTTCTTAGTAATAACAAATCATAGTAGTGATGCTCATCTCATCCCATTTGCCAAATATCACAGAAACATCGAAAGTTGGATTAGTAGATACATCTTCCTTTTTTCTGCCAGTTAAGTAAGGTGCTTTAATTTCATTTTATACTTTTAATTGGATTCTAGCGACTGTAGAACTTTATCAAAAGTGTAAGAATTCTTCTAAGTATATTGCTGTAGCACCTTAGGATTCAACAACAACTAAAACCGTCAAACCTTTAGGTTTAGAGAAGACAAGAAACACCCCATCAAAGCTTCTTTACATAAGTCTATGAAGAAAGGATTTCAACAACTAACCCAGGGTGTGTTGACTACTATAGATATAGGCCTATTCCTCAAAGAAATAATTCCTCCAAGTGTACAAGGTAGAAAAAAAAAAAAAGCATTGACGGCAAACCTTGTTGGTATGAGTTCAGTATTTTTAGCTGACTTTTGTGTAGTGAAAGTCTTCTTTTAAAAAAATATAATTACCTATTATAATTAATAAAGTAGCTTGCTCATGGACAAGTAGTGGTAGACCCTACAAAGATAGCAGCTTATGGCTATTAGGACTGGAGTTCTAATTTGGAGAGAGATGGAGTGGCAAAATATTTGTGAAAAAGTTAAAACTTCCCCAATAAAACAATTAAAGACCAAAGATAAATTAACGAGACTAAGCTCATAAAGGTGAAAACCCATTTCATAGTTGTGGGCAGATTTTTAATTTGCAAATACAACCAAATCCTCGAAGCCACAGCAGAGTAAAAATAATTTGTGTTATATTGTGACATAAAGACTCATTGCCTTCCCCAAATTCACTCTTTCTCTTTTTTCCTAGAAACAGGTAGTGATAATAGTAGAAATTTTATGCAAATTAAATTACGTACTACAAAATTTTGCCAAAACAAACTTGAACCACAAAATGCAAACATAAGCAAGTAATTCAAACGCAATAGCATCCAAACCTGGCATGTAGTATGGTTCCCATGCTTCCTATTTGAGTTGTCATGACTGAAAAGTAGATATAGAATATAAACGTTGTTTTTTGAACAACTTAACATAGACACTTGGGATTAAAACTCACCAAAAAATTATCATCGTAACTACATATAATAATATCTGTCTTATTTGCTTGCCAAAAAAAATATAATGAGTTAATTTGCATGCTCAAACAAACATGGAATTGTACACAGTAAAAACAGATAGAACTGCTCACAAGTTTTCAAAGCATAGAATAATGACATGTTCCACACGGTTGGGAACATGATAACTTCTGCACTCAAATCCTCACTCTGAACCAGTTAATATAGGTCAATCTCAATGATACACCAACTTTAACATTTATATCCAGTGTTAAGATAAAAAAGAATCAATTCTATGCGTAATTAAACTTAATTTATGCACAACATTAGACTTATTTCTATGTCATAATAGAAAAGTCATATTTGATCTAGTAGTTCACCAACATAAAATCACAGAACTACCAGACCAAATGAAAAGATTTAAGCTTAAGATTGTTTTAAACTCTACGAAAGCCACAAGCAGAAGATTTAACATTAAACACAAACAACTTAGTTCCTCTCATATAAAAAGCCCAACTTTAGAGCCACCATACTAGTAATATGTTTTGCAACAAGGCAAATTTTCATTCATGGATAGAAAAAGTCAAATCACGCCTTAATTAAAGTAGCAATCAATACTTTCGAGTAGTATGCAGGTAAGGAAGATTAAATATTCATATTGTAAAGTTCACATTGTATCAGTTCATTGTAAAGTTATGACTACTCCACGCAGCATAAACAGCACTCCTCCCCATGAATGTCCTTGGCAAGGATAGTTTGCACAAGCAGTTCGGCCGAATAATCTAGCCGTGGAAATATAGTCTCAGCACAATACCGCGGAACAGAGAAACCGCCACCATTGTTTGCATTAAATTGCGTCAGTGTTTTTGTGAAGGAATTAGGTGTCTCACTCTGATTCTTGTCGCAACGCAACAATCCGCCATCATCATCAGAATCACCATCACAGCAAGTGCAAAAATAAAAATAGAGTAAGAAAAAACCTATTTCTTAGAGCACATATTTTCATACACTCTTCATGGCTTTTTTGCATAATAATCATACAAAATTTGTTTCTCAAGGATTTTGAATTTTTGTTAAGAGTACCCTTCTGGGAGGATCCAAGGCCTCCTCTTATGCAGGTGGCTTTCCTCGACTTAGATCAATGGATACAAGAGGTCTTCTTGCAATCACCAAAAATGCAATCCCCAGACAGTATCTGGAGTATGTTTGACAACATTCCATTTTCCTCTGATCCTTGTTGTTGTAGCTACTGTTGTTTCAAATTTTCGATGCATCCACCACCCTCTTCCTTGACAACCACCCATGTTAGAGTAGCTAGTGAGACTGCAGAAACGGTAGCTGCGATTACCATTTGTATTGGCAAAGATTTTTAAAAAAGAATGAGAAAGTAGAATAACTGGAATATTAGGCAAAAGAACTAATAAGTTATCAGTCTCCTTAACAAATACACTACACTAATGCATCCAACACAACCAGATGTAAAGCTTGATTATTGCAATTTTTCTTCCGTGCTTAGTGGATGATTGCATCAATCATCATTCGTATGATTTTGATTTGTATTATTTATATACGCTTCTTTCTTTGGATGAATTTGTCAGTTAAGTTGTTTATATAGATGCCCAATATAATTAGCACGCAATTAGATCCACTTAGCTTATAGCATATCCAACACAATATTTCAGTGCATTATACATATTTTTAGCTTAGTAACTATTAACAAAATACACTTTCTCAGGTTTTATTGGTGGAGCAGTGGCTGATAGCAGGAAGGGAAGAATATTAGAATCCTATATTTATCTTCAATAAAGCACAGAAGAGGTAAAGTAGTCCAGTAGTTCCATGATGAGAAATTGATAAATCAATATGTTGACAGTAGATTTCAATTCCCCAGCTAGCTAAGACCACAATATGCAAATAAACATCGTATATCTAAACAAAGAAAAAAGCAAAGATAGAATGAAATTTTGACATATTTATGAATCCCGAAGAGTAAACAAACCTGTATAAATTACTACACAAAAAGTCACTTGTAGGAAAAGTATGCAAAAAAGGAGAGGAAAAAAATAATATTATATGTAGGGAAAAAACTACTGAAAACATCAGTTCTAAACAATAGTTTCAAAATCTTCTCAGTTAGTCACGATTAACTGTTGTGTTTACTCCATTTTCAGAACTATCTTCATGAACTTGTAAAGAAATAGCTTATGGGAGCTGATGGTAAAACCTAAAGGAGAAACACAAGGACAAATATATTAGAAGAAGAAAACAGCATCTATCAGCAGTGATTTCTAGTAACACAATATCAAGCCAAAATACAGTATCAAATAATGAAAATAGCAAAATATGTTAGTGTCAAGTACAAAATCAACCAATAAGTGATTAAGCTTTCATATTTTAATACTACCACATTTAAAAACCCACCAATAAAAGAAAAAAAAACCAGGCAATTCCTGTCTTAGAAGTCAATGCATGTTCACTCTGTGTAAAGTGCACTAAATGAGGATAAGCTTGATGCTTAACAAGCTTTGATAAGATAAAAGGAATATTCTTTTGTATGATTTTTATAGTGTTCAAATGGAAGACAAGAACAGAAGAAATACTGCAACTCAATTTAAACAATACCTCACAACTTACAAGAGATTCCAACTTGTTCACCAGATGTGAAACCTTTGAGATATGGCTCATTCTTAGAATTGGGACTACAAGAAAATCAAAATGCACAACTCATGTCAAGTGAATTATATCCTGGTTTCTGTCACAGAGATCTAGCCACAGTTTTGAATTCAATCATGCTTGAATTTAGAATTTTTAGACATTTATGAAGGGATTGGCGTTCATTCTTAAGAATATCAATTGCTCCAGGTGCAACAAACATTCCATAAACTTTTCATCATTCACAACAAGTAAATCTAGTCCAACTGCTACCATTAGCCTGTCTCAACTACGAAAATAGAAAACGTTATAAGAACCAAAACTTTGTTTACATTTTATCATCAACATAAATATACTTATGAATAATTATGTACTACTAAAGTGACACCAATCCGCTTTAGTCTAGTAAGAGCAGGAAATCACAAGTTAGGTCAGTTACCTAATTTTTAACTAAAAAAAGAGCAGTTTTGCCAATAGGGAGGTGGATAACAATTTTTAGATACTAAATATTATACGCACCTAAATATGTTGAATTAGAACATAATAGTACTTTCTGGAAAGATTTATGAAGTATTGCCCTCAAATTTACATATGCACATTAACAGAGATACAAAACAGATTGATATGTTTCTGCTTTTAGTCTTTTTTATTCATTTAGCACCTTGCTTAGGATTTTTTCCTATGGATTCTGTCCAAATATGTTTACATTTTCATGACATTGTACATCATACGTGGGCTTCTGATGGTAAACCATCATCGCAAAACACTAAATGGTTGCCCAATTATATTTATATAGACGCTCAATATACTTAGCACATAATCAGTTCCACTAAGTGTATAGCATATCCAACACAATATTTTAATGCATTGTACATATTTTCAGCTTACTAACTTTAGAAATTAGAAAATGATAAGCTAAAAGGTTCTATTCTATAACAAAGATACAAAATAGATGGATATAATTCTGATTTCGGTCTTTTTTTTCATTTAGCACCGTCCTTATGCTTTTTGCCTATGTATTTTGTCCAAATACATTCAAATTTTCATGACATTATGCATCATACGTGGGCTTGTGATGGTAAACCATCATCGCAAAACACTGAATGGTTGCCCAATCATGTTTATATAGACGCCTAATATACTTAACACACAAGCAGATCCACTATATGCTTTTGATTTCAACTCTTTTTTATCCATTTAGCACATTTCTTATGTTTTTTGCATATGGATTCTGTCCAAATACATTAATATTTTCATGACATTGTGCATCATACATGGGCTTCTGATAGTAAACCATCGTCGCAAAACACTGAATGGTTACCCAATCATATTTATATAGACGCCCAATATACTTAGCACACAATCAGATCTACTAAGCTTATAGCATATCCAACACAATATTTTAGTACATTATACATATTTTTAGTTTAGTAACTATCAACAAAATACACTTTCTTAGGTTTTGTTGGTGGAGCAGTGACTGATAGCAAGAGGGGAAGAATATTAGAATCCTATATTTATATTCAATAAAGCACAAAAGAAATATCTAACCCACAGCTTACAAATGTGCAATGGCAGACATCATTATCTCATTATATCTAACCCAAACAGCCGCATTCTCCATTCAAAAGAAACATTTCATAATAAACAGAATATGCGATAAATATACCTCCCACCAAATCTCACCCTAACAAACTACATCCAAGCTCTAATACAAATCATTAAACACTTCTCTGTTATAAAACTCATATTTTGTAAGAAACTTAATTAACAACTAACACTTTTTTGTCTGCACATATAGATTTGTTAGCCCAAAAGAGCAATCAATATTTAGTTGAAGAATGCATCTCGATTAAACAAATATCAAATAGCCGATATTTAAAAAATCAACAGTTATCATTGCACCAACAAACTACTATCCTCAAGAAGTTAACTTCTGCCATAATCAATAATATTTTAGCTTTTTCTTTCTTAGATGAAACAAATTCTACACAGCTACAATAGCTAGAGACATACAAATGTCACACAGTTTTACACTCAAAATTTCATCAAGTCCACAACTTCTGAAAATCTTTGCTCAATATTTTAGTTCAACAAAAATGTCTTTTCTTTTACAAATATGCAAATATTGCACACAAAAAGTGAACTCTTAGGGAGAACAAAATCAACAAAAAGAAGCCCAAAACTAAAAAGCTACAAACTTTATCATGCAAGTAATAGAGAAATACAACCAACAGAATGTTTACCTTCAATACTAATTATCCTCGTATCTAAACTCTCAAAAGTCAGAAAGAAATTTAGTTCATTTACAAGTTATTGTGAATCATTCAAAACTAATAATTTTACGAATTAATCATCAATTTTAGATGCTTCATGTCAGATTTCAATTGATGCATATAGTGTAGATGGGAAAGAGAAACAAATGGTTTATCCAATAATGGACCATATGGGAGAAGCCAAATGTTGACTAATACTATGTTATATCGAACACAATTAGACACCTAAAAAACAGTGTGCCCCACTAATAACTACTGCAGCACCCATTTCAATACTTGTGCATATAGTATTAACTTTTCCAGTGTGCTCCTGCAAAAGAAAAGCAAGATTTCTTTCTTTTTTTCCAATTTTTGGCTATGAATAAAAATATACCCATTGAGAATTTTTTAAAAAATCAAATATCGAATAGTAATGTTGTGTTCATTTCTCATTCACAAAATAAATACTAAAGCAACAAATAAGGAAATTTCTATAATCAAAGTCATCTTCCATATCTTTTAAGGCAAGTAAAGTCAACTCTTAATTATTATTTGCATATCCAACAAAAAAAATTAAAAATAGATTTCTTGAAAAACGTTTCAGCATAATCTTGAGTGAGACTCTCCTATTCAGATTACAAACATTTCAGCATAATTCAAAAAAATTTCCCCCTTTTTGAGGTCAAATAATAAACTCAAGTCACTTTCAAATAATGTGATACCTTCTGGGGAGACTTATTCTCAGCAATGAAAAATTCACCATAAGGATCATCAATCACTCATTCGTACACCCACCTGAAATTTACATCAACTTTATGAGCAATAACATTATTAAAACAATACAATGACTCCAGAAGGACATAGTATAGGCAAGAAAGAAGTCACATTCAAATGAAAAAGCCCAAAGAAAAGAGTCTATAAAATTTTTTTTAACTTTAAAAAAACTATTTCAAAAAGATTTTCTTTGACAAGTTCCAAAAATTTTGGAAAATCATACTCCAAGGAACAAAAAAACACAGCTAATGTTAGTGAAGTGATTGAGGGAGATTCAAAACTAACAGATATTGTAATCCTCAAAAGTACTTCTTACCAAATCTAAAATAAATAAAACACACACACACACATACACACACACACTGAAGCAACCAGAAACAAAAAGAATTATACTTTCCACTAACAATAATTAGTAGTAATAGCAAATCATCTACAACTAATGAAAGTGTGTTATATGAACTAACCCATTTGCTTTGTTGTATTGCATAATCTTATCCAATATAGAAATTCCAAAAGCAAGAGTCTTCCCAGTTCCATTACTCCTCTTCATATACTTCACATCCCTGCAAATGAAATGGGGTAAAGAAAATCTATTGCTCACATCATCGTATGCTTTAATAGGGTAATCACCCCTCAGCTTTTTAATGTCAATGCAGCAGGGATTGGAATAATGGCGTGCAGGAAACACTGAAGTCATATAAGGTGTTCTTGCTTTAGCTAAGAGGCAAGGAGAACTCATATGTAAGACTGCCAACCTTTAAAACAAGTCTGCTTTAAAATTTCCTTGTAAGTTTATGTTTAAGGCTGTGATCTAATCCAGGGATAACACTTGGATTCCACATTTGGGCTATCTACTAATGGCCACTTCTTGCGTAGACCTGGTTTATGCTAGAATTTCTGTCTATTTATTGCGGTTACAATAACTACTTCTTGTTATTGCTATTTCAATGGCTGTATAAAGGATCATTGTTTCACAAAAAAATAAAATAAAATAAAACAATAAAATGTACCATTGATTCTGTTAGACATTTTTTGAAAACACTTAAAATCAATGAGAAATTTCCATACTATAATAGTAGAATAAAGAATAATCCAACAAATTACAAAGTAAGGCAAAGGTTAAAGACAGGTGGTCTATGTAGACTTTTCATACAAAAATGAGCTAGCTGGTGTAGAATGAAGCTTAAATCTGTTAGACTGAATTATGATTGTGAAACCTTAAATGTTTCATATAGCTCAATTATGTCTGCCTTGTTTTAGATGGTAGTGGAGGCTATGGAGCAATAGTTGATAATGACATTTCTCTACCCTAGTCAGAGAATCACACAATGGAAAATCCATAATGCAAAAATAGGATTCATCAATTTTCTCTACAAGACCAATTATGTTTACAAGTTCAATTATGAAAGAGAATTTCACGTGATCTTGCTTTCTGATTTGTAAAATCCCATCATTTTCTCTTCTTTAGGCTTCCTATTGAAATTTTCACAATTTGTTTTCTCCTTCTTGTCTACTTTTGTAGTAGCCAAAGAATATGTAAAATTCAAATGCTAATTAATATGGATACATCAGTGCATATTAACAAAATGGGAAAATATCAGGAAACTGCATCAACCTATATTAACTGAATCAGCATCAATAGGGTTGCTATATTAACATGCAAACTAAAATTTTAATTTAAAATAATACTATTAATTTAAATAATTTTCGTTTCTCGATAACTGTCATATACTCAAAGCATATTAATATTTTTTTCTCTCATTAATGAATAGATTCTATATTTATTCTATATTTAATAATATTTTATTAAATATTAACAAATTTATCTCAATTCAATCGTGATCCAAGTACAACCTCAATACCATCCCTAAAGCGAGAAGATAATTAATCAATCTCTTAAATGGGGAAATAAATAGTTATCTAAAGGTAAGTTGTAAAAAGAATTCAAAACCTATTGTTTATTCGAATTTTGACACTTGTTGCTCAAAAGTACTTTCCTTTCACACCCCCAATGCAACGTGTTTGAAAGTTTCACCTTCAATAAAGTAAAAGACAACTTTCCAGAGGGCAGTATCGTCAATGATCTGGATGAAAAAAGTGACAATATAATGAGGAAATTATTGGGTATCTCTCGCATATCATATATGGCGCAGTGGAAGAATAAGAACGAGATACCAACTCAGGATCCGCATATGTGTGGAAAACAAGACATAAAGACAACAAAGGTAACAACATTTTACCTTTCTTCGATCGTGTGGAAAACAAAACTTTCTTCTTCAAGTTTGAGGCGCGATCCAGCAATCCCCTTGATCAAACACCACGAGAGTTAAATGTCCAACCACTACAATCACAGTGTGTAATTATCTCTAACAAAAATCCACACAGAGGATACACTCAAGCACCAAGATTTTCTGTGCTAGCAGAAAACTATGGCGGCTAAGGTTCTTCTTGTTTTTCCAGAAAAACGAGAGAGAGAAGAGAAGAGAAGGTGTCATGTGTCCTAGGGTTTTTTTTTGTGAATCACCCTATATTAGGGTTTCGTGCATATATGTATTATATGTCACGAAAATCCACTGAAAATATGAAATTCTAAAATAATTAGAATTCCATAATTGTAATTGAAAATATCAAATTCTCACAATTACAATTTGGACCATAAATTATAATTAATTATAATTTGACCACAACTCCTTCTCTTTCTCTCAATTAACCCCACTATGTTATCGAATAACATCTTGAGTATATAATCATCTATTGTGTGTGACCTATTAGGTTTTCTGGTCAATTGGTAGTGAACATAAATTAATCCAAACGTCTTTGAAATTAATAATTCATAATTAATTAGAATTAATCATATTAATTCTAATCAGGATTTGTTTATTAATTCATCAATTAATAAGCCCATATTCCCAAATCATGAGCGGTATCTAGCAACACATCATGACCACCCAAGAGTCCAAGAAGTCAAGTGGTTTGACATGAACCTTTCAATATCAAACTACAGTGCAATTAACTCATTTTACCGTACAATATCTCATTCGGTTTAGAGTACGAAATTAGTGCCAACTCCCTCCAGAATATATATTAATTCAGACCCGAATATAATAGTACTTATACCAGGAACTCAGTACTCTATATGTGTATCAATTAGAACTATTTTCAATACACAATCGCCTTGGCCAAGGACTTCTCGAGTAGTAATTCCTACAAGTAGCCATGAGATATTCGTCCCTACTATTAGGAGTGGTGAAACTTTTATTGACCCTCTCAACTACTTTCGTTTACCTCACAATATACCCAATATCCATCTCATAGGCGGCTCTCGATCTGGCTCCAGAGATTGGAATCAAAATACAATACTCAGCAAATAAAGTATCTTGGAGATCTCAAGTCTAATGATACTTGCATGTTTGCTATATTGAGATTATATCACTTGCACTAAATAGTTATCCATGTGATTATCTCATAACTAGGTCATCCAATGAACTTATTCCATTAACAAGCATCCATGTGTTAACTTTGAGTATCTCAATACTCACGGATATGAGAACCACCGCCTAATCAAATCAGAAAGTCTAACACATACTAGTCTTAATGCATTAATGATGTCCAGTCTCATTAATACTATGACTAAGGACTATTTAAGTACTAACACTATACAGTGTATTAGGAATCTCATATCATAATCTTTATCATGATTTCCTTAACACAGTGTTGTATTATGGACTTTATCTAAGAGTTATATTACACAAAAGTAATCAAAAGAAACTGTAAGATAAATAACGCCTTTTATTAAAGTAAGATGTGTCATATATAATGTATAAGTGATTATTGCTTCTAGGGCATGACACTAACAAACTCCCACTTTGCACTAGAGCCAATCATTCATGTATCTAATACCGAATGACTCAACATGCCTATCATGTTTCTTTTAGGATAGTGCTTTTGTAAGCGAGTCAGCTATGTTCTCATCCGTGGGAACTCTCTCTATCTTTAGCTACTTCAGAAGTGGCTATGTATTCAGCTTATGTCGTAGAATCAGCAATAGTCTCTTGTTTGGAACTCTTCCAACTTATTGCCCTTCCACACAACGTAAACACGTAACTGGATTGTGATTTGAAATCATCATTGTCAGATTGAAAACTGGCATCAGTATACCCTTTTATTTTCAAATCACCTTCTCCATATATTAAGAACACATCCTTAGTCCTTTGTAAGTACTTAAGGATGTTCTTCACAGCCACCTAATGACCCTCACCAGGGTCAGATTAGTATCTGCTCATCAAACTGAAAGTATAAGATACATCGGGCCTTGTACATATCATAGTGTACATGATAGATCTAACTACCGAGGCATATGAAATCCTACTCATGTGATCCCTTTCAACTTGTGTCTTGGGAGACATCAACTTTGAAAGGCTTACACCATGTGACATGAGTAAGAATCCCCTTTTGGATTGATCCATGCTAAACCTCTTTAGCACTTTATCTATGTATGTAGACTGTAAAAGATCAGGCAACCTTTTGGATCTATCTCTATAGATCCTTATTTCAAGAATATAGGTTACTTCTCCAAGGTCTTTCATGGAGAATTTTTTGGACAACCAAACTTTAACCATTTGCAAGATAGGTATATCATTTCCTATTAGCAATATGTCATCTACAAAAAGCAATAAGAAAACGATTGCACTCCCACTGACCTTCTTGTATACACAAGGCTCATCCACGTTTTAAATAAAACCAAACTTTTGATTGTTTCATCAAACGGATGTTCCAACTACTAGGAGCTTACTTAAGTCCATAAATGGACATTTGTAGCTTTCACACCTTTGTGCTATCACTGGATGTGAAACCCTCAAGTTGTGTCATATACACTTTCTCAGTCAGATTTTCGTTTAGGAAAGCTGTTTTCACATTCATTTGCCAAATCTCATAATCATAATGAGCAGTAATGGCTAGGAGTATCCTGATGGATTTCAATATGGCTACTGGCGAGAAGGTTTCATCATAGTCAATATCATGTTGTTGATGATAACCTTTCACCACTAGACGTGCTTTATAGGTAACTAAGTTACCATCCATGTCTGTTTTCTTCTTGAAACCCCATTTACACCCAATAAGTTCAATTCCTTTGTGTGGATCAACCAAAGTCCATACTTGGTTGTTGTACATGGAATCCATTTTTGACTTCATGGCCTCAAGCCATTTGCCAAATTCTGAACGGTTTAGAACATCCTTGTAGGTAGTAGGCTCATCTTTGTCTATGAGCAATACATCATTGTGGCCACTAATGAGAAATCTATATCTCTCAGGTGCCATACATATCCTACTAGACTTATAAGGTTCTTATATAGTAGAAGGTTTATCTATTCTCTCAATAGATATGGGATCAGACGGTTGATCCTTGTTTGTTTGATCTTCTTGAACTTCACTAAGTTCAATTTTACTCCCACTGTGCCCTTTGAGCATATGCTCATTCTCTAAGAAAACGGCATGCTTCAAAACAAACACTTTGTTTTTAGAGGGTAGGTAGAAGTAATATCCGAAAGATTCTTTCGAATATCCCACAAATAAACACTTGTCAGACTTACTATTAAGTTTGTTTGACTGTGGCATTTTGATAAAGGCAGGACTACCCCATACTCGCAAGTGAGATAACGTTGGTATCTTACCAAAGAACATCTCAAATAGAATAGAATCAACCGTTTTTATCGGAACTCCGTTTAGTATATTAACAGAAGTTTCTAGTGCATGCTCCCAAAACGATTTTGGTAGGTTTGCAGAAGCTATTATGGTCCGTACCATGTCTAGAAGGGTTCGATTCCTTCTCTCAGATACACCGTTATGTTGAGGTATATGTGGTGGAGTCCATTGAGATAATATCTCATTATCTCTAAAATAACTCAAAAACTCTTAGCTCAAGTATTCTCCTCCTCGGTCAGATCTTAGAGTCTTAATACTTTTGCCAAGTTGTTTCTCTATTTCATTCTTGAAGTCTTTGAACTTTTCAAAGGCCTCAGATTTGTATTTCATTAAATACAAATACCCGTATCGTGAGAAATCATCGATAAAGGTTATGAAATAGTTATAACCTCCTCTTACTTGTACTGACATTGGGCCACATACATTAGAATGTATGAGTTCTAATAACTCTTTGGTCCGTTCTCCTTTTCCTAAAAAAGGAGTTTTAGTCATTTTACCTAGTAAATAAGATTCGCATGTGCCATATGATTCATAATCAAATGACCCTAAGTCATCAAGCTTGTGTAACTTAGAAACACGATTTTCGTTTACATAGCCTAAACGACAATGCCATAAGTAAGAAGTGTTAGAGTTATCCATTTTAGATTTTTTATTATTTATATTGAGAATTGGATTTTCCAAGTCTAGAACATATAAACCATTAACCAGAGTTACTGAACCATAATGAATATCATTCAATGAAAAAGAACAACATTTATTCTTAAATATCAAATAAAATCCATTTAAGTCTAAACATGCAATTGAGATAATATTTTTCATTAAAACTAATACATAATAATAGTTTTGTAATTCTAGAATTAATCCTGAGGGCAGGGTCAGCTCGTATGTCCTAATAGTAAGTGCAGCAACCTTTACCCCATTTGCAGTACATAGGTCCACGTCGCATTTCTCTAGCCTTCTACTGCTCTTTAGTCCCTGCAAGTTATTGCACAAATAAGATCCACATCCGGTATCTAATACACATATCTCATTTCTAAAGGCAGTATTTATCTCAATCATAAACATATCCGGAGTAGAAGTAGAAGTGCTTGTAAGCTTCTCCTTCTACTTCTTGTCCTTAACGGTCTCCAAGTAGGCCTTGCAGTTGTGCCTCCAGTGGCCCATCTTGCCACAATGATGGCATGGGCCTTTGGTAGCTGCGTCCTTCTTCTTCACACTACCTTTGGGCTTCATGGGAGCCTTCTTCTTCTTTTGAACTTTCTTCCTAAAATAAGATTCTACCATTAAAAAATTGCATTGGAATCCTTCTTCATGGAGGACTCCGCAGTTTTGAGAAGATTGATCAACTCAGGAATGGTGGGCTCAATCCTGTTCATCTGATAGTTAATCACAAATTGTGAGAAACTATTAGGCAAAGATTGTAAAATTAAGTCAACACTTAAATCATGATCCATTGCAAACCCGAGAGATCCAAGCTTCTCTATCAAGCTCAGCATCTTCAGCCCATGAATGGCCACGAAGAACCCTCTGCCATTTTGCAATGGAATAATTGCTTCGAGATCTCGTATCTCTCAGTTCTAGCTTAGGCATCAAACAGCTCTCAAAGATGTAGTATAATCAATTGAGCATCCATATGCTCGTATTGTTTTTACAACTCAGGAGTCATGGATGCCAGCATAATATATGATGCTGCATCACTATCCTTCTTGTGCTTTTTGTGGACAGCATGCTCATCAGAGCATCTGGAGCTGGTGGTGGCGGAATAAGACCATCTAGCACGTAGAGCAACTTTTCCAATTTGAGAATGATTCTCAAATTTCTATACCGGTCGAGGTAGTTTGATTCGGTTAACTTGTTGGTTTCCAAGATGCTATGTAGGTTTAAGTTTGTTGACATGATGCAAGTGACCTAGATGTAAAGATAGAGAGGATTAGCTACTGTATATGCACATGAAATGCAAATAATTAGGACTTTAATTAGACGCATTTTTACTCCATTATTTTACTCAAACCAATAGCCCCCACTACTGACTCGGGAAAGCCCGTTGGAAGCTTTCCTAGTGGACCGGCATCCAAATTTCTCAAGAATAACCTTGGGTTTGTCCAACAAGCCACTCTAAAGTTCATTGGTAGGTATTCAATACTAATTACATCGTATGTAACTACCGGATCATTAGATGATTAACAACTTTTAATCTTAAAGCCTTTTGGACTATCCCAACCTTTCCTCTAAATTTCTTTATGCTTGAGTTTGCCCAACCAAGATAAAGAATTTAGTTAAACCCGACTCATTAATCAAGAATTTAATTCCATAGCTTGAACATGTCCGATGTCGAGTAGGCTTGGGTTTGTCTAATAACCTGGTTTTGAAAAATGACTCTCGTTCTTACTATATTAACGGAAGGAATTGGGCTTAATATTAATTGAGGGATTTGTTCCTTTTAGTGATTTCAATAAATGACATGCATAAAAATTAATAAATCACATAATTGATAATCATGGTAATAAAGCGATTATGTGGTATGGTTATGGACTTTACCCTAAATTAACTCCTTTGAGCTATAAAAGAAATTAGTATAGTTAATCTTATGTGTTCATGCATGATTTAAGTAGAAGGTCTTACCTTCTCGCCTTGTTTTGGTCGCCATCTCCAAAATAAAATAATTCTACTCATATCTAACCTATGTAAACTAATTACATAATTTCCTAAAGAGAGAAAACCTCGAGTTACATTCAAGGGGAGTTAGATGAGAAGAGAATTACACAAGAATTTTAGAGAAGGCAAGACATGCAGACCCTATTTCATAAAAGAACCAAAACTGTAAAATGCATGAATAGATATAATTGGTTTTAGTCCATAACCATCCCCCATGCCATTAATTATGCTTAATCAAAATAAACATATAGTTTTTATTATTCCAAAATCACTATTTTGGAAAAATAAAACAAATTCTACAATCAACATTTTAGAAAAATACATTA
Source organism: Voacanga thouarsii (assembly GCA_026120185.1). Taxonomy (NCBI): domain Eukaryota; kingdom Viridiplantae; phylum Streptophyta; class Magnoliopsida; order Gentianales; family Apocynaceae; genus Voacanga; species Voacanga thouarsii. Next base: position 1,747,096 of record JANUWF010002383.1, on the reverse strand, counting down.
ATTTTAAATTTTCAAAATTACTATTTTAAAAAATAAAATTGTTGATCTCAAAATTAATTTTGAGAAAATGCTTTTGGGTCCCGTCTCTGGTAGCGAAAAACGGCGATCCCGCTAGTCAGTTAGCGGGCGGAGGTTAATGGGGCAGTGCCCCTTGAAAGAAAATTTTATTTTACCGCCTCTCATCATATGAGATTTTTCCCTTTCAAAATCCTTTTTTTTTTTTTACTGGAATTTTGAAACAAATTAGAACTGGCGCCAGTTTGGAAGCCAGAGCCGGCACTGGCTGCGGTCTGGTTTTAAGGAAAAATTTTCCAGAAACGATTTCTGAACATTCGCGAAACAGCACGGAACCGGCACCGGCTAGGAGCCTGAGCCGACGCCAGCTGTAGTCGAAAACAAGGTGGCGATTTTTGAAAATTTTTCAAAAACAATTTCTGGTGCCTTCTTTTTCTGCAAATTTTAGTGAGAACAATTCTCAACAGTATTTTTTGTTCTAAAGCTCAAAACAACAACAAATTTCTTAGTTTAAACAAAGCCAAAATAGAAAATTAGGATGAAATAGAAGGCAATCAACCATGTTCAAGAAAATGTTTTTCTGTAAAAACATGCAGCACATAAAGAAAGCATATTTCGAAATATGCTATAACTTTTACACAATCATATTGTGCTACAGACCTAACCAACAATGCTCGAAACAATTTTGACTTGAGTGAAAACAGTTTTCACAGCGAACGAAGATAAACACGAATTCATGAAAACAACTTTTCATGCCAAAAACAATGTTTGCAATCCATACATAACATGGCTCTGATATCACTGTTAGGTATCTCTCACATATATGGCTCAGCGGAAGAATAAGAATGAGATACCAACCCAGGATCCGCATATGTGTGAAAAACAAGACATAAAGAGAACAAATGTAGCAACTTTTTACCTTTCTTCGATCGTGTGGAAAACAAAACTTTCTTCTTCAAATCTGAGGTGCGATTCAGCAATCCTTTTGATCAAACACCACGAGAGTTGAATGTCCAACCACTATAATCACAGTGTGTGATTATCTCTAACAGAAATCCACACAGAGGAGACACTCAAGCACCAAGATTTTCTGTGCTAGCAGAAAACTATGGCGGCTAGGGTTCTTCTTGTTTTTCCAGAAAAATGAGAGAGAGAAGAGAAGAGAGGGTGTCATGTGTCCTAGGGTTTTTTTTGTGAATCACCCTATATTAGGGTTTCGCGCATATATGTATTATATGTCACGAAAATCCACTGAAAATCTGAAATTCTAAAACAATTAGAATTTCGTAATTGTAATTGAAAATATCAAGTTCTCACAATTGGAAACAATTCTAATTGTGAGAATTTGATATTTCCAATTACAATTTGGATCATAAATTATAATTAATTATAATTTGGCCACAACTCATTCTCTTTCTCTCAATTAACCCCACTATGTTATCAAATAACATCTTGAGTATATAATCCTCTATTGTGTGTGACCTATTAGATTTTCTGGTCAATTGGTAGTGAACATGAATTAATCCAAACGTCTTTGAAATTAATAATCCATAATTAATTAGAATGAATCATATTGATTCTAATCAGGATTGTTTTATTAATTCATCAATTAATAAGCCCATATTCCCAGATCATGAGCGGTATCTAGCAACACATCATGACTATCTAAGAGTCCAGGAAGTCAAGTGGCTTGACATGAACCCTTCAATAACAAACTACAGTGCAATTAATTCCTTTCACCATACAATATCTCATTCGGTTTAGAGTATGGAATTAATGCCAACTCCCTCCATAATATATATTAATTCTAGCCCGAATATAATAGTACTTGTATCCGGAACCCATTACTCTAGATGTGTATCAATTGGAAATGTTTTCAATACACAATCGCCTTGGCCAAGGACTTCTCGATTAATAATTCCTACAAATGGCCATGAGATTTTCACCCTTACTATTAGGAGTGGTGAATCCTTTATTGACCCTCTCAACTACTTTCGTTTACCTCATAATGTATTCAATATCCATCCCATAGGCAGCCCTCGATCTGGCTTCAAAGATTGGAATCAAAGCACAATGCTCAGCAAACAAAGTACCTTGGAGATCTCAAGTCTAAGGATATTTGCACGTTTGCTATATTGAGATTATATCACTGGCACTAAATAGTTATCCATGTGATTATCTCATAGTTAGGTCATCCAATGAACTTGTTCCATTAACAAGCATCCATGTGTTAACTTTGAGTATCTCAATACTCACGGATATGAGAATCATCGCCTGATCAAATCAGGAAGTTTAACACATGCTAGTCTTAACGCATTAATGATATCCAGTCTCATTAATACTACGACTATGGACTATTTAAGTACTAACACTATACAGTATAGTAGGAATCTCATATTATGATCTCTATCATGATTTCCTTAACACAGTGTTGTATTAGAGACTTTATCTAACAGTTATATTACACAAAAGTAATCAAAAGAAACTGTAAGATAAATAACGCCTTTTATTAAAGTAAAATGTGTCATATACAATGTACAAGTGATTGCCTCTAAGGCATGACACTAACAGAAACCATATGACATAAGTTATCATAAAGAGGGGACACTTGTAGTGTATAACATGGAAATTACATGATTGATGACCAATGACCACAGAATGAATAAAATCACACATGCAAGCCGATTTAAAAAAACATCTTTCACTATATATAAATAGTTTCATCCTTGATGCAGATACATCAGTATCAATATGCACTGATACGAATATTTTCCTAAAATATCAGGAACCATATGGTGGATGTTGAATGATTTTTTGCCCTTTTGGTGGCTCACTGTATTATAACTATATTAATTAATATGTCATTGGTTTCTTTTAGTTATTTCTCCTCATGTATACATCAGTGCATGTTTCATCCTTTGTTCTAATTTCATTATCGTATTCTATGTTACATATCTGTTGTGTAGTCCTCCAATCTACCTCATTAAGCTGGAAACAACCATATGTTTATTGCACGCCATGCTTGAGCTTATATGCCTACTTTGGCTGTTTCACCTTAGATTTTGTTTTCATGCTTCTCCGTGAGAGTATCTTAGAACAAAGTCCTACTTTATACCTCTCTTTAAGAAAATATCAGCTAAAAACAAACATGTGATCCAAACTTAATAAATGACAAACACGAATACAGATTACGGCACATTCACGGACAGCCAAGAATTCCCGACTTTATCCTTATTATAAAATCCTAACATGCAGAGATTAAATAATGTGGCAAAATTACATATTTGAGTGAGAAAATTAAATTGACACCACAAGAAGATTAAGGAGTGGAAGGTTAAACTAGTACTCTGCCTAGTGTGAAAAGATCACATTGCAAAACTACTTAAGAATTGAATTGAGCTCTTTGTTACAGATTAGTATAGGCAAACTAATAAATGTTCCGTTATAAATCAAATAATCATCAGTAATAGTAGTTGATAGTAGTCAAAGGAAAAATAATAAGAAACACATTGATTTAGAGCATACCACATATAGCGGAGACATATACAATTCCTATAGATTGAGCTATTTAGATTAGCGAACTCTTCATATTCATCTTGCAAGCGGAAACAATCTCAACCCATGATCCTAGTTACAATCTATGTTAAACCCACAGTGTTTTTCCACCACAATATCATCAAGAAGTTACAAACTTAATAGTGCCAGCAATGAAGACAAGAAAAGGGACAATGATAGAGGACCTTAAGCTCGCAGAAGTGAAGTGGCTTTATGAACCAGTACCCTCTCTCTCTTTCTCTGTCTGAGAGACAATCCTAGTACGCTTTGTTACTGGGACAGAACAAAGGCAAACACATAGATCACCTGCATAAAAGCAAAGAAAAAACTATGCACTTAAAAATGTAAATGATCAGAAACCAAAGAGAATGTTACAATTTGTTAATTCAAAAGCTTGAATAAGTCATCTATATCAGAGATGATCAGACATAACTCATCTATATTAGAGCTAATCTGACACCACTATGGTGTACAACCAAATGTGTAAAAATTGAATCTTTTTCTGCAAAAACTTATTCCAATATTTGAAGAAAATAGATTAGAGAACAAATTCAGAAGAATTACAGACAAATTTTCGTTCAAAAATGAAGTGAGGAAACAAATCTCCATTTAAAAAGGAGAAAATTTGAAAAATCAAGAACAACCCAATTTCCTAATTACAAGAAAAGATCAAAATCATAAACATCCATTCATCGATCATATGGATTACGATCAATCAAGTTAATTAGATTCAATAACTATTAAAAATATTACAAATCAATCACAATTGCATAACCTGAATTCGCTAGATGCAGCTATTCCTCCCAATAAAAAATAAAAAACATAAAAGGAATGAGACAAATTCATGTTGGCACTTTGAGCATACTTAGATTTCAAACATCTGAATAGTCAAAGATATCGAATACCTTACTCTCCAACAGCTGTTAAAAGAATGGATAGCTGCTTGTGACTAACATTCAGCACAGACAACAAAGGTAGGTTTCTAATATTTTTACTCAGACTCAATGTTATTATGAGCCAAACAAATATCACTATTGCACCAACAAATATCAAATAGCCCATCTTTAAAAAATTAGTAGTTATCATTGCACCAACAAACTACTATCCTCAAGAAGTTAACTTTCTGTCATAATCACTAATATTTTAGCTTTTTCTTTCTTAGATGAAGCAAATTCTACACAGCTACAATAGCTAGAAACATACAAATGTCACACAGTTTTACACTCGAAATTTCATCAAGTCAATAACTTCTGAAAATCTCTGCCCAATATTTTAGTTCTGCAAATCTCTTTTCTTTTACAAATATTCAAATATTGTACACAAAAAGTGGACTCTCATATTGAATTGCTGTGGTTGTGAATTCAGGCAACACGGAAATTGCCAAATTTGGGGCAAAAATCTATGTAAATGAAAATGAAAATTGATTGGACAAAGTCTTTCTTATGATTCACAAAGAACTGAAGAAAGTACAGAAAATTTCATTGTCCATTTACAAGCACATATTTCCAGTCACATTTTGACTGTTAAAAGGTACCAGCAATGGAATACAACTATACTTTTGCAACTGTAAGGCCAATAGGGCATGATTGATATGGATACCTTGTTGCAAAAATCTTGGTACTCTAACTTATTCATCATTAAACTTCTTTTAAGTATGAAATTCAAAAGAATAATACAAAGGCTAAGTACAAGGAACCATTGACGGCACATACCTTTGCTTTGAACTTTGACTGAGGTAGAGGTTTCCACAACTACTCCAAGTCTATATTTAGATGGAATACATATATGATCTAGCAGTGAGAATACTTGTCAAGCCCTTCTAGAGCTGCTGGAGTCTGGAGCTTTCTAGAGCCTTCCAATGCTCCTCGCTCGACTCCTACTAGTGTCTTCTTATGTCCAGAAAAGTTCAGAACCTTTTTCTCTTGCCGATAACGGCGCAACATCGGGTGCCATTAGCTGTAATTGGCCACCTGGTTCCAACCACGGCAAAGAAAGTACCGCAAAAGGACGGGTCAGCATCACAACACCACAATATAAAAAAGGAGAACTTGGGGATTGGATGTAGACTACAAGAGATTTATCTGGAGCTTACCCACAAAAGTGTTTGTGTCGAGAATCCAGTGAAAAGTGTTGATATGATTGAAGGTGGAGATGTCCATTGGAAAGTTCTGATTTGGGAATACTTGCCAAACATGTTGTTATCAAGATTTTCTTGAAATTTTGGATGATTTGAGCTTCAGTGAACAGGATGAAAAGGAATGGATGATTTTCTTGCTCTGATTTATGTAGTTGTTTTCTGCATTCTTGGGCAATTTGTCTTTACAAATTCTACGGAATAGTAACCCTAAGCTGTTTGGGTTTTATTCTAAAGATAAACAGCAGTTGTGAAGATGAAGGCACAATGGTTGTAAAGACGAAGACAAAGACGAAGATGAAGACGAAGCCCAGGGTTTCGCAACATGGAATATGTAGTTGAATGGGAAGTTCCGATGGATGACCAAGCCAGAGCAAAAGGGAAAGAGAGTTGAAAAACCTAGGAAGATGAACGGTGAGAGACGCAGGGGTGGGCTGGGGATGGGGTAGGAATTTTAGGAAATCAGAGGCACACTAAACTATTAAAATTGAATTCAATAGGAAGGAAAAAAAGAAAATATTATAGAAAATGACAAAACTATCATGACGACTAAATAAATCCGAACCATACAAGAAGTAATAAAATATTTTTGATAAAATCTTATTCCTTCATTACAAAACTCTAAATTTTAAACCATTAGATTTTAAAATATTAAAAGAGAAAAAAATTTAAATTATTTAAATAATATGTTATAACATTTCTATCCCTTCTTGACTCTTAGTATATACATTTAGATTAAAATAATGCTGATAGGGTTGTGGAGTTCATACTATCAAAAATATGGAATTAAAAGAGTGGGAAAATAGGGGTTTAGGAATTTTACCCTATTCAAAAAATTTTCTTCTATCTTACGTCCGAAGGTAAAAAAATACAACATTATTCAGCATTTTTTTAAGTATACAATAGATTTCCAAGCAATAGACACAACAATTAACAATGATATACACAATTAATAAGAGATTTATGTATCACAATTTTGTTAAAATTGATTGAAATTGTTTAGTTTGAAACTTATAATTAAACAAGAGAAAGTTTTAGAGAATCAATCACTATGCAATCAAAGATTTTGCAAATTTGAAAATTTGTTAGAATTTAGATTCCTTTTTAAATTCAATTGTTGATACTTATTGGTTTTTAAGCAGAATAATATTAATTATAATACTAGTCATTTATTTTCTGTTTTGTAAAACAACACATTCAAAACTAAACGTAAGTGAATTGATATACAATACAATATTAATGAAAATTTTCTCCAAAAAAAAAACTATAATTGAAACATTAATTGTTCTAGGTTGAGATTGGAGACAACAAAATTAATAAGTACTAGTTGACGTGTCCACGCTACGCGTGGAGTTTTTTGCCTGTCGTGTGGAAAAAAAAACATTTATATTTGTATAAATATATGTGTATATATTTTGTTGTTTGTATTTTTAGTGAGAAATTGTATATATATTTGTTGTTATTGATTCTAAGAAGGTGTGTACTTAGGAAAATAAACAAGTTGAAACATGTACCATTTACAGGACCAAACATAACTAATTAAACATGAATGAAGAGTTTGCAGTTGACCTGTAGAGTTTTCATATGAGAATTTGTGTGGCTTTTATGATGATGATGATGAATAGAAGATTACAATATAGAGCATAGTCCAATAATTTCCCTATTTGCCTTCTTTTTTCGTATGTGCTATGCAAATTAATGAGAAGATCACATATGTTTTTAGAAGAGCTTTTGAGTTTCTGCCAATTGGTTGGGCCGGTTCCAGTATTGTCAAAGTGTAATAGGATAGAAGTTTCTGGATTCTATTTTTTGTTGCTAATGCTTTAGCTTGTGTGGAATTTCCTGATATCTTTTACTGTCTATGGCATGGGCCCCAATTTTGCTAATCATCTTCGCTAGGAAGGTATATCAAATGGCATCCGTATTGATATTTGACATCTGATTCTTCGAGCACATCCTAGTTTTGAAACTGGGCCATTTTATTGCTTGTCCTAAATAAAATGGATGCATACCTCCTCTATTATTCACATATTTGAACAAATCCTTTACGTAGTTAAGTGGATTTACATGGGTATGCAGAGCAACACCTAGAACTTGTGATGCCAACATTTAAAAGTAGGAAAATCTTACTGGCCAATCGTCCTAGTTCCCTTTATGTCATAGCGAATGATCACAATGTAAGCATTATCATCACATTTGTATCTTTGTCACATGTTGCAGGTATTGCTGCTAGAGCACTTTTGGAGACAATGCCTTCCGAATCGAAGTCCTTCTAGCCAAGTGGGTGAATATAGGGCTGCCATAAATCGAAAACAATTTTAAGCCAGATCCAAAAGTAATAGAATAAAGAAGCTAATTAATCGGTAAAAAGAAATAAATTACTTACTTAGGAGTAGTGATTATAGAGAACCACTCCAAAATATCAGGATCAGCAATCTTTGAAACATCACAGAGCCTTGGAGCAATGAAGAGGTTGCCATCCTTCACAGTGTTTTCTAAGAACATACAAGATCTGCACCAAGTCCGACTTCACCCACCAAGGGCACACAATCAATAAAGAGTTTGTTGTTATTTAAAAGGCATAGGAGCTAAAGAAAAATGAAGAAAAGGAATCTAGTTTATCGTAGATGCTTGTGCTGTGGAAGTTGTGTTGTTGTTGTTTTTTTTTTTAATATGGCATACATACTTTGAAATATATGATAGCAATATTACTTGTGGAACATATAAAATTATCAAATTAAAATAAAGCAGAATTAAGTTAAAACTTGCAACAACTAAAACAAAAACTTCTAATTAATAACTTTTTTGAGCAATAAATTTGCAATTAGCAAAAGCTTTAGACTGTGGACATATTCCCATTTCTTATCTTCATTTACCTCCATATTATGCCCAACATGCCAAATTTTCATGGATTCGGTAATACCTCTTTTTCCATTTGTTGATCTGCGCTCTTCTTTTTAACTCTAACTCTATTCGTTTTGACAATCATCTCATTTCCTTCCCAAATAATTTCTGGAGGCCCTTCCTATACATATTCCCATTCCTCATCTTTATTTACCTCCATGTTATGCCCAACCTACCAAATATTCAAAAGTGATAAGACATACCAAAAAAGTTATTAAAGGAAAATATTTACATCTCACAAACTCACACTCCAGAGAGAGAGAAAGAGGATAGACTTGTGAGGTAAAAGGCCTCAACAATTAAGCATAATAATATCTACTTATTGTTAAGAAATTTTTTCCTCTTCAAGAGGGAAAAGGAAAACGACAGTTAAAGTCAGCATGTGTAGTCAGCATAAAGACTTTGGAAAATTCAGGCAATGAAACATACAGAATATTAGTAATCCACTGCTCGTGGTGGATTGTTATAAGCAGCCTAAAGTGGTCGAGCAGATTGATTATAGCTCTATAAAAATAGCAGCTGATGTCATTTCGTAGAATCTTTAAAAAATTACTTCTCTAGCATTTAAAGTAAAGGAAACTGGGAAATAGGTATATGAAACAATCAAGTAAAGTCTGCATCATCACTATCATCTTGCAGCTATCTAGTATCATGAATTCTTCGCAACTTAAAAAATAATGAATTTTATATCTTTTTGGCCAAAAATTGTTCCATTAGTTAAGGATAAAGGTGTCAGATATAGCAGCCATAACTGAGCAAAGTTTAGAATCAAATATATTTCATAAAGAATTAGAAAAGCATAGAAGAAGTAATAACAAAGGTAAATTTCTTACGGTACGTAATCAGCAGCACAAAATATGAGAACCCTTCCCAGTCCAGCACTTTTCCATTTTCTTCTTACATACTAAGAAATATATGATAGCAATATTACCTGTGGGTTGTTTCTTCAAGGGATTGAAGATTATTAGTACCATCAGCAGCAGCAGCAGAAAGATTTTCCTACAAAGCTCACAGCTTAGTAGACATCAGATACAGGAGAATCAGAATGAAGATCAAATCTATCCCTACATGTACCAATAAAACCCCTGCGTAAACAAATTTAGCGGAGCTGAATTCTGTGGCCCAGAAAGAGACCTAGTTTTTGAAATAGTTTCAGCTATTGAATTTATTCCACTTGAAGCCACCAGCACTGCAACTTCTGCCGTTTCTAGTATTCCCTGATATATGAACATGGTCAGCCTGTCTTCTGAGAATAAAGACTTTGGAAAATTCAGGCAATGAAGCATACAGAATTTTAGTAATCCACTGCTGGTTCTGTATTGTTATAAGCATTCCAAAGGGGTTGTGTAACTGTTTGTCTGTCCTAATCACTGCCTCCCATGTCCACAATTTGTTTAATAGTCTGTTCAAGATTAACTCGAACAATTAAATTGGAAGCATCATGACTGTATCCATCAGAAGAAGCACTGTGATAAGGTAACATCAATCACTATTTATTTCTTACCGTTTGTTCAGCCTTTACCTCTATTGTGATATGTCTTTTCTCCTTTGTTTGCTTCCTTGTCTCATCTGTCCTTCTCTGTCGTCATCATGTCTTTGAAAGGAAATGTGATATAGCAGTAATTAGTAAGCAGGATGTAATAAAGACTGCCTGCCTTACAACAAAAGATCCCAGATAGTCAAATCTGTCTCTTATCCAAATCCAAGAATATAATCAAGTAGGCCTTTATTAAACAATAGTAGAGAATGAAATAGCAATAAAATATTGTATTTGCAGTGTGTGTGAAGGAGGGTATTCCTCACATTTTTCGATTCTCCTTTCAGCAGAACGTAGAGGGCTAAAGGGAGTAGAATCTATAATAAAAGCTTGAATAGACAATGAAGTTGTAGAAATTAAGGAGAAAGAGAAGAATAGATGATAGGAGTACTTTCCAGAGTAGCAGTTCAGGGAATTGGTAAAGAAGAAACAACAAGTCAGAGTTCCAATATCTTAAATTGTTCAATTAAAGAGTGAAGTAAAGTCGTAGTCATTTAGGTAGAGAAATCCACGAACAGAATATAAAGCAAAGTTCAGTTTTCATGAAATTTTTGCTGCAAATATGATTGAGTATTTCTTGAGATGGACTTCTTCTTGGTCACTCTATTTTGGACTTTTTTGCCCGACTTGCAAAGCTTAATGCATTGTCTTTGTCAATGTCTTCCTCTAGTGTCTTGTCAAACTTCTGTTCATGTGATCTTTTTGTTGTTGTTGATGCTTCTCTATCTATTTTGGATTTTGTTGCAGAAAGTTTGTAATTAGTTGGTTCTAGAAATGTTTTTTTGGTTGGGAAATAGTTATTTTTTTTAGTTACCTGTAGTGAATCTTCTTTTGTTTTTGTCATTGAGCAGCATTGGTGAATTCTGATTGAGTTCGTCTTCCTCAAACAAGCAGTGGATATTATACTTCGTAGCTGAAGTTTCTGGTCGAGATCTTGCTGGACAAATTTGTGCTATGTAAATTTTCCCCTTTTGTCTTTGAAATTACTTCATCCAAAGGAAGAGGAATATCCTGCACATGAATTGTGTAGGTTATCTTTTTTTGTTTCTCCAGTTTATTGAAGCTTGTGTTGTAAATATGATTTACTTGCTCAGAAAGTTTCATTGCTTCTATAGTGCTTATTAATAAGATATTCTCTACAGATTTACCAAATGCAGTGATAGGCAATAGTCTTGAATCATCTAGCATTTCTATTTGAAAAGCACATCTATACAATAAAAATGAATTAGTGAATGAGTATAATTCATGTTTGAGCTAATAATTTTATTTTGTAATACTGAATATGCTACCTTGGTTCTGCAACTACATCTTCTCTGCAGTAAATGCATGGAAAAGATTCCCCAATTCTTATTGAAGTGCTTGAATAGCAATTTTTGCAAGCCATATACCAAAACTTTTGTTATAGATTATGTATTATTATAGATCACTTTATCCAAATAACCTAGATGTATATGTTTAAACAATGTTAAATGAAGGGTATGAAGAAATGTAATATTCATAAGATTACATTGTGAATGATGGCTTTTTACCTTTTGTGTTGGTTGAATTTCTGCTATTGGGGTTATCTTGTCTTTAGGGTAGAACAAAAATGCTGGGTTTAAATCAGTATATGTTGCATTCAGTAGCTGGTCAGCAATAGTTCCTTCATTCTTTGTAGCCCTATATTATTAACAAACATTAGATTTAGTATACGCACATGCTGTAGACATTGTGTGTACAATAGTGTAGAGACAGAGATGCATATAATTGTAGATTTCAAATGTTGGAATACACATGTAGCACTTTAATTGTTGAAGGAATTACAGCATTAATGGAATCATTGGAATCGTGCTTGTGTGATTATTTAATCAGAACTTTAGTTTGAAGTCAAAAGTAGGTGGATTTTTGTGTTAGAACTTTAATTTTTCTTTCTTCGAATAAGAATATGAAATAAAGAGCTAATTTTTGGGAGGTGTAATGCTTAGTACCAGATTTGAAGCTCTCTCGCTTGTTGAGTTGGTGGATTTATAGTGATTGCTAAACTGTAGCGAGTCTTCAAATTCAGTCCTGAGATCAAAACATTGAAATTTAAGTTATAGGTTTTGTGAGTATGAGTTGATTTTTAATAATTTGGTACCGTTGAATGTGCTAACTCCTATTCTTCGACAAGATATTACTGGCAGTGATCCATGCATTTCGTTCAATATGTGCCCTTTTTCTTCAGCATATTTGTTCCATAATGTCATTCGGATCGGTTTCAACCTGATACATTGAATGAAGTTAGATCATTTTGTTTGTACACAGTTCCTTCGTGATGTTTTTCTGTAGTAATAATTGTTTTATAACTTACTCGTCGTTGATGATAATAATATCTCTTCGCACACCATCTCCAAATTTAGATTATTTCAAAGGGTAGACATGTATGACCAATCCCAAGACATCTACACAAATTTATAAGATTGATTTTTTGAGAAGAATAGTAATTATTATTATTATTATTATTATCTGGAACTAAGAAAGTAAGGGTAGATGAAATTACCGTCTCCTTCCTTTTGATCAGCATAAAGTGGAAATTCTTGAAATGGTGCGTATTGAAATGCTTCATCAAATGTCTGTGGCATATTATCTGCTACATCTTCTACAATGGTTCTGCCCAAGATAATCCACTGCATTTGAATATTATTGATTTGGTATTTTTCAGGAACTTGCTGAACTACAGCATTGGATATGTAATAGGTCTTGTAAGGGACAAATTTGTCACGGAATAAGTAGATTGCATGGCTAAATAATGTTCCAATAACCTTCGTTCCCTGTGTAGGAATAAATATACAGAATTAGTTGTGTGTGAGCTATGGATGTTTTTTTTTTTCCCTTTGTGTAGATTAATATGAAGAATGTTGTTACCTCATCATCAATTAAGATCATTTTTTGGTATGTTTTCGTTGGAGAATTAATAGAGTTTTGGACCTGCATCTTCTCTTGCACGCGAACTTTTGCTGTCCAATTTTTGGAGCTGACTGTGATTGATTTAACTGGAATGTTGATTCTCATGATCTGCACAAATGTTATTATTTGACATATATTAAAATGTAAATGGAATAGAGTAGTTGTTACATGTAAAGATATATAGTATGTAACATCATAATCATGCAACACAAATTCATAAGTTTGTGAATTTACTGCAAATATGTTATGCGACAGTTATGGGTTAAAATTATAAATAGAGTTTGTGTACCATAGGTTTTGTGAACGGTTTGTGTAAGAATAAAGACTTCTGGGTAAATAATATTTCTTATTTGCTCTATTTTACCAGTCTCTGCAAAGGTTGGTGGAACAATTAACACTTTAACATCTGCTGATCATCTTGCGCGTAAGAGAGTGACATAAAGTTGTCCATGAGAAAAGACTGGTTCTCGCAAATATATCCCCACAAAATCTATTGTCTGTCCTTGAGCCTTGTTTATTGTCATTGCGAAGCATAACCGAATAGGGAATTGTGTTCTTCTGAATGGGATTCCCTGTTTGTCATCATCTTTCGACTGTAGTGGTATAGGATGCAAAATTACAGGTTTCCCATAATGTTCCCCCACTGCAATTTCAGCATAGATAACATGTGCTTTCAATTCCTTGCAAATAAGTCGAGTTCTATTGCATAGCCCTTCTGTCGGATCAATATTTCTCAACAACATCACCGGACAATTCTTATTTAATTGTAGCTTATGAGGAGGCAAACCATTTAGTTGAAGACTATTCGAGAAATCCTCATAGTCAGCCTGATGCATTGGATTTATCATCTTGTCACTACTTGTGTAGATCTTCAAGTCCCCGGGAAATCTTTCAATCATTAAATCATTAATGTCATCCACACAACTATTTTTTGGGGTTAATAATGCTCTTTTCATAACTCTTCTTGGATTAGAATCAAATAGTGATAAGTCTGGAAAAGCAAATTCTGCAAGCACAAGTAAAGATGTTTCTTTACTGACGAATGGAATTATCATCTGTGGTGGCAGATTGATGTTGTCATTTGAATCAGCATCTTCTGTACTGTCTCCGATTCTTAAAAGATAAGAATTGAATGCAGGATCATCAATAGCTCGCATATTCTGAGTAAGTTTTACTTTCTACAAAAGTGGCCATATATACGAGCATAATAAACTGCTTGCAATCACCAATTCCTTGGATGCTTTTGGTATCACAGGTAATACTTGACGAAAGTCGCCTCCAAAAACAACTACTTTTCCACCAAAAAGTATCTCATTTCCTGTGATATCTTGCAATATAGTATCAAAATTTTCAATTGCTTTTTTTTTTTTTTTGCCATTGGAGCTTCATCCCAAATTATGAGCTTAGCTTCTTGAATTAGCTTTGCAGTACTACTTTGCTTGCTCAATTGGCATCCTTTAATATCGTTGCCATCAAATGGAATCTTGAAGCGTGAATGAGCTGTACGGCCACCAGGTAGCAAAGATGCTGCAACTCCAAATGTTGCTATAGCTATTGCTATAAAACCTTTTGAACGAATGGAAGCTAGCAAGGTCTTATATAGGAATGCCTTTCCTGTACCTCCTGGTCCATCAATGAAGAATGCAGTTGTTTCATCTTGGATTGCTGCTGAGAGGATTTTATCAAAAGCCATTCTCTACTCTGGATTCAACTTTGATACATTTGAGAGATCGTCTTTGCTTTTTGGTATGTTCTTTTCACTTCTAATCTCTCTTGTTAATCTTTCTTCATAAGACATTCTTATTGAAAACGAAACAAATCTGAAATCATTGATGGATTTCCCCATAGATTGCAAAAAATGGTCTATATGTTGAAGAACCTGTTTTTGAATTTCTTCCCTTGTAAGACCCATGATTTGTTGTGAGTACAAGAAATCTAGACTTAACTGCTATTCGAACTTTTCCCACAACTTTTTTGGATTCACTAGAGCACAATAAATAAGAATTGTTGAGAATAAGCGCCTTAGTGCGGATGGCATTTGGAATTCTGCAGATTCTTTGAGGTACAATTCAATGTCACTGTTTAGGTGCAATAGGCCTCTCTTATATGCTGCTTCTCTAAATGTGGGGCAAAGTTTCCCATTTGCTGTTAAAAGGTCTGTAAAAGATGTTGGTCCTTAAACATGAGACAGCAATAACTTCAAATAGTATCTTTCGCCTTCTGTTGGTGATACTGTAATCATTCTTCCAATAACCCGACATATTTCCTCTCATTCCAAATTTTGTCTTTTTCAGACCAAATAAAGTACTCTAGAAATTCTTTGTACAGACATTTTAAATTTTGTGCTGTAGTGTTTGAGTTGTTCATTATGAAGAATTCTGTGAGCATTGTACTTGTTATGTTTGGATTTTACAAGAGATTTTTGATATTTGTGTTGTCAAATGTGATGGGATGGTTGTTGGGCAAATGGATTTGTAGTGTTATCACTGCAGGTGTCATTACACTCAAATTAAAGCCAAACAACCTCCACATTGCTTCCGGTGGAGATATCCATCTAGTAGACTGAAATTGCTTTATCTCATCTTGCTATTCATCAGCAACTATTTGGTAACTTATCTTGTCAAGCTCCTTGTATATATACTTGTAAACATATTTGACCAGTTTGATTGTTGAGCAGATTTCAACATTCATGTGACAATTGAATAGGGATAATAAGTATGGATTGTAAGGTACAACTCAATGATTGTCCAGCATGTGGTTCCTTACTTTTACCTTCGTTCCATCATTTCTCCTTCGATAATAAGGATAGCTATCCTCACATTGCGTTGTGTATTCTGAATATTGTTTTGGATAGTGATTCTTACATTTGCCATTTCTCATACACGGACTTTGCTGATTGCAGTCACCACAGGGTCCATGCATCATATGTTTGACAGCCAAGGAGTGCAAGTAACTGTTCTGTTTTTCATCAGGGATTTCTGCGCTGACCAATCTCTCATATGCTTCAGCATTTAATGGCTTTGAACCTTGTTTCATTATCAACAAGAAGTGTGCATGTGGTAAGCCTCGTTTTTGGAATTCAGTTACACAAACACAAACAGCAACTTCGCCAAGAACATGTTTTTTTAGCAACTGATCCTTTAGTAGATCAAGTTTTGCTTTGAATACTCTGCATAGTAGATCTAGCCTATTTTGTGCCAATTCTGATGGGAGAAGATTTTCTTGAATTTCTTTCCACATTGGGTTGCAAGTAACTGTTAAGAAGATGTCTGGCTTTCCATAGCGTTGTACTAAAGCCATTGCATCAATGTATCTTTTACACATATCTCGTGGTCCTCCAATGAAAGATGCTGGCAGTATAATTTTTTTTCGACATTTGATCTCCTTGTTTCTCCAACTAAAATTGAATCAATTACATCCTGAAACAATTCACTCCAAATGTTCCTCTGTCTATTCCTTTGGAAATCAAGCCTTTCCGTTTCCACTTTTATGTACATGTCAACAACATATTGTTGAAGGAGCCTCCCACT
Organism: Voacanga thouarsii; assembly: GCA_026120185.1. Taxonomy (NCBI): domain Eukaryota; kingdom Viridiplantae; phylum Streptophyta; class Magnoliopsida; order Gentianales; family Apocynaceae; genus Voacanga; species Voacanga thouarsii. The sequence goes on along the minus strand of JANUWF010002383.1, from coordinate 1,730,496 downwards.
ATGAAGAATCATGGATTTGTCAGTACTCCTTATTTGTAGTTTGTAGCAGTAATATTCACGACATGAAACTCTGTTTCTTTTCTTCTTGCCCCTTTTAGTTTCTACAAGAAAATAAGGTATAGAACTCTGTTAGTAAGCCGTTCTTGATAGTATTCAAATGATACTGGTTTTTTTTTTTTTTTTGGTGCTGATTGTAATTATATAGAGTTTAATACAGGTTTTTCATTATATTGTTTGGAGAAGATGTCCTATGAACAACATCTTTGAAACGTTTGACAGAAGATGTTTTAAAGAATATAAAAAGTATATCGATGGTTTGGATTTATTTTGTAGTTATTAAAATGCATATAGCAGGATACTAACCTGTATCTTCAACCTCCAACAAATTAGTTGCTGAATTTATTTGTGCTGCATTGATGTTATTTGATGCATCACAAAACATTTGTCTTTGGGATTCTTTTGATGGCAGCCTTTCCATATTATAATGCCAACCACTTTCACCATGAGGAAACAACAAGGGATATTGTAGAGCAACATAGCAACTATATGTATGATAAATTCTGTGGCTTAAGTTTGAGTGCGTATAAACCTGTATATGGCAGCTCTTTTCAGCAACATCATTTTCGGATTCAACCAAAATTGCAGCAACTTGTGATGCAGAAGGAGCATTGTAAGTTCTTTGGTCTAAATCGGCATTTTTATTCAATACTATATTGCATTCTTCAAGGTAGGGATGCTCACGAAGTCTTTTGAAGAACATAGTATAAGGATTTCTCTTCAAAACTTCCATTATTAGTAGTCTGACTGTCTGAGGATTAAATTGTGGTGATGCTTCAATCCTTTTATTCAATTCCATTTCAATGTTATAGAAATAGAGTTGAATCCCAATTCGTTTGTCAATTTGACATACCAAATCTTCGAGGAAGTGGTAGATTTGTCCTTCGATCTTAAAAGTATACACATCTTTCCTGTTCTTAATAAACTCTGAATCATGTTTTGCTGCAAATGTAGTAAATGCAAAGCTATTGTTGTAAGATCGTATCAATCTTCTGAATTCCATGGCTTCTTTATCAGTATTTGTTAATAACGTGCTAGATCGTATGGCATTGGATGGGATACCAAAGCAATCTCTCCCTCTGAACAACAAAATTTAGGAGGTTCTCCATAGAAGCGCTTTGTTGAGCAAAATTTGCAGTTAGGTTTGCTGGAAGGATTAATGGCTGCTTTAGAGGTTCTTTTGCAAAAGTTATAGGATTCACTTCTTGATTTGTCACTGTAGATAATAGATGAAGATATGAATTTTGTTATATAATCTTTTAGATGTTTGTTTTTTCCAATAGCACATGTAATATTTCTATTTGATGTTTTTGAGTTAGACATTAGTCCAACCATGGTCTTCATTGTAGCAGGTTGATTAGTTTGAGAATCTATAAGATGACAGAGGGGTCTTGTGTTAGTAAAATGATGAAGGTCAAATTATAATAGGAAAATATGAAAAGCAATTATATATGTAGTTTTCCTTGAGAAGTGACATTTCAAATCAAGATAGCCTAACAGATGCATACCTGAAGTTGAAACTGGAATAAAGCATTTGTATCCCATTTCTATTGTTCCTTGGTTGGCATGTTGGAGAGCTTGGGATTGGTTGGTGTATTTTTGAACTGAGTTGTGTGGTTGTTCAATTCCAAGTATAACTTTTCCAACATTTGAAGTTGTTTCTTGTTTTCTTCGTACATAAGCTTGACGCCGAGATTGTAATAGTTTTTCCTTTTGTTCAATTGTTTGTGCATGATATGCTTGACGTCTTCGTAGCAACATCTGTTCTTTTTTCTGTTGTTGGTGCTGACAATAAGATTCAGACCTTGGTTGCAACACTTTTTCCCTCCTTTCAGCTTCTTGTTTGTCTTTGGATTGGTGTTGATTCTCATTCATGATATGTTCTCTATTAAAAGAGTTTTCCTTATCTGATATACTCTCAATTTGGGATTTAACAATTATAACTATTGGTAAGCATAGTAATATAACAACTATTGACCAAGAGAAAGTATAACAATAGTTGTTCATTGTAATAAAAAATAATGTAATGGTAGAATGTGTATCAAGATAATTTAGAAATGATTAGACCATTTATGTATAATAAATAGTGAAGAAATTGCCATTGGTAGTACCTAGTTGAGGCAGCAAGACGTTTGTGTGAATTAGGCAGCGTCGAGAAACTCACTTGTCTTTGACAGCAAGCTTGTAGCTTGATCTTGTAGAATTGAAAATGAGTCCTACAAAACATACAAATTGAACATATACATATACTGTTAGAATATCTGGTCTCTCCCAATTTTAGCCTACTTTAAGAACTTTTAAAACAGATATAGGCATTATTTATTATAAATTGGAATTGTTCTCCTATGTGTTTTTTTTTTTTTTTTAGTGGGTACAAAATCTCATTCTTATGTAACAGAAAGGTATATAATAATGTTTACATAATCAAAATCTTTTTTGGTTTGTAATTTTAATTCTTTGCTTCGATTTTCGAAGGTTTTTTTTTTTTTTTTAATGCATGGTATTTATCGAATTCCAAAAGAATAAAGGAAGCCATTAGAACAATAGTTATATGCAAGAAAAATAACTTACGCATTAATGGGAAATGCTTTTACAAAAAGAGAGGAATATCGCATGGATTTCCTTATTGTGGAAGACTATGTGTTCAAGTATTTGCTTAACAAGGCTTTTAGTTAGTTAATAACAAAGATCTCCAAGTGTTGCAGAAGGTATAAGCCTCTACTCTTTATCGGAATCCTCTAAATTGGATTCAAACACCCACCTGCCATTGTTCTTACTTGAATCTATCAGTTTCCCATCAACAAATCCCGAATTCATAGGTTCCTTCCCATGTCTCCTTGAACCCTGTCCAACTTCAAAATGCATTGGTGGAGATTCATAAACTAATTCCCCTGGGTCATCACTATGTGCACCTAGGTCAATGTCTTGGACAAGTTGGTTTGGAGCATGTTGTATGATTTCCACATCATCTTCACTATCAGAGACTAAGTTTATGATTTCCACAAGTGGGGCAATAGGTGGTTCTATAATTTGTACTTCATCATCACTATTCTCATCCATTGGTAGTTGAGGTTCATCTTCTAAGTCTGAAGAAGGTATGTTTGGTGGATGTATTAGGATAGGTGGGTGCTACACTGCTTTCTTATGGGTAGTTGGATACATTCTAACCATCCTATGGACATTAACAAGCTTGGGTTAGTAAATGATCAAAGTACAAAGACGAATATGTAGACAAATAATTTGCTTTATGGTTGAATATATAGTAATCATTCATATCATCTCAGAAATGATACAAGTATCTACCGAAACAGTTTGTGTGGAAAAATACCGAAGCAGTTGTAAACATACCATTCAAAAGATGACAATGTAAACAAACTGTAAACATACCATTCAAAAGATGACATTGTAAACATGAATATTGGGCGTCTACCGAAGCAGTTGTAAACATACCATTCAAAATGGACCGCCAAAGTTCTGATTGATCAGATTAGGACATATTGATGACATTTTTGCAGTTGCCAGTGACTATGTATGTTGCCTATAAATGATTGTAGGTGTCTATAATAGGCAGGTAATAAGCATACAAAACTATAAAATCATACATCAACGCAACAACAAAATGAATAGAAATAAGAACCAAGTTCAAATTTATGAAAAATTTTATAGATATAGAGGATAAATTTGTAAGATAGATATACATCTGGTAAATACGTAGATGATATTTTATTGATGCAATTGTCCTTGGTAAAGATTGTCTTTATTTGGCTTGTAGCATATGCAACACAATATTCCAATGCATTGTTTATATTTTTAGCTCACTAACTATGAAAATTAGGAAATCATAATATAAAAAGTTCTATTACATAACAGAGATACAAAACAGATAGATATGGTTAAAATTTCAATATTTTTTATTCATTGAGCATGTTCCTTATGTTTTTTTCCCTTTATTTTTTTTCCAAATATGTTAATATTTTAATGACATTGTGCATCATACGTGGGCTTCTGATGGTAAACCATCGTCATAAAACACCGAATGATTGCTCAATCATGTTTATATAGACGCTCAATATACTTAGCACACAAGCAAGTCCACTATAACCTTTTGATTTCAACTCTTTTTTTATCGATTTACCACCTCTCTTATATTTTTTCCCTTATGGATTCTGTACAAATACGTTAACATTTTCATGACATTGTGCATCATACGTGAACTTCTGATGGTCAACCATCGTCGCAAAACACCGAATGGTTGCCCATGCATGTTTATATAGACGCCCAATATACTTAGCACACAAGTAAATCCACTATAACCTTTTTTATTTCAACTCTTTTTTATCGATTTGCCACCTTCCTTATATTTTCTTCTTATGAATTCTGTCCAAATACGTTAACATTTTCATGACATTGTGCATTATACGTGGACTTTTGATGGTTAATCATCGTTGCAAAACACTGAATGATTGTCCAATCATGTTTATATAGATGCCCAATATACTTAGCACACAAACACATCCAGTAAGCTTACAGCACATTCTCAGGTTCTAATATTCTTCCCCTTTTGGTATTTTAGCTTAGTAATTATCAGCAAAATACACTTTCTCAGGTTTTGTTGGTGGAGCAGTGGTTGATACCAAAAGGGGAAGAATATTAGAATCCTATATTTATCTTCAATAAAGCACAGAAGAGGTAAAGTAGTCCAGTAGTATCGTGATGACAAATTGATAAATCAATATGTTTATAGTACATTTCAATTCCCCACCCAGCCAAGAACACAAAGCCACAATATGCATATAAACATTGTATGTCTAAACAAAGAAAAAAGCAAGATAGAATCAAATTTTGACATATTCATGAATCACGACAAGAAAACAAACCTATATAAATCACTACACAAAAAGGCACTTGTAGGAAAAGTATGCAAAAAGGGAGAGGGAAAAAATAATGCTATATGTAGGAAAAAGCAGCTCAAAACATCAGTTGTAAACGATAGTTTCAAGATCTTCACAGTTAGTCAAGATTAATTGTTGTGTTTACACTATTTTCAAAACTATCTTCATGAACTTGTAAAACAAATAACTTATGCCAGCTGATGGTAAAACCTGCACGAAAAACACAAGCATAAATATATTAGAAGGAAAAAACATCTACGAGCAGTGATTTCTAGTAACCCCATATCAAGCCAAAGCGTAGTATCATAGAGTGAAAACAGGAAAATGTGTTAGTGTCAAGTACAAAATCTACCAATAAGTTATAAAGCTTACATATTTACACCACTAAACGATTTTTGACAAGAAAAAAAGGAAAGTGCAAATTCTTCGGTTTATTCCACAGGTTTTTCTAATGAAACCATGGGCCTATGAGACTGAAATAATGGACAGAGTTGATTGTAAACCTGCCAATGCTAAAACATACATGACGATGTAAGGAAAAAGAAGATACACTAGATGTCATGGACAGATGGGACCATTTGCAATCTATTAATCTTGTCTAGCTATCCGATGACATCTAGTATGTCGATGTTTGTGTTGGGCATCTGTGTTGTTTAACATTTTAATGAGATTGTGCATCATACGTGGGCTTCTGATGGTAAACCATCGTCGCAAAACACCGAATGGTTGCTCAATCATGTTTATATAGACGCCCAATATAGTTAGCACATAATCACATCCAGTAAGGTTATAGCATATCCAGTAAAAAAAAAAAAAAAGGAACAGTAATAATTGCACAAACAAACTACTATCCTGAAGAAGTTAACTTTCTGCCATAATGAATAATATTTTAGATTTTCCTTTCTAAGCTGAAGTAAATTCTACACAACTACAATAGCTAGAGACATACAAAAATGTATATTGTATATTGTTGCTAAAATAGACAGCATCGAAAATCTAATGGCATTTCTATGCAAAAAAGGCTGAAAATAGAGGTTATATTGTCATAAATAATTTCACACTTCAATGACCAATAAACTTTTACACAAAACATATGCTCATAGCACCAAAGATGCAGACTGCATTCTGCCTCGTTTGAAAAGACAGGAGATCGAATTTATCTTGACTTCATTTATATCTTGTAGTTTGTCAACTAAGATGACTTAGTCAACATATTAGCTCAATGCATCTAATTATGATTTTTTTTGGATACATTTTCTTTAATATTTTCAACTTCACATCAGAACACGTGTTTGACCTTATTGTTCACAACCACATTTACCACAAACAAGGTTTACATATGCTGTAGGCAAAATGCAAAAACCCTTCTATAGATAGAACAATTTTACCTATGGATATGTGAATTTCAAATGTGCCACGGACTTCACCAGCCTTTTGAGATAGTTGCTTCCTGCAACTCTAGGAAATCTTAGGTTTTATGTTTTTCATGAAGTGTGGTTTCAGATAAATAAATGACAACCATACCATAAACTAAAGATAGAAAAGTGATCCATGTGGTGCAAGCCTAGAAAGAAGAAATAGCTTTTGCACGGTTTAATTTCAGTTGAATTAAGCAGAAGGAAGAACTTCAAACAAGCAGAATGTTGAAGTTTCTAGCTCAGGTTAATATCACAAAACAAAGCTTACTAACTATGGAAATTAGAAAATGATAAGGTCAAAAGTTCTATTCTATAACAGAGAGACCAATTAGATGGATATGATTCTGATTTTGGATTTTTCCCCCCATTTACCACTGTGCTTATGCTTTTTGCTTATGTATTTTGTCCAAATACGTTTAAGTTTTCATGACATTGTGCATCATACGTGAGCTTGTGATGGTAAACCATCGTCGTAAAACACCGAATGGTTGTCCAATCATGTTTATATAGACGCCCAATAAACTTAGCACACAAGCAGATTAACTATTTGCTTTTCATAACAACTTTTTCTTATCCATTTAGCATCTTTCTTATGTTTTCCCGATATGAATTTTGTCCAAATACGTTCACATTTACATCACATTGTGCATCATACATGGACTTCTGATGGTAAACCATCGTCGCAAAACAGTGACTGTTTGCCCAATCATGTTCATATAGACGCCCAATATACTTAGCACACAATCATATCCACTAAGCTTATAGCATATCCAACACAATATTTTAGTGCATTATACATATTTCAGCTTAGCAACTATCAACAAAATACACTTTCTCAGGTTCTGTTGGTGGAGCAGTGGCTGATAGCAAAAGGGGAAGAATATTAGAATCCTATATTTATATATTCAATAAAGCACAGAACAGGTAAAGTAGTCCAATACTACCATGATGACAAATTGATAAATCAATATGTTGATAGTATATTTCAATTCCCCACCCAGCCAAGAACACAAAGCCACAATATGCATATAAACATCGTATGTCTATACAAAGAAAAAAGCAAGATAGAATCAAATTTTGACATATTCATAAATCGGGAAGAGAAAACAAACCTCTATAAATCACTACACAAAAAGGCACTTGCACGAAAAGTATGCAAAAAGGGAGAGCGAAAAAATAATACTATATGTAGGAAAAAACTACTCAAAACATTAGTTCTAAACGATAGTTTCAAGATCTTCTCAGTTACTCAAGATTAACTGTTGTGTTTGCACTATTTTTAGAACTATCTTCATGAACTTGTAAAAGAAATAACTTATTCCAGCTGATGCTAAAACCTGTAGGAGAAACATAAGCACAAATATATTAGGAGAAGGAAAAAACATCTATCAGCAGTGATTTCTAGTAACTCCATATCAAGCCAAAATGCAATATCATAGAGTGAAAACAAAAAAATGTGTTAGTGTCAAGTACAAAATATAGCAATAAGTTATCAATCTTACATATTTACAGCATTGAACAATTTTTGACAGGAAACAAAGGAAAGTGCAAATTCTTCGATTTTAATCCACATGTTTTTCTAATGAAACCATGGGCCTATGAGACTGAAATAATGGACATAGTTAAATGTAAACCAGACAATGCTAAAACATACATGACGATGTAAGGAAAAGGAAGATATGCTAGATGTCATGGACAGATGGGACCATTTCCAATCTATTAATCTTATGCAGCAATTTGATGACATCTAGTATATCGATGTTTGTCTTGGCCATCTGTGTTGTTTAACATTTTAATGACATTGTGTATCATACGTGGGCTTCTGATGGTAAACCATCGTCGCAAAACACTAAATGGTTGACCAATCATGTTTATATAGATGCCCAATACACTTAGGACACAAGAAAATCCACTATAACCTTTTTATTTCAACTCTTTTTAATCGATTTAGCACCTTTCTTATATTCTTTTCCTTATGGATTCTGTCCAAATACGTTAACATTTTCATGACATTGTGTATCATACGTGAGCTTCTGATGGTAAACCATCGTCACAAAAAACACCGAATGGTCGCCCAATCATGTTTATATAGACGCCAAATATACTTAGCACATAATCAGTTCCAGTAAACTTATAGCATATCCAGTAAAAAACCAACATTTATCATTGCACCAAAAAACTACTATCCTCAATTGAACAAAGAGTCCAGAAGAAGATTTTACCACGCAGCTTTCAATTCATAAAGTAGTAAAATATAAGGGGTAAAAATAGCTACAAGTATATAAAATTTGTTAGCAGAAACACAATTATTTCATAAAATCACAACCCAAACTTATTTTATTTTACCAATAAATCACAACAATCTAAGTGTAGTTCTATATATTGACTCACCAGTTAAATATTCAAATTAAGAATCTTCAAATTGAATATTTTGATCGATAAAGGTCAAAATTAAGCACAGTTAAATGTCTAAAGGGCAGGGATTGCATAAAATCAAAGCAAGAACTAACAAATAACTGCAAAAAATCCAAGAAGTACTGGAACAAACAAATACATTACTATAACAGAAATTTATCAAACCAAATAAAGAAACAAAAAGAACGTTTTAGAGTATAAATGGAATGCATAGCTTTGGTAATTACCACATCAAGAAGCAAAAGCTCATAAAAAATACTTGCCCAGTCCTCATATCTATAGGAATTAAGGTGTAATATGTAATCCTTTTCTCAATGTCCTGATGATTTTATCTTTTCCCCTCCGCAAAAATGTTCTTGAACTTGTATGCACCCTACAAGAAGATAAGATAACTTCAATAGCATAACCAGACAATATAAGAAGGTTGAAAAGATTGAACAACAAAGCCTTTATCTTTCATATATCCTTTAAAATGAAAAATCAACAATGGAAAATTAGTAGCACAAGCCTACTGTCTTTGCTTTGCCCAATTTTACTATCAACTGCTGTCGACTTGGCCATGTGAAAAAAAATACTCACTAATAGTATAAAAATTCTATAATCACTCAATCTCTGGGCACTCCAGCCCATAAAAAATTCTGCAAAAATAGTTTTTACGCTTAATCACAGAATGAAGCTGTTTCAAGTAGATATCAATACTAAATATATCACAAAGGTTGCAATTATCACATAAAAGTAAATCATATAAAAATTTGCAATAAAACAAACCAGCTCATAGCCATGCCAAACCTACTGAATCTGCAAAAATAATGCAGATACAATAATCAGAAAGCCCATATAGGACAAATGATTCGCAAAAATACATAGTGATTATACATAGAGATTATTATATATGAAAATAACCTGCATTTGTGGTTTCCTTTTTCCATAAACTAGTAAAAGAAATGGGGGGGCCCCCATCTACCTGCATATTACATGTAAGTCTGATGGGTTAGATTCAGTAGTTGTTGCTCAAAACCCTGACTCCTATGCTGAGCATCCTTTCGAATGTTGGAAGAACCATGTTGTTGGGCCAAATCAATGAACTTCCTATGTTGTTGAGGCAACTGCACTGAGCCTGCAGGTGCAGCAAAGTTGCCACCTCCTATAACTCCATGGACGTTTCCAGCTTGGTAGGACATAAGGGCTTCATTTCCTTCAGGTCTTCTAAGAAATTGCTGTTGCAATGACTGCATAAAGAATCTCCAAGAAATTAAATACAATATATATATGGATCAAATTTACTCCCATCCATGAATGTAAGATTTACCAGGAAAATGCTGAGTAAAGTTAAGTATCTATCAGGTAAGCTACAAGTACAGGCTTGCTTTTTATACAATGGTCTTACATGATCAAAATTCAAAATGCACACTTGTGCAATATAAACAGAGGTTTTAAGCATCTTTGATCATAAGAAGTCTATCAAATAATAGGTCCAGCAACTATTATTGCAACTCTATATCTATTTGGTTTTGAAACAGCACTGGACTTCATTCTGACCTTCTAGCTATCTGACTTTGAATATCAACCGTATGACAATGATAAATAGAATAAATTCTAGCAAGATATGTTTCATCACTTCACACAGAAACAGCTATAAAACATGTTGCAACTATGACATTATAAGTGAAAAAATATAGCATTCTCGTGGATGCTCCACGTACTGTAACTAATTGAGTAATGAATGGCCTAAAAGCAGATTTTTCTCCCCCAAACAAGCATGCTTAAGAAGCTACACAAGTAGAAATTGATTAAGCATATCAGGAACAGCATTGGACAACAAAATTTCAAAAGAAACTTAAGCAGTACTCTGCATTAGATGGTTAATGGAATCTCTAAAGTCAAAAGATATAACAACAAATGTCAATCATGAGATCATCCAAAGCTCCTAGTGCTCCACTTCTGTAGATAAGGAAATGTATTGGTTCACCATTACTGGTTATACTGGATCCTTACTGTTTTATTTTAATTCATCCCGTTTATAATTCATCTTATGTGCAATTCTTCTTCAATAGATTTATTTCATCATAAAAGATGATCTAATTTAAAATAATCTAAAACAGGAGCTGAAGAATAATCAATGTGGGACATTTAGAAGGCATGTGCAATAGAAAGCATTAACACATGGGAGCGAAAAAAAGAAAACAACACTTGAGGAATGTCAGCAGATATCTGACAATTATGCAGCTCATAGTTCAATCAAATCAGGTTATTTGAAACTGCAAGATTATAGGAACTTCAAGACACTAATGCTCCATAAACTTCTAACACTGTAGCCCTTGAAAATCTTATTAACACCAATTTCATGAGAACCCCTACATTGATGAAAAAACCTCAATTTAACTAATAAAGCTAAATCTGGTACCCAGCTCGTGTGATTGCTTACATCCCCCAAGTAATAATAGACAGAGAAAACAAAAAGTTGAAAATTTATTGCACAACGTTGTATCCAAAACTGTGTAGTTAGCAGTTTGCTGCAATCATCGGTTTCTAAACAAGAATGTGAAACCACCTTAACTTCTCAAACAGAAAAATCCACTCAGAGCAACGAAACTCATACGGAAATTAGTATATGATGATCATGTCACTGTTCCACCATAGGGAATATTTCTTGCAGGGAAAACACAAGTCTTTAGTACTTCCTTCATGGTTCAATGAAGTTGCTTTAAATATAATTTACTAGAGCTCATTTCAACCAAATTCAACCCCAACCTTTTGGGAAAACATAAACAACAACTTAAAAGAATCATACATTTCCAGCCACTGACAAAATCTCTTATATTAATCAGATGATAAATACTGAAAATTTAATTTAACCCACAGAAAATCAGTGAACTAAGAACAGAATTCCCTTTTAAACACATTAATCAAAATAATGCCAATTTCAAAACACACAATCCCACCACCGAATGAAAACTCAAATTTGAATGTAAATTGCACACCAACAGATATGCAATTAAACCCTAACCTGTCTTTGATGTTGCTGCTACTGCTATTGGTGCTGACCAAGCCATAGCTGTGGCGTGGACATAGCAGATGATGACGAAGACGGCGAGGCAGCCGCACTCCGGCCATGCCCGCTGCCCTGCTGGGCCCCATCTACCTGCAAATATGTTACTGTGATTTAGGCCTTCCAAACAACTATTTTGACTAGAGAAATAATCTTTACGAGGCAAAATTTAGGTTGTGCCATGTTCATGCTATATCAACATGTAATGCAAAGAAAATTTAATGTACCACACAGAAATATGAGCACTTTAAAATGATACAGAAATTTGGAAGGCCCGAATATGCAAATAGAATATGCAATTTCATTTCAATTACATCACCAACTTTTATGACTACAGTTTGAACCTGTGGGAAGTTAAACAATAGACAAACTAAAAGATTCTTGCATTCAATCTATTGTCTCAGGACACAATATATCCTCTCTCTCTCATGCTGACAAAGTGCCACACTACCAAGTAAGGGACCTACAGACAGAAGCTATGCCTTGAGACCCAAAAATAAATAAACAAATAAATAAAAGTAAGTAGGCACTTTAGAACTGACTTCTCAAAAGGAAACAACTAAAAGTGGTCCTACATTCAAACATATGCATCAGAAATCCACTACCATGAACATGTGCTCCAAGTGCCACAAGGAGATGATATTGAATCAGGAACAAGCAAATCTTGCAGCTTCATCCATTGAGAACATTGTTAATGGCAGCTCAAGTAGCAGTGACAAGGAGCCTGTTGTTGCAAGTGCTTTGAATGTGCTATCCAAGCCAGTGGACTCAAAAATTCACTCTACTCAAGCATCCCCCAATTTCACATTTGGACAGACTTCAGAGGTGAAGGTAAAAGAGGGTCTAAATAGATGCACTACTTGCCACAAGCATGTGGGTTTAAAAAATATATGAATGCAGTCAGAACGAACACAGTTGCTTGCATTGTAAATAGCAGCAGAGATTTTATGGAAAACAAGAAACAACATAGATAAAAATAGCTATAAGTACAAACATGATAAAAAAATATGAAAGTAAGCATGTAAAAGAAGAGAGGTTGATGCAATTTACCCTACAGTGTAAACTTTTTAGGCACAATTTAGAATAGCCCTCACATGCATTGCAGGGAAACAAAACTGGTTTGTCACAATGACAATAGCAGCATTATAGCCTGGTAAACAGTAATGGCCAGATTTTCCACCACATAAAAGGCAATATCAAACTATGGCATTATGTTATTCAGGTCTTCACTTCACTGCCAATCATTCCTCTGATAAAAACGCAGCATCACAAGAACAACAATAACAACAGTAACAATACTCGCAAATATTCAATTTGCAACTATCTTTAAACATATAAACAGGCCTCAGTAAGAAAGATAATAGAGTCCTCAGCTTCATAGGTAGAAGAATCGATTTAAATGAACAGGGAAGGAAAGGACTTACCTTTCTTCTTCTTCAGCTGCGTTAACTTTACAACTTCTCTTCAAGTGAAATTCCACAGGAGCAGTAGCAGCCTTATTTGCATATTCAGCTACAACTATACATTGCAAAAATCACATCACCATGAGCAATGAGAAGTTCAACTTCAAAACAACTCACAGAGGTGTAAGGGGAAAAAAACACATAATCAAATACAAAATCGGTTAAGTGAACCACCGGAAGATGCAAGAATTCGTGTATGTTGAAAGCAAAATACCATCAGTTTCAGCAGCAGCCATCTCCACATCTTCCATCGTTATTAAACCCTTTGCTACGGCCTCCTTTTGCTCCTATTCGTTTGCAGCAACATCAAGAATTCAATATTGTAGAAAAAAGAAAGGAAGAAAAGAGCGACCTTGGCCCATTTCTTGAAGAGCTTGCGCTTTCGCTTGCCGGACATAGATTGTGGCTGCGGATTCTGCTTGAGCCTTTTTGTGAATAGTAAACCCTAAACTGTTTGGGTTTTAATCTAAACATAAATAGCGGTTCTAAACAAGAAGAGACAGCGGTTGTGAAGTGAAGACGAACATGAAGACGGAGCCAGGGGTTTCGGAACATGGATGCAAATTCCAGATGCACGACGAAGCTAGACCAAAACGGAAGGAGAGTTGAAAGACCTTGCAAGATGAAGAGTGAGAGACGCACAACTGAGATAGCAATGGGGTATGAATTTTGGAGAACCAAGGGACAATAAACTGTTAAAATTAAATTCAACAACAAGGCCAAAAAGAAAATATTATATAAAAAGGCAAAATTAGCCATCACCACCAAAAGAATCCAAACCATAAAAGGAGTCAGTAAAATATTTGACATAAAATCTGATTCATTCATTGTAAACTTTAATAATTTAAACTATTAAATTTAAAAATACTTGAAGAAGAAAAAGAAATTGAAACTATTTAAATAATATATAAATATCACTTCTATCCCTTCTTGACTCTTAGTATATACATTTAGATTCATTGTAAACTTTAATAATTTAAAATATTAAATTCAAAAATACTTGAAGAAGAAAAAGAAATTAAAACTATTTAAATAATATATAAATACTACTTCTATCCCCTCTTGGCTCTTAGTATATACAATTTAGATGATCAAAACTTTACCATAAGTTAAGAGTGGAAAGATATATTGAAGGCATTTTTTTGTGTTGTTGGAGGTGCTATTTTGATTGTTTTTCTAACTTTGTCGGTGCATTTTTTTTAATATAATTTATTTTTACGTGATATATTTTTTAAAAAATTAATTTTTAATCCAAGGAATAAATGATGAAATCATAACAGCTGATTGTGCCTAGACACAAAAAAAGAATATAAAAAAAGATACCAAACCCTAAAAAGGAAATAATTAATTGGTATTTCAATTAGGACTACTTCACAGGGAAAAAATAAAATTAGCAAATGGTATTTCTAATTAAGCAAGCAATTTTGCAAAGTAATGAACTATCCAAGCCAATAGTACATCTTCTATCATTAGTTTAAAACCCCGAGCCAGAAGAGGACGCGATGCATGCAGCAAGCCATCATCATTCTCTCTATATAACATAGAGCATAGATCATTCTTCGATTCCCAATTCAACTCATCCCTTTTCTATCAAATCAAAATCAAAACCAGGGAAAAGAGTTTTCAGAATCAGAACCTACTGAAAAACGTCTGTTGAAGTTTGCTTTTGTCGAAAGGGTTGTGCATTGTTCTGAGTTTTGATCTTTGCTATAAAGTCAAAATCAGAGCGAATTCAGAATTCAGAATTCACGAGATCGATTTGCCAAAAGACTTCTGCTGAATTCTGCTCTCAAGAAACGGGGTTCTACGCCTGAGAAGTCATGTCGAAAAGAGTTCGAGAAAGTGTAGCCGAAGAACAGAGTGCAGGAAAGGGACAGAGGAGCAGAGAGGATGAGGATGAGGTTTGCAGGAGCGAGGACTGGTGCTTCATCTGCAAAGATGGAGGCAAGCTTCTTCTCTGCAGTCACAAGTAAATCTCAAAACCCACCTTTTTTTGTTTCTGCAGTCACAAGTTATTCTCAAAACCTATACATATATATATTCCCCTTCGAAGTCGACTTTACCGCGAATTTCCCCCTTTCTCTTTTGTCTTTGGGAATGAGGGGTTTTTGGTCTTTGTATTTGTGAGAAAAACACAAAAATACAAAAAAAAAGGAGAAAAGTTGTAAGTTGTAACGCATGCTTCGGAAGTTGAACCAGCGGGGGCTACGAACAGGTTTGTACAATGTGCGGCAGAAGTTGTACCTTAGAAAGGCTTCTGAACGGGATTTTTGTGAATCTCTTCCCCTCAAAATCTGTTCTTCTTCTCGAGGCCTTCGATTTACTCCTATGGAAATTTATTTTTCCTTCTCAGAATCGAAATAATAAATCTTGATTCCGGATTACTTTCTATTTAATCGAAATAATGATTTATTTTTTTGTTGTTTTTTTTACACTTCAGTGGCGTTTCTTGAGAAATTATTAGTCTCAGTGGCATTTCTTGTTTCTTAGAAGCTAAAATGGGGAAAGTTGTGGCTGTGTGCGGAAATTTGATAACTTTTAGTGGCATTTTCTTGAATATGTGTGCTTCTAAAACATAATAATGATTTACGTTTGTTTACTTTGTTGTTTTTTTTCTCCCAATTGGTTTAAAATCTGACATTAGATTTTGTAAATCATTAATTTCATCATTTGTTCTTCATGCAGGGTTAAGATGCAAGCAATCACTCACGTTATTAGCTAACTGAATTTGGATCTTTTTTTTTTTTTTTTAAAGTAGTGATATCATGTTCATTTGCATGGGAAAAAATCACTTCTAATATTGGATTTTTTGTATCTGATTGATCTCGTTATTATGGCAAGTTGACAATTAGTGCAAATGCATTAATGTCAGATGTCTTTCTATTTCCATAGTCGAAGGAAAGTTTATATTAGAAGCTTTGAACAAATGACATTTCTCTTGCCGCTTTCGTATGAGGCAAATGTTTTGTGATTTTGGTGTCTGATCAAAGAAAACAGTGACGGCTCATCAATAAGGCTTGCCTTTGTGTTAATTTGTGTTTGGAGGAGAAACTACCTTTTTACCTTCACACCACCACTATTAATCTTACCTTTTGGGTCTATCTATTAATTGAAATTGTTGCATTCAAATCAAAGTGGTTCCCATCTGATAATGTCTTCTTTTGTTATATCCAGGGAGTGTGCAAAAGCTTATCACATTCGATGTTTGAAGGAAAAGAAGCTATCTGTGCCGAGTAGTAAATTGTCTTGGCATTGCAGTAAGAAATTTGATGAGATAATTTGCCTTACGTCTTTCTTGTTACTGAAAGTTTCAGCAAAGTATTCTAATGGATGTTTTTGGGTGAGAAATTAATAGTAGAGACTTGTAAAGCATCCACATATATATTTTTTTCTCACGTATGTTTTCTTTGATGTTCCTTTCTCTTCATGTTCATGGGACTATTTGATTTCTTACATTAACATTTTGGATATACAATGTTAGGTCACAAGTTGTATGATCCATTTTGTCTCAAGAACATTTCCAAATTAGAATGCTGTATCACACACTTAATTTCAAAGAAAACAAAATTTGTTACCCTTCTGCATCTGCAATAACATGATGTTTATACGTATAAACACCATTTTAGTTTTCACCAGGTTGCAGGCTATACCATGTTTCATGTGCTAACAGTTCAGACTGCGTAATACATTCTGAGTCAATTTTGGTTGCTCTTCTGGAATACGCCGGCTTCAATTAGTCTCTAATATGGCATAAACCTGAAGATTGGTTCATCCCTGATGTAGTAACCTTATGATGACATGAATATATGCATTTTTTTTTTTTTTGTTTTTATGACAGTGATGCCTGTATCACTTTTTCAGTTGTTCGTTCAACCTCACTTTGGGTGAACTTTTTGTTAGATGCTGATGCTATAATATGAAAGAATTATTGAGAAACAAATGAGGTGAAAAACTTCTAGGATTTAACAAATTTTAGGCACGTCATTTTTGGGTGGTAAATTGAGAGAGGGAGAGCAAGATCAATGAGCAGACCTCTTTTGAATCTTACTTTCTGGACTGAAAAGATAGCAATGGAGAGTTAGGGAAGAAGAGTGAAAGCAAATGAGAGATCATTTTGTTCCTCTCCAGTATTTTCTATGACTTCCAAATAGATAGTTTTTGATGAACACATATTTAGAAGTTTTGGATAACAAAAAGTATAGTAAAACAACTATCTGTACATAGTACTGACTGACTGTTTAATAACTGAGAAAGGATGCTAATCCCATGTTATAATTAAAACAGTTATTACGAATTTCCATGCATCATGAAGTATTAGTGACATGAAAAAAGAAAAAAAGGAAAACATATTATATGAATTTATTTGTTTAGTTAGCCTAGTAAAAGGCATAGCGTCTCAAACACAAATTGGATAAACAGTGGTAGAATGTAGAGATGAACTTATTGTGCCTGGCATGTTAATGAAGCTGATAAATCAGAGAAGTATTCTGCTATGGGGGTAGTATTTTATTCTTATTAAAAATATTCCGTAATAGAGAATCAAGAACTCCAAGCATGATGCAGAACTTATTATGGAACATGATGTTGTATTCGTGCACAATTTTAAATGAAAAAATTTCCCCTGGTATCGAACTCCCGAAATTTATTGAGTAATTACTTTTTTTACCCTCCTGTTACGAAAAGGGCTGATCTTTTAGGTAGATAGGACTATCATCAATGTCAAGAAAATCTACTTGCCTGAAATACATATCACAGCTTGGAAATGTGATTATTTCTTGCATGATTTGCATGGTTTATGTAATGTAGAATCTTATATTTTCCTTTTCCAGTAAGGCTTACGTAGGATGATTTTTCACCTTGATGATTACTCAAACTAAACCTTTTAATTCCTTTGCAGTACTCTGTTGTCTTTTATTTAGTTCAATGGTCACATTTACACACACTCATTTATTTTTTTAATAATATTTCTTATTTCCTTTTCCTAATGTATCATAAAGTTAGATTACTTGTTTTCTAAAATTCTAAATCATTACATTTCAGGTCGACACACATGCTCCAAGTGTCAAGATCGTTCAATATTTTTTTGTTATTGTTGCCCAACAGCTATATGCCACAACTGTATGGGTGCAATTTACTTTCTCCTGGTTAAAAAACAATATGGATTTTGTCATGAATGTAGGAGGCGTGCACTATCTCTTGAGAATGAGGTATAACATGCATATTTGCAAATTTTGCATCTGTAGTGAAGTTTGCATACCAAATTTGATATCTATGGCATGCTAGGAATGTAATTTCATGGGACTAATTGTTTCTTGGATACTATGATGGTATTGCTAAGTATCAAATGATGCACTTGCCTAACTTCCTTCTAATTCACTCAAAAGATTCTTTTAGAAGTTTCATTCATTTGAAAGGAGTATCATATTAATATACACCTAAGGTTTTGATTAAGCTAGGAAGCAAATAGTGGTTTTTATGATTCATACTACTTGCTTTGTTTTGAACTTTCTTTTGCATAAAATAAGTTTTTTCTTTAAGCTGAATGATTGCTATATAGTTTATTTGTTTGTATATGTTTCCCTTTAATATGGTCTTTGAGAATCAGCTCTTAGGGCAATATCTTCTCTTTTAGACTATAAAGGCAATCATTACAAAACATCAAATGACTTACTAATACCTCCAATATCCATAAATTTCGGAGTGTCTCTCTCATCAATGGCTTTGGGATGTTTGCTTATGGCATGCTATCTACTTCCTGTTTATATATACCTTATAGTTGAATAACATTTATACAAGAGTAAACACATACAAGGCTAACCAACAAGAAACCTTTTGTCCCTGAGGGAAATAGTATATTCCTGGTAATAGCCCATAAACATATTGTACAAATGGATCTGTACAAATTTCTAGAAGGTTACTTTCCTTTATTATCTGCTATATTGTTGTAGCTCCTTGTCTCACATGTTTATTTTCTCTTGACTGCTTCTGCTTGAATATTTGGCCATGGCTTATAGAAGGTGGAACTAGAATGTCTTAGCAGAAGCAACAGATTATTTATGGAGTACTATGAGATTGTAAAGAAGGACGAAGGTCTTACTCTGAAGGATCTTCAATCCCCAGAAGAGCAAACAGAGTTAAAGCAGAAACACAAATCTAGTGGCTCTGATATTGTAGAAGTTCAAGAGAAAGATGAGAAGGTGATCCGATTGAAGAGATTTAATGGGCAGCAGAACAGAAAGTTAAACTCTAGTGAAAAATCTCAGAATGACGCACTTGTATGCAAAGCACCTGAAACTGTTTTTCCCTCCATCGTTCCTGACAACATTAACCTCGTATATTTGAAGAGGAGTTTAGTTCAACAGCTGCTTGAGGAGCCTGAATCCTTTGAGGGCAAGATAATAGGATCCTATGTTCGGGTTAAATCTTCTCCCAGTGATGGTTATCGGAGTAACTCTTACCAGCTTATGCAAGTGATAGGTACTCTTGAAACCCTTTTGATAGTCCATGTTAGTGTTTCCTTTCATTTTGTAGTCTTAAGATTTCAGCTTAATATTAGCATTGTATAGATGCATTTTATCTTGATTTTCTGTTAAATGTTTTATTTGTTCAATAATCAATATATTTTTGTCTGAAACAAAGAGAAAAGAGCGATGAAGGCAAAATCTGAAACTTGGGAAATCAAAGGTGATTTCCGACCCTTTTTAAAGGTTTAACATGCAGCCTGACTAAAATAAGAAACTATTTTAAGGCTTAGCATCCAAAGGGATTACGTAGTTATTTCCTTTATTGTGTTGGGAGGTCTAATTTTAGAGAGTGAAGGGAAGTTGTTGGAATGGATAGGACTTCAGCTTTGTCGGATATACAAATTTGATTTTGTTACTATGAGAAAAATGATGTGAAACAGTTGTAAGAATTATTCTTTGGGTACTCAGAATGGCACATGGTAATTAATGAGGGATCTTTCTCTAATGACGTCTAACATTCTTAGTTTAAGCTGCCAATTTGAATTGGTTCCTAGCAGATGCTCCCATTTTGCTTTCTGCTAACTCGCACTTGAAATATTGTTCTTAGTCCCTGCTATTTGTCACAAAAATTTATGACTGGCATCATGTGTAGTTTGTCATCTATATATCGAAATTTATTCTGTGAGGAACTAGTATATACTAAACATGACAGAAGTTTCACTTCTATTATTGTTTTTTTGTAAGTAATCGTTCTTTTATTGATATTCATGAAGGAGTACACCCCACCAAAAGATAAGCGTTCATCCAAAAGCTTAACTACTACAAACAGAACAATCAAGAGAATTGCCGTGAAATATTATCTGCTGTTATGCTTATAAAAGATGAAGATAAATGGTATGGAATGGAACTAGAAAAATTGGCATACTGCACAAAGCCTGTGTTAGTTTTAGAATAACTTTATCATCTTGGTCAGACTCTTTCTCACCTCCCCGGCTGTGATTCTTTTTTCCTCTTTCCTTCTTCCATGCTTTGAAAATCCTCTATTTTCTACTAACTAGGCTTAGGAAACAATGACATTGGAATCTCTAATGCAGGAAAAGTTACTTCTTCGTGTGAATAGTGCCAGGATGGGTTGTTACAGGAAATATCCTATTTAGGGGTTAATATGAGATTATTCTTTTTCCTAGATAGGTGTTATGACGTTTCCACTTCCCAGTAAATGAAGGATCTAATTTCATTTAGTTTCCTTCTGGGTATTTTCTTGCGTTCCAAGACTACCTTATTAGGTTATGATTGTCTATAACCAAGGATTTCTTCATGTCCTGATTTAATCATTTTTAATGGACAATCCATTGTTTTTGATAATCCATATGAAATTGATTTATTCCAGAACCCAGGATTTTTGAAAATTTCTCTCTTTTGCCTCTAAAGCAATTTTCTTGATTGAAGACATAGGAGAAGCTTGGGTTGTGCAATGCAAATCTAGTTCTTTTGCTTTTTTTTTTCTAAATAAAATTTCTTGATA
This sequence comes from Voacanga thouarsii, assembly GCA_026120185.1. Taxonomy (NCBI): domain Eukaryota; kingdom Viridiplantae; phylum Streptophyta; class Magnoliopsida; order Gentianales; family Apocynaceae; genus Voacanga; species Voacanga thouarsii. The sequence goes on along the minus strand of JANUWF010002383.1, from coordinate 1,709,213 downwards.
AATGACTATTATTCTTCCATCAATACCTCTGCCTCTACGATAAGTTCAACATGATGTGTGTTCACATTGTTGTTATGTTACTCACAGGTGTGAAGAAGGCTTCATGTGGTCAAGACACAGATATTAAGCTTCAAGCAGTGGATATGTCAAATGATATCAGCATCAATTCACTTTCAGATGCAAATTTCTCTGAGGTAACTCTGCAACTCAATTGTACTTTTAATTGCTTTACATTGTCATCTTGACATCTCTTACATTGCATATATTATGAAAAACACTGGTACGTCTAAACTGCATGTTTCTATATTTTCTTTTCAGCTGCAAATTCACCTCTGTAAGTTTGGAACCAAGAGGGCATGACTTGTATGACTAACACCTTTATTAGAATAAGTCAGATTGATATGTTACGACACTAAGAATGGGTATTTCTAAGTGTCTCTTCTAGAATCTCCAAGGTAGTATCTGTGTCAATTAATATATTACAAAGTTTCTAGTGTGTTATAGATGCAACTTCTTCAGTGTGAAAGTTTGCCAAGTAAAAATCCTTAAATTCTGTTATGAACGAGCAGAAATTCAATTATTAAAGAAATAGCATGAAGCAATCACTTTTGACTAGGCGTTCCCCATGATGGTGATGCAAACTCATTTTCTGTAAATATTTTCTGCTTGTATTATTTTCTTTACATTTATGTTTGTTAGGGGCATTTGTGTAATTTTCCTCTTGGGATCTTTAGAGGTTTATTAATGGTTGGTCATGTAGTATGTAAGGGGTGTTTTGTTTGGAAGATATTTTGTTAGGGACACTTAAAGGATATGTGGTCTTTAAGAGGGGTTTTGAAGTAAATATGGAATGGCTTCAAAACTATTGCTCCATCAAACTCAACCATCCCATCCATTCATGCTTTTCATGATGCTATACTAAAATCAGCCTCATTCAAATCAATAGGGATTGAGTCTCAAAATACCTCTTGGAGAGACAAGACAACGAAGCAAAGGTGGTTCCTTGGTGATCGGTTGAGTTCTCTTTAGGTGTTTTGATGTTTGGAAGGACTACACCTTGTTTTGGACTCTTGAACAGACAAGGGAAAAATGACAGCTTTTGCTCTTCTTGGTTTGGCCGAAACTGCAGTGAATAGAAGGAGTTTATGGCTGTACTCTAGGGTGCTAAAGTGGCCTAGATAATGAGAGGAAAAGGAGAAAAGTATAGGCTGATTTCTGGTTCAGCTTTGGGCAGAAATAGGGGAAGAAAACTTGAGGTCTTGTGCTGTGGTTTTTGCTTAAAACCAGAGAGGAATTTGACAGTAAGGGAAGCTGGAATTTTCGTGAGTGTGTGTGTGACTGATTTTTGTTTTGCTTAGGAGAACTTTGAGAAATAAGAATGGAAAGGTTTGCAAGAGTTGGGATTTGAACTCAAGTCACCAAGTATTAAACACCAAACTTCAACCACTAAAACTCTAGCTTCCACCACTCCACTCAACCACAACAACTCTTGTTTCAACCACTAAACCACAGCAACTATTGTTTTAATCACTAAACCACAACAACTCTAGTTTCAACCACTCCACTCAACTACAACAACTCTTGTTTAAATATTCCTCTATCAAATTCCCTTAACTCCCAGTCACTTACTTCATTTCCCTTTTAATAAATTCTACTCATAAAACAAAAGCTCAAGTCCACCAAGAAACTAACAAATTCCCTTAACTCCCACTCACTTTCTCCATTTCCCTTCTAATAATACTCATAAAACAAAAGCTCAAGTCCACCAATAATACTCATAAAACAAAAGCTCAAGTCCACCAAGAAACTAACAAATTCCCTCAACTCCCACTCTTGTTTAAACAATCCTCTAACAATTATATCAAAGTAAATAAATTCATGAACCAACCAACTCATAGATCACATATACCCATGAAAATGGTTCAAGTTATCAAATGTTATATAAAATGTCATGCAATGCATGACTTTCCTCATATAATAAAGGTGGTTTTAAACGGGGTATTACAGGTGGTTTTATGTATTCTGGCAATGCAAACAGAGGAGTTGATTTTTCTGGAGGTGAAATTTTAGGAAGTGACAAAATAAGAAGCAATATATGTGAACCTTTTGTATCTAGAATGCAGTAAGCTGTATGCTAAACAACCACATGAGAATCCAAATGTCTCAAAATGTGAACCTTTTTTATCTAGAATGCAGTAAGCTGTACACTAAACAACCGCGTGAGATTCCAAAGGATTCTCAATGTCTCAAAATGTGAACCTTTTGTATCTAGAATGCAGTAATCTGTACAGAAATTAGGGACTCCAGACTGCATAGCACCTAGTATATCCTAATGTACTATGTTCTTATGTCTTCACTCCAGTCATTAAGGTATATTATTTTTGGTGCTTAATATTGTAGGGAAAGATTTACCGAGATTGAGCTCTAATCATGTAAATATGGTAACTAGGTGTCTTCTAGCTGTCACATCGTTTTATGAAATTATGGCTGATTTCTTTTCCTTTTTTGCTGATATTCTTTCCCCCTATATCAGTGATTCTAATCAATGATATTGGCCTGTAATTATTCTATAATTATGCGGTAAATTATTATATAAGAACAGTCTCAGTAGAAGGAAAAATTATTCCCTCAACTCATATCTTTCAAGTTGGTATTAGAGCAGAATGCCTTTTCTGCCTCTTTCAAATTTCTATTCCTGCCTCTTTGTGCCTATTTGTTCAGCCTTCTCCCTTTACCCTATACCAACACCATGTCAGAAAACTCCAGCGAATCAACCACCATTTCTCAATCCTCCTCGCAATCCACAATGGCCAGAGACTTGCCAAAGGCAACTTCGGACTAGCACCCTATCCAAATAACTACCATTAAGCTGAATGGTGGCAATTTCTTGCGCTGGTCCCAGTCCGTGCGAATGTACATCCGAGGCCAAGGAAAGATGGGATATTTGACGGGTGACAAGAAAGCTCCGTCGGAAGACGACCCGATGTATGCAATATGGGATGCTGAAAATTCCATGGTAATGGCATGGTTGGTGAACTCCATGGAAGAGGATTTGGCACTAATTATTTGTGTTATCCTACGGCATATGAGCTGTGGGAAAATATCAATCAGATGTACTTTGATTTAGGGAATCAATCCCAAATTTTTGAGTTGAGTCTCAAACTTGGTGAATTGCGGCAAGGAGAAGACGCTATCACTAAGTATTTCAACTCCTTGAAGAGGCTTTGGCAGGACCTTGATCTTTTCGATGCTTATGAGTGGAAGAATGCTGAAGACAGAATGCACCACAAGAAAACCTTGGAGGATACTCGCATCTTCAAATTTTTGGCTGGTCTTAATGTCGAGTTTGACGAGGTGAGGGGGAGAATTATTGGTAGGAGGCCACTACCAGCCCTTGGCGAAGTCTTCTCCGAAGTAAGGAGGGAGGAGAGCCGAAGCAACATCATGTTAGGCAAGAAGGGACCTGCTGCTATCGTTGAAGGTTCTACTCTAGCATCTACTAGTTCAAGCATGCATAGAGATGCTGCAAACACACACCAACGTAAACCAGAGGAGAAATCGAGTGTGTGGTGTGACTATTGCAACAAGCCGCGCCACACTCAAGAAACTTGCTTGAAGATTCATGGAAAACCAGCTAACTTCAAGGGCAAAACTGGAGAGAGAACTGGTCGTGCCTTCTCCACTGTAAATGAGGCCGAAACTTCTACCAGTACTATCACCAAAGAGTAGCTGGAACAATTTCTAATGCTGTTAAAATCGAATCCATCATCCAGTACTCCTAATGTCTCCGTGGCTCATATAGGTAACGAAATAAATGCCTTTCCTTGTGGTTTCGGAATTTCTGCTCCATGGATAATTAATTCTAGAGCATTTGATCATATGACCAATTCCTTTAGCTTGTTTACATTATACTCACCTTGTCTTGAGAATAGAAAAGTTAGGATGGCAGACGAAAGTTTTTCACCTGTTGCTGGAAAAGGTTTTGTACAAATCTCGGAGAGGATATACCTTAAGTCTATTCTCCATGACCTTAAACTCATCTGTAATCTCTTGTCAGTTAGCAAATTGTCCAGAGATTCTAATTGCCATGTGATTTTTTGTGACTCTCACTGTATTTTTCAGGATCGGAGCTCGGGGAAGACGATTGGCATTGCGAGAATGGTTAGTGGTCTTTACTATTTTGAGGATACTCTATCTAGTAATAAGATTGTTCAAGGGCTTAGTAGTATCAGTTCCCTTTCTGTTCATGATCAAATAATGGTCTGGCATTGTTGGTTGGGCCACCCTGGTTTTTCATAAATGACACGTTTAAAAATATGAATCCCTTAGATTTTCAATGTGAATGTTGTGTTCTTGCAAAAAGTCAGCGTAACACATATCTCCCGAAACCATATCTTGAGTCAAAGCCTTTTTACTTATTTCATAGTGATGTGTGGGGACTCTCAAAGGTAACTACATCATCTGGAAAAAAATGGTTTGTGACCTTTACAGATGACCATACTCGACTGTGTTGGGTATTTTTGATGAACGAAAAAGCTGATGTTGGAAAGATTTTCAAAGAGTTTTACAATACGATTGAAAACCAATTCCAAACAAAATTAAGCATTTTGAGAACTGATAATGGAACAGAATATTTCAATCAATATGTAGAAACCTTTTTTGAAAGAAAAAGGTGTTTTGCATCAATCAACATGCCCTGACACTCTGAACTAAATGGAATATCAGAGAGAAAGAATAAGCACGTTCTAGAAGTTGCTAGGGCCATAATGTTTTACATGAACGTTCCAAAATACTTGTGGGGAGATGCTATCGTAGCATATCTAATCAATAGGATGCCTACGCGAGTTTTAAAATACATCACCCCATTGGATTGTTTGAAAAAGTTTTTCCTAGAATCTCAAACTAATTTGGATTTACCATTAAAAATATTTGGTTGTACCACGCATGTCTACATCCCCTAGGAGATCCAGGTCGAAACTAGATCCTAGGTCTGAAAAATGTGTTTTTTTAGGCTATGTTGCAAATCGCAAAGGTTGCAAATTTTTTAATCCCCTAACCAAATGTTTTTACATAACAATGGATGTCACCTTTTTGGAAACAAAGCCATTTTTTACCACCAATTCGATTTAGGGGGAGAATCTACGGGAACAAAATTTTTGGGAACTACTTGAACCTCTTCCAAATATGGTTATTGACCAACCTCTAGAGTTTCCAAATGGAAAAAATAAAAGTGGGGAGCTTGAGTCCACAATTGTTGATCGTAAAATTGGTATGTCAGAAATGGAAATAATACCAATGGAGAAGAACCGAAATATCCTTGAACCTGTGGTTTATACTAGGAGAAAGGTCCTCGAGAGAAGCAGAGATAAATTAACCATTCCAGTACAAGCTTCATTGGAAGCCTCGGGCAAAGGAACTGTGAATACTTCAAGTACTTCTTTTCTTCCTAACTCTCAGAAAAATATTTTTCTACCTGTTATTCCCAAACCTTCTAGTATCTATCTGGAACACCCAGTTGAAAATCCAACCCAAAGTGTCCCTTAAGACAATGGCCTTGATCTTCCTATTGCCTTTCGAAAAGGAACTCAAATTTGCACCAAACACCCCATTGCCAGATACATAACCTATGATCATTTATCTGAAACACATAAGGCATTTACTACTAATGTTTCGAAACTGGTTGTGCCTAGAAACATTCAGGAAGCTCTGGAGGACCAGGATTGGAGATTATCAGTGTTTGAAGAAATGAATGCCTTAAGGAAGAACAATACGTGGGAGATTGTTAAAACACCTAAGAATCGGAAAATGGTAGGGTGCAAATGGGTCTTTATGATAAAGAGCAAGGCAGATGGTAGTGTAGAAAGATATAAGGACAGGCTTGTAGCAAAAGGCTTAACACAGGCATATGGAATAGACTATCAAGAAACATTTGCTCCTGTAGTGAAAATCAACTCAATTAGAGTATTGTTGTCGCCGGCTGGCCTTTGTTTTAGCTAGATATTAAAAATGCCTTCCTCAATGGAGATCTACATGAAGAGGTGTTTATGAGTCTCCCTCTAGGTTTTGAAACGAAGTTTGGAGCAAGAAAAGTGTGCAGACTAAAGAAGTCCTTGTATGGTCTCAAGTAGTCTCTGAGGGCGTGTTTGAATGCTAAACGTCTTGGTTATGTTCAAAGTCAAGCTGATCACGCCATGTTTTACACACACTCGAAGGATGGTAAAGTTGTTGTGTTGATTGTATATGTTGATGATATAATCTTAACCAGAAGTGACCACAAGGAACTTGGAGAGCTTAAAGTGAAGCTAGCAACAGGATTTGGGAGTTTTGAAATACTTTCTTGGAATGGAGTTTGCGAGATCAAAGGAAGGTATATTTGTCAATTAGCGTAAGTATGCCCTTGATTTGTTGACTGAAATAGGCATGCTAGGATGTAAGCCTGCTGAAACACCTATGGAGCCCAACACCAAAATGCAACTAATAGGAACAAAGTCTATAAAGGAGAGGGAGCGATATCAGAGACTTGTCGGGAGGCTGATTTATTTGTCCCACACCCGACCTGATATAGCCTTTCTAGTGAATGTTGTTAGTCAATTCATGCACTCACCTAGGTCTGAACATTTCGAAGCAGTGTTTCGGATCTTGAGGTATCTAAAGGGGACACCTAGTAAAGGTCTTCTGTTTAAACGAATAGGACATCTACGTGTTGAAGCCTACACTAATGCAGATTAGGCGGGAAGCCTAACTGATAGAAGGTCTAAGTCACTTGGCAAAGCAAGAAACAAAATGTAGTAGCTCGAAGTAGCATGGAGGCTGAGTTCAGATCCTTAGCACAGGGAATTTGTGAGGTCTTATGGATTAAAAGATTATTATTGGAGTTGAAGATTTCAGAGTCTTTGCCCATGAAGATGCACTGTGATAGCAGAACAGTAATTTCGTTTGCACATAATCCGATTCTTCATGATTGTACAAAGCATGTGGAAGTTGACAAGCACTTCATCAAGGAAAAATTAGATGATGGAGTGATTTGTGTGGACTATTTCCGTACTAAGGAGCAAACAGCTGATCTGCTTTAGAAGGGATTACACAAGAAACAGTTCAATTGGTTAGTAGGCAAGCTACGCATATAAGACATCTTTAAACCTAGCTTTGGGGGAGTGTAGAGAAAGATTGACCAAGATTGAGCTGTAATCATGTAAAGCTATAGTCATGTAAATATGGTAACTAGGTGTCTTCGAGCTGTCACATCTTTTAGGGAAATTATGGCTGATTTCTTTTCCTTTTTTGCTGATATTCTTTCCCCCTAAATCACCGATTCTATTCCTGATATTGGGCTGTAATTATGCTATAATTATGCTGTAAATTATTATATAAGAACAATCTCAGTAGAAGGAAAAATTATTCCCTCAACTCATCTCTTTCAAGTAACATCAATAACTTCAAGTTGAAGAACGAATTACTTTCATGAGTATGAAGAATAGTTTGATACTTGGAGAAGCAAGATATCGTTGACCAATCTGGTCAGCTAAGCCATATCCTTCTTTTCAGAGGGCAATATGAATGTTCTGGCCAACACACTAAAAGGGTTATATGATGCATTTGGTGTCAAAGTAGGCCAACATTTCTATTAGCAAATAGGGGGCTTCTAAGTCCATAGCCAATAACTTATTGCTTCTTAGGTTGTAATTTCTATATTGTATTAGGTTTAGCTGTTATAGCTGTTTGGAACCCACAAACATTCCAAGTGCATGTTAGAATTTCTTAAAATATGTTCTTGAATTCATCCGAGAATGTTAGTAAAACTCAAATTGGAAAGACTTAGCGTATATAGCTGCACACTTATTTAGGAATTATAGTTGTAATATTCTTGTAATTATTTCCTGTAATTATTTCTATAATTTTCATGTATTGACTTACCTTAAATAGGTCTAGGTATCTTGTATAAATACATTGAGATATATGGAATAAACACAAGAGTGTTTTTTCAGTCAATTGTTAATTTGATATCAGAGACAAAGAAAGACTTCCGTTGCCTTCTTTTGTTCAAACCCTAGCCGCCATCTAGCTGCAATCTTTGTCAACCGTCATCTCCAATTCCAGCCTAACCCTAATTTTTGTCAGCCGTCATCTCCAATTCCAACCTATACTCTGGTTATCATCTAATTTCAATCAATGTCTACTAAAACTGACAACGAAGAGGTTCTTGATAGCAAGAAACTCTCGACGGTGACCATTCATGAAACCTCTTCTCCAATCCATATTAAATTGGATGGTACTAATTATCGTGTTTGGTCAAAGATTTTAGAGATGCATATTACTGGCAGGAAAAAGGGTTATATTACTGGAAGAAAGGCTGCACCTGCAGAAGATGATCCGGGCTATGATGAATGGGAAGCTGAAGATGCCCTTGTCAAGTTTTAGCTTATTAATTCCATGACTGATAATCTAATGTCACACTTTGTTCAGTGTGGGACATCTAAAGCAGTTTGAGATGCGGTTAAGAGGAGCGATCTTGATGTTTCTGACTCTTCCCAAGTCTATGAACTGATGAAGAGGTCATTCCAATTGCGCTAGGGTGGTCGACCTCTCCCGGAATATTATAACGAGTTAAATTCAATTTTCATGGAGCTTGATTATCGTAGGCCCAACAATGACATGACATGTGCCGCTGATATTGAGAAACAAAGGAAGCGTATTGCAGAGGATTCCATCTATATGTTTCTTGCAGGTCTTGATCACAGTTTAAATTAAGTTAGTAGTCGTGTTTTGGCTACCTCACCTTTACCAAGCTTGGAAGAAGCCTACTCTTTAGTTCGTCGTGAAGTGCAAAGACAGGTCACCATGGGAACAGAAAATCATTCTGAGGCTTCAGCTCTAACGATCTAAAAGAGCACCTCTCAGTTAAATCCTTCTGTTCCTGTGAATTCTATTGCTTCCAATTCTCGCTTCTGCACTCATTGCAATAGTACTAGGCATACAGTAGATGTTTGTTGGAAGAAGCATGGCTATCCGGAGTGGTATAAACTTAAACAAGCTGAGAAGAAAAATAAGAAATCTGCTCAGATTGCTGTTACTGACACTTCCCCACTTCTGCTTCTCATCTCTCAAGTGTCTTCTCAACAAGGTAATTCTAACACTTGGGTTATTGATTCAGGGGCCACTGACCATATGACTTGTAATTCTTCCATACTTGCCTCTCTAATGTCTTTACTTGTCAAGTCTGTACAGGTTGCTAATGGGACTTTTATGCCAATTACAAGAGTTTGGAGTGTCTCAATTTCTCCTACATTCTCCATGTCATTTGTCTTACTTGCACCTAATCTTTCTAATAGTCTTCTTTCCATTAGTAAGATTACCAAAAGTCTTAATTGTTCTGCAATATTTGATTCCACTCATTGTATCTTTCAGGACAAACGTACGAAGAGGACGATTGGCATTGGTAAAGAAAGAGGAGGTCTTTATTACTTAGAGGGGGCTACGTAGTTTAAATCTGAACCTAGCTATGGCCTTCAAGTAGAGAGCGAGTCGTTTGATAGAGAACAGAGTCTTTTATGGCATTGTCGTTTGGGGCATCCATCTTTTTCTTATTTAGAGCGTTTATTTCCTAAATTGTTTCGCAATGTTACTATCTCTAGTTTAAGATGTGAACATTGCATTTATGCTAAAAACCATCGTGTTCCTTTTAAAACCAGTTTCAATAAGAGTTCTTTTCTTTTTTCATGTGTTTATACTGATGTATGGGGTCCTTTTTCTACTCCATCTGCTTCAGGCCATAAATACTTTGAGTCTTTTATTGATGACGGCACTAAAGTGAGCTGGGTATATTTGATGAAATCTAAAAGTGATGTTATACAGGTGATTCCTCAATTTTACAAAATGATTGTCACACAGTTTCATACTCAGGTCTAAGTTTTTCATTCTGACAATGGTCGTGAGTTTGTAAATCAATCTCTTACCAAGTTCTTCCTAGAACATGGCATCCTCCACCAAACAACTTGTGCCTACACACCACAACAAAATGGTGTAGCAGAGCATAAGAATCTTCATATCCTTGAGGTTGCTCGGACTTTAAGCTTTACTATGCATGTTCCTAAACGGTTTTAGGCTGAGGCTGTCATGACTGTTGTATTCCTTATTAATCGCATGCCTGCTCGTATCATTAATTTTCAAACCCCTTTAAGGATGTTGTCACAATTTCATTCTATCCCTTCTGCTCTAAATATTTGTCCTAAGGTTTTTGGTTGTGTATGTTATGTTCATGTACACTCTATATATAGGGATAAGCTTGATCTGCGTGCTATTAAATGTGTTTTTCTTGGTTACTCTAACTCTCAAAAAGGCGATAAATGTTTTCATCCTCCTACAGGTAAATATTATGTTTCCATGGATGTTCAGTTTTGTGAACAAGTATCTTATTTTTCTGGGGATGTCTCTATGATTCCTCTTCAGGGGGAGATTAGTAGTAAGGAAGAGGAACGGTTATGGTTAGAAGAGAAGAGGTTGTGGATGTCGAGTAAGGGGGAGAATTCAGTTATTGTAGAGAATAAGGAATCTTTAGATGATACTTGTTCAGTTGAGGTTGAGTCTGGATTTAAGGAGGAAAATGATGAAAGACCAGCTAGGTTATTTCAAAAAGGTTATACAAGAAGAAAACAGAATACCACTGTTATGCCTCCTCCTGACTCTAGTGCCCCTCTTGATGATACTACCATGCCATCGGATGACTCTTCTACTATTAATCTTGAGGTATGTGTTCCCTCTCCTCCAACTTCAACTTTAGAGATAGATTCTAGTCCTATAACACTAAAAAATGCTATTTTGAGTCCACAAGTTATGGATCACGATCATGGTAGGAGATATCCCCTTCATGAACGTAGAGAAGCTGATAGGTTGGGTTTTTCCAAGTCACCTTTTAATGTCACTTATCATATTTCTGATTTTATCTCTTATCATCGTTTGTCTAAGGCTCATCTAGCTTTTGCTCTTCAGTTGTCTTCTATGTCTATTCCTAGTCATTTTTAGGAAGCCCTTTGAGATCCTAAGTGGAAGGTTGCTATGGAAGAGGAAATGGAGGCTCTTCAAAAAAAATTCTACTTGGGAGATGGTTGAGTTGCCATAGGAAAAGAAGACAGTAGGATGCAAGTGGGTGTTTACAGTGAAATATACGTCAGATGGGACAGCTGAAAGGTATAAGGCTAGACTGGTGGCCAAGGGTTACACTCAAATCCATGGGATTGACTATCATGAGACTTTTGCTCTTGTGGCTAAGATGAACACCGTTCGAGTCATTCTATCTCTTGCTGTCAATCTAGACTGGCCATTACGCCAATTTGATGTAAAAAATGCTTTTCTCCATGGTGATTTGATCGAGGAGGTGTATATAGATCCTCCTCCAGGATTTACACTAGGAGGAGATAAGGTGTGTAAGCTGAAAAAGGTATTGTATGGGTTGAAACAATCGCCAAGGGCATGGTTTGGCAAGATGAGCTACTCGATGAAGAAATATGGTTTTAAGCAAGCGTTGACGGATCATACTTTGTTTTATAAGAGGGAGCATGATGATATTACCTTGCTTATTGTTTATGTTGATGACATGATTGTTACAGGTAGTAATGCTAGTGAGATAGAGAAACTTCGACGCTATTTGGCCAAGGAATTTGAGATGAAGGACTTGGGGTTTCTAAAATACTTCTTAGGTGTTGAGGTATCTCGGTCCAAGCAAGGACTTTTTCTCTCCCAACAGAAGTATATTTTAGATCTCTTAGCTGAAACTGGTAATTCTGCCTGTGAACCTGTAAATACTCCCATTGAGGTGAATCATGGTCTAACTATCTATCCTGACCAGGTTTCAACTAACAAGGAGAGATATCAGAGACTAGTGGGGAAGTTGATTTGTCTAACCCACACTAGGCCTGATTTATCATATGCAGTTAGTGTTGTCAGTCAGTTTATGCACAATCCAAGTGATAGACACATGAATGTAGTGAAGCGTATTTTAGCTTATTTGAAGTCCTTTCCAGGTAAAGGTATTATGTTCTCCAAACATGGGCACTTGGATATTGTGGTTTACACAGACTCTGACTTTGCTGGCTCTAAATTAGATAGACAGTCTACTTCAGGTTATGTGTCATTTGTTGGAGGTAATATGGTGACTTGGAGGAGTAAGAAACAGAATGTGGTGTCATTGTCTAGTGCAAAGGCTGAATACCGGGCTCTTCATCATGCAACCAGAGAGCTTGCTTGGTTAAAAATTCTCTTAACAGAACTCGGGTTTGGTCTAAAGAAACCTATGGTACTTTATTGTGATAACACTGCAGCTATTGAGATAGCTAACAATCCGGTTCAACATGATTGAACTAAACACATTGAACTTGACAGGAATTATATCAAGGATAACCTAGATTCTGGTATAATAGAGGTTCCTTACATTAAGAGTGCAGATCAGCTGGCTGACATAATGACTTATGCTGTTACTAGTGGCTCATTTTATGTATCATTATCCAAGTTGGGCATGTGTGATATCTATGCACCAATTTGAGGGGGAGACTTAGCATATATAGCTGCACACTTATTTAGGAATTGTAGTTGTAATATTTCTGTAATTATTTCTATAATTTTCATGTATAGTTGACTTACCTTAAATAGGTCTAGGTATCTTGTATAAATACCTTGAGATATATGGAATAAATACAAGAGTATTTTTTCAGTCAATTGTTATTTGAAAGAATGGGGTCCGGGGGTTCCTTTTATAGGAACTGCGTTTCTCTTTATTTTTTGTTTCTAACCGGTCAGTACCTCTTATTCTAAAAATCTAAAATACCATTGGAAAGATGTTTGACAGTTTATAATGTAAGAACATAACATTAACAGCTAATAAAACATAATGTTAACAGCTAATAAAAACAAGTCTTATGATAAAATTCTGGAGAAATACTGTATAAGTATTCCATAAGAATAAGAAAGGCTCCTCATTAAATAATTTGGCATATTTTGTAAATAACCACTAAAAAAAACCAGATCGTCCTGCCCTACTCCTAACCTCTATGTTTTTATCCAGAGCTGCTTGAACAGGAAAATGACTGATTTTATTTGTTTTCAAGTTTCACATATGCTTTTTAGACTTCCTTCTAACCAAGCCTTTTTCTATTCCTTGCAGGAAGAATGTGAATATCTAAACCAGAAAATGAAAGTTGGGCTGCTCAAGAAGCCTACCTTGGTGCGTAAGAAATACATTTTAGCTTAGTGACATTCCTCCTTAGACTAAAACCTTTAAATGTTAATTGGAAACATGGGTGACTGGCCAAGGATTGGACAGTTCGTGTACGGTCCTTTATCCTTGCTTCCCATTTTTACTTAACTATTCTAATAATTTTCAGCTTACCGTTTGTCTTGAGTGACTTGAAGTGTTAATCAAGTCCGTTCATCGAGTAGTTTGTTTATAAATATTAAATTTTTTTAGAAAGAAAAAACTAGTGATTGTGGGACAAGCAAATGGTAGTTTCTGGAAAAGGAATTTGAGATATGATAGAACTGCTTATTGTAATGTGATGGGTGACAGTGGGATTATCATGATTATCTGTATTAATTGGCATTCATTATCTTCAAGGGCTTTATCCATAAAGCAAAATTTGTGTACCAACAGTCATATTAAGAAAAAATTCATGTTTATATATGGTGTTCATTCTTTTTTTAATTTTAGTTAGTTTCAAATGCATATTTATATTGTTTGAGTTCTTTTGCTTCCCAAAGTCCCACATTGGTGGGAGAGAAAAATAGGGAGCCTATGGGCTCTTATAAGTAGGTTTCTTAATTCTTGTTTAGTAGGAGACACAACAAACTAAGTCTTAGGATTTATCAAGCGAGTGTAATTTAAGGCTTGGATAATTGTGTTTTTAGTAGAGATATCACTTTTTTGGGTCGTGAATATTAGTCTATTCGAGAGACCGAACAACATTAAATTCTTTTATTATTTTTCTCCTTTTTTCTTTTTCTTTAATATTTGTGTGCGCTTCCGCTGCTGGTTCCAACATCGTGGATGGACATATTTCATATGAACGAATTGATTTCGCTCAGCCATTTTGAAGTCCAAAATTGTCTAAGGCTTTTAGTCAGCCAAAACAAAAAAGCTTTGAGGTCTCAGGCTCTGTATTAACATTCTATGCATTTCATTGCTTCCCTAAATAACTTACTATCCATCGTTGCTGCTCAATTGTAACAGAACAACTATGTTTCAAATGCACGCATCTATTTCCTGAATTAGGGAAGTTTTCCATTTTCTATTAACTCTATCTTCTTTCTTGTCAATCTGCATAGATTTTTGTTTGAGACTACCAACTTCAGATGGAATGGGAGTGATTGCTTTTAATGATAGTTGGTGCACCCTTCTAGTTATTTTACACATCTCGTTGCATAACTGTTAATAGTGTGGACATAACTTCCATGTGCTCAGATCACATATAATTCATCAACTACCAGGAATGTCCTCCATAAATTTATTGCTAATCTCTTTTCTGTGATATGCTGGTATAGATTCATCATTTCTATGTTTTGGGTCATGATCATCGTGATGGATTTTGTTGGAAAGTCGGTGTACTTAGGCAATGAGTGCCTAGGATTATGTAATTGTAAATTAGGACAGCTAACTGTGAATATGTGTATTTTAGGAAAGTTGACCTTTATTGTCTTAAATCAGTGATTTTATTCCTGATTTGAAGATTGTTTATTATGGCATGTATTTTCCTATAAGTTGCAATTCACTGAATAGATAAATTATTGCATATAAGTTTTGTATGTTTTGGAGATAGTCCGTTCTCAACTAATTAAGACTTTGTAGAATTTTAGTTCATGTCTTTTTTTTTGTCTAACATGTGTTTATATTTAGTTTATTGTTTCTCTCATGACAACTGATTGGCGTTTGTTATTTACAGGATGAGCTCGTGGAAAAAGCCAAAAGTCTACATAAGGATGTGACAAAGCATGTATGACCGTAGCATTACAGTATTTTTCTTTTCTTCAGCTTATCATTTTTAATATTTTTCTGAAGAATTGATTTGCTAATCTTGTGAACTGCAGAAATATTTCTGCATTGATATATTTTATATTGGCTACGTAAATGTTTTAGTTTTGTTAGAAAAAGTTAGTGCTGGGAAAATTTCCGGGGAGTGAAAACTTGTAAATTTGCATAATTTAGTTACTCAAGGGATTCAGTTAAAGATGCATAATTTATTTTATTAAAAAGAATTCTTCTATAAGTATATACTCGAATTTAAGCACAGGAAGAGAGAGAATCAGTCTCTTATGGTTTCTTGCGTACCTCCTTAGAGCTCCTGGGAAAAAGAGGGAAAGCGTCCAGGATTGGCATTATATTCATGTATATGGAAATGCCCCATTTTTATCTTGTTAAGCCGTCTTTGTTTGCACAAGCTTAACGGAAGGGCCTAAGATCAAAGCTTCTTCAATATTGGCTCTCATATTATTCTATCATTATTAGCTTATGTGGATATCAATATGATTTCTGCTATACTCTTGAATTCTGCTATTTAACATATGGAAATGGTTATACATATCTTTCCTTTTTATGCAGAGACTTGCTAGAGAGATGAGAGTTCTGGAAAGCAAAATTGTGAATGCAAATGAAAAGGGAAGGAAACACATATATCCTTTTATGTTGTTGCTTAATAAAGTATTGCCCGACAAGAATGTTTTGTCCAGGAAGGTGGTATTTAATGTGCTCAGTACCATGCTGTACTTTCCTTTTGGCTGTATTAAAGATCTAATCACCATGCACATTATAGTGTCATAGCCATGCTGCAGAATCCCTTTGACATAGGCAATTAATATTTCCTTATTTCATGTTTCATTTGAAATTGAGAAGTTCATATAGTACAACTATCTCAAACATGCATTCTACACTTTCCAGCAATACTGGAGAGGCCAGTCTTCTAATATATCAGGATCAGTGACCTTAACCTACTAGGGTTTCACAGTTAGGCAATTGTTGGATGAAAAGAAGCAGCTTGAAGACTCATCATACTGGGGTTTGTTATTGGGTACTCCTCCAAAAGTTATCGCAGAGCCACCAGAGACCAGCAATGGGTTGACAGGTAATGAAGTTGCTTTTGCTATATGACATGAAAGATTTCTAATTAGTTTTTGTTGAAAGATCTCGTAAATAATTGTGATTGTGTACTATATTTGTTATACTCTACATTTAGAAGTTTATGAGCTGTATTAGTAATCTTAGGAATCACTTTTTATTTCCTTCTATATTAGGGTAGTTAGTTGAATAGTATATTTCTCCTTAATTAGGGAGATTAGCTGCCTTTCTTGTTCCTTGTTAAGCTCTTTAGATAGCTATACATCAATATAGAAAAATCATTCAGCCTTCTTATATTTTTGTTCACTGTCTTTATGGTATCAGAGCAAAAATCCTAGGTTTGAATCTTTTTTCTTTTTATCTCTAAAATATTTGTAGTCACGTCTGGGACAAGCCAACCTCTTTAGCCATCTCAATCCGAACCTCAAAGAAATACATCTGAAAACCATCCCATTCAGATTACTACAATCCGACTAAATGGTGATTATTTTCTTCAATGGTCACAATCTGTTCACATGTATCTCCAAGAGGAAAGATTGGCTATAACACAGGTGATACTAAGCAACCTGACATGAATGACAAAACTTATGCCATTTGGGATGCTGAAAACTTAATGGTAATGACATAGTTGGTCAACTCCATGACTGAAGAGATACGTGCAAACTACCTGTGTTACTCTACAGCCAAGGAATTATGGGACAATGTTTCAAAAATGTACTCTGATCTTGGAAATCAATCTCAAGTTTACGAGTTGACACTACGACTTGGGGAAATTTGCCAAGGTGAGGATTTTGTAACAAAGTATTTCAATTCTCTTAAACGGATTTGGCAGGACCTGGACTTATTCAATGATTATGAGTGGAAATCAAATGATGACTGCAACCAGTACAAGAATATAGTGGATACTAGCCAAATCTTCAAATTTCTTGTAGGTCTAAATGTTGAATATGATGAGCTCCGTGGCCGAATAATTGGAAGAAATCCCCTGCCTCCAATTGGTGAAGTTTTTGCAGAGGTAAGGAGAGAAGAGAGTCGGAGACGTGATGTTGGGAAAGAAGACTGTAGGTTCAACCGCGTCCGTGGAAGGATTAGCGCTGGCTATTCCTAAAGCTCAAGTAAGCAGTAGAACTTCTCATAACCAATGTGCAGAAGACAAAAACAACCTGTAATGTGACTACTGTGGAAAGCCACGCCATACTCACGAAAAATTCTGGAAGTTGCATGGTAAACTACCTAATGGTAAGGGAAAAAAATCTGGTGAACATAGCACACCTACAGCAAATGAGGCTGAGTCATCTCCATTTAGTAAAGAGCAATTAAGTCATCTTCTTAAGCTGCTGAAATCTTGCTCATCAATGCTCCTAACGGTTCTATGGCACAAACCGGTTGTAATTCTTTGGCTTTATTTGTTCTAGGAAGTACTACCCTTTGGATCATAGATTCAGGAGCCTCTAATCATATGACAAGTTGTTCCCAATTGTTCAATTCGTATTATCCATGTTCCGGTTCCGAAAAAATCAGAATAACTGATGGCAGTTTTTCACCTATTGCAGGCAAAGGCAATATTAAAATTTCAGAAAAAATCTCTTTGAAATCAGTTTTACATGTTCCAAAACTTGCATGTAATCTTCTTTCCATTAGCAAATTGTCTAAAGACTCTGATTATTCCATTCTTTTTTCTCCTTCCAATTGTGTTTTTCAGGATCGAAACTCGGGGAAGATGATTGGAACTGCTAGAGAAATAAATGGGCTGTAACAAAGTACCTTGGAGATCTCAAGTTTAAGGATACTTGCACACTTGCTATAATGAGATTCTATCATTGGCACTAAATAGTTATCCAAGTGATTATCTCGTAGTTAGGTCATCCAATGAACTTGTTTCAAAACAAGCATCCACACGTTAATCCTGAGTATCCCAATACCCACGGATATGAGAACCACCGCTTGATCTACTATGATGGAACTGGTTCTGGGGATAAACAACTCATGGATTAGGTAGTACAAGTTCAAGCTTTGTCTATGATCAAGTTATGTTATGGCATAAAAGATTAGGGCATCCTAGCTTTCCATATTTCAAATCTTTATTTCTTGAATTATTTAAAGGTATTGATTGTTCAAAACTTCATTGTGAAGCTTGTAATTTAGCTAAAAGTCATCGTGTTTCATTTCCAATAAAATATATTTTGCTTCAAAACCATTTTATTTGTTGCTATGGGAAAATATGGCTAAAGTATGTATTTTAAAAAAGTAAGGCTGTAAATATTATAACACTAGAATTACGGAAGTTTGACCCTCAAATTAGGGGATTTTGTAATCAATGATTAGGAGATTTTGTGGGCAGTAATTAGGGGATTGATTAGGAGATTTTGTGAATCAATTTATTAGGGTAGTTGCTTTTTTTGTGCCTTAGGCAGTTTGTATATAATTAGCTCATTGTAATCTTTGAGAATTTATGAAAAGAGATTATTCTCTCTCAATTTCTTATATGGTATCAGAGTTGTTCATCCTGATCTGCTTCTGATTATTCTGCTTGCGCCTATTCTTTGCATCTTCTTCTTCTGCCGGCCGGCCTTAATTGTTGGTGGTGTTTCGTTTATTCTAATTCCTACGACCAGCCAGCCTTAATTGCTGGTATTTCTCCTATATTTTTCTTCCTCGTAGGTGCTGTATACCCGACCTTTATTGCTAGTGTTGTTTCCAATTGTTTTGATACTGATTTGTACCGAGCAGCCTTCATTACTGTTATTCTCTCTTCGCTTTCAAGCAGTCTTTATTATTGCAGTCTTCTCTTTCGAGTAGCCTTCATTGCTGTCATTTTCTCTTTATTTTTCCTATTCAGGCAGCCTTAATTGCTGCAAAAAATATATATTTTTTTACCATGTCAACCTCCCAACCACGAGTTGTAAGCGCAAAATGCTGGACGCTTCATGGGAAACCACCTAGTCGAGAATGGGAACAAAACGGGGGACAATCTACAAGTGGACATGCCAATGTAGCAGCTGGCCAAATTGCTGAGCCACCACAGTCAGACATTGCTAGTCTCAACCAAAATGACTTGGACAGGGTGATTGCACTCATCAGCAGTTTAGAAAAGCCCTCAGGTACTTAGTTGTGGCATATTCAGGTAAGTTTCCACTTTCCATTGGATTAAATGCTTTGGATACACCCTTTTTCACCTCTTGGATCATGGATTTAGGAGCTACCGACCATATGACCCCTTCACCAAATATCTTCACCACCTATTTCCCGTGCCCGAGTAAGAAAATAACCACTGCAGATGGTTCTTTAACCACTGTGGCAGGAATTGGAAATATCCAAATTAACCCATTGTTAACCTTGAAAAATGTTCTCCATGTCTCTAAACTAGCTACCAATTTGATATCCATCCAAAAACTTGCCCATGACTTATAATGTATGGTGGTTTTTTATTATAATGATTGTGTATTTTAGGACAAGAGTTCGGGGACGATAATTGGACATGCTAGAGAACGGAGTGGCCTCTACTTCCTTGAAGCAAATCAACCAACCATCCCTAAGGGTAAACCGTTAGTGTCATTTGTTTCTGAGTCTTTGTCATCTAATACAGCGAAAATTTGGCTCCATCACCATCGACTTGGACATCCATCATTTCGAGCTATAAAACTTTTGTTTCGATCTTTGTTTCAACATTTAGATATTGAGTTTTTTCATTGTGAAAAATGTGAACTTGCCAAACCCAAACGTGTACCCTTTCCAGTGAGCAATAGCAGAAGTTCCATTTCCTTTCATTTAATCCATAGTGATGTCTAGGGTCCATCTACTATTGCTAATATTTCTGGGGCACGATGGTTTGTTTCCTTTATTGATGATTGCACTCGTATTTGCTGGGTCTTTCTTCTTAAACAAAAATCTGATGTCAGTATTGTTTTTCCAAATTTCTGTTCCATGATTAAAAATCAGTTTGGAGTGACTATCAAGAGAGTTAGGTCTGACAATGCACGAGACTATTTCAATCAAACTCTAAGTCTATATTTTCAAAAAGAAGGGATAATCCATGAGTCATCTTGTGTGAATATCCCGCAGCAAAATGAAGTTGTAGAAAGGAAAAATGGTGATCTCCTTGAAAAAACTCAAGCATTGTTATTTGAATATCATATACCTAAAACCTTTTGGGAGGAGGCTGTTCTTATAGCAACACATCTCATAAACCGATTGCCATCTAAAGTCCTAGGATTTCAGAGTCCAACGGATGTATTGTCCACTTTCTATCCTAACTTCCACACCACAAATAATCTTGTTCCTAGAGTGTTTGGATGTACATCTTTTGTACATGTTCACAGTCGCAACCGAGGAAAACTGGATCCAAGGGCTCTAAAATGTGTATTTATGGGATATTCCTCAACCCAAAAAGAATACAAGTGCTATCATCCACCCTCCTGAAAATTCTTTGTTTCTATGGATGTTACTTTCAGTGAACGTGAATCTTACTTTCCAAACTCTTATCTTCAGGGGGAGAAGTTTGTGAGAGAAGATGAGAGTTTGGGTTTTGACTCGTTATTGGATCTTTTAGTTTCAAATCATCCTACTTCTTCATCCACTAGTAATCCTGTCCCAGTTCACTCTGAACTATCTGAGTCTATCACAGTCTCATCTGAACCTGTATTTGCTCAATCTGACACCACTGAGTCTGTTCCCAAGGATGTTAGATATGGCAAAGAAAAGATGTATACAAGGAAGAAGACGGCTGCCCCCAACCCTACGCAAGTCCAAGAGTCTGATCAGGTAATAACTTCTGAACCCACATTATAGATTGAAATAGAACCAAAGGTAGAGAGTGAGATCCATAGGGGTAGTAGTAGTGACATAGACTTACCCATTGCATTGAGAAAAAGTGTGAGAGAGTGCACTAAAAGACCTTTATACCCCCTTGTACACTTCCTGTCCTTTCAGCATTTTTCCCCGTCACACAGAGTCTTCCTCAGTAACCTAAAAACCATTGCCATTCCTTCCAATCTATCCGAAACTTTGTCTAATGAAAAATGGAAACAAGCTATGAATGTAGAAATGGAGGCACTGGAAAAGAACAAAACATGGGAGCTTGTGGAGTTACCAGTAACGAAGAAACCAGTGGGGTGTAAATGGGTGTACAGAGTAAAATATAGAGCTGATGGTTCAGTGGAAAGATACAAAGCAAGGCCGGTTGCTAAAGGTTATACTCAAACGTATGGAGTGGACTATCTAGAGACTTTTGGCCCAATTGCAAAATTGAATACTGTTAGTGTCCTATTGTCTTTGGCAGCCAACTACTTTGGATGGGATTTATAGCAGTTTGATGTCAAAAATGCTTTCTTGCATGGAGATCTCCAAGAGGAGATACCTCCAGGTTATGGGAAAAGAGTTACTGATCATACAGTCTGTAGGTTAAGGAAGGCATTGTATGGGCTTAAACAATCTCCTCGAGCATGGTTCGGCAGGTTTGCCAAGGTTATGGTGATGTTAGGATACAAGCAAAGTCAAGGAGATCATACTTTGTTCATCAAGCATTCGTCTTCAGGAGAAGTCACAGTCTTCTTAGTTTATGTGGATGATATAATTGTTACAGGAAGTGATGATGAGGAGAGACATTCTTTGAGTGAGTGCTTAGCAAAAGAATTCGAGATTAAGACACTTGGGAAGCTAAAATATTTTCTCGGAATTGAAGTGGCATAATCAGATAAGGGTATTTTTCTCTCTCAACTGAAGTATGTAACTGATATACTCAAGGAGACAGGAAAAACAGCATGCAAACCAGTGAGTACTCCAGTAGATCCAAATATAAAGCTTGGACTAGCAGAGGAAGATGCTATGGTGGACAAAGGGGTATATCAACGTTTGGTGGGAAGGCTCATTTCTTTATCCCACACACGACCAGATATAGCTTATACTGTGAGTGTGATTAGTCAATTTATGTACAATCCAAAAGAGGTTCATCTTCGAGCAGCACACAGGGTGTTGCAGTATCTTAAAGGTACACCAGGAAGATGACTTCTTTTTAGGAGAGGTGGGGGCCTAATGCTTGAAGCCTATATAGATGCTGATTATGCTGGGTCATTGATTGATAGAAGATCGACCACTGGATATTGTATGTTCCTTGGTAGAAATCTTGTGACATGGAGGAGTAAAAAACAAAATGTAGTAGCACAGTCTAGTGCAAAGGTTGAGTTTCGAGCGATGGCTCAAGGAGTATGTGAGTTACTCTTTGGTTAAAGATCATTCTACAAGACATAAGGATCAAGTTGGAGAGTCCA
Organism: Voacanga thouarsii; assembly: GCA_026120185.1. Classification (NCBI taxonomy): domain Eukaryota; kingdom Viridiplantae; phylum Streptophyta; class Magnoliopsida; order Gentianales; family Apocynaceae; genus Voacanga; species Voacanga thouarsii. Next base: position 1,686,854 of record JANUWF010002383.1, on the reverse strand, counting down.
ATGAGACTTTACTGCGATAATAAGTCTACAATTAGCATAGCTCACAATCCTGTGCAGCATGATAGGACAAAACATATCGAAATTGACAGACATTTTATCAAGGAGAAATTGGAGGGTGGATTGATCTGCACACCTTATGTGTCTGTAAATGATCAGCTTGCTGATGTGTTAACCAAAAGGTTAAGTGGTCCAGTGTTCGAAAATATTGTCTCCAAGCTGGGAATGGAGAATATCTATTCACCAGCTTAAGGGGGAGTGTAGGAAAATATGACTAAAGGGTGTATTTTAAGAAAGTAAGGTTGTAAATATTGTAACACTAGAATTAGGGAAGTTTGACCATTAAATTAGGAGATTTTGTAATCAGTGATTAGGAGATTTTATGGGCAGTAATTAGGGGATTGATTAGGAGATTTTGTGAATCAATTTATTAGGGTAGTTGCTATATTTGTGCCTTAGGCAGCTTGTATATAATTAGCTGATTGTAATATTTGAGAATATATGAAAAGAGATTATTCTCTCTCAATTTCTTACAGTTGCATAGTGATGTTTGGGGCCCATCCAAAGTTAACACACTTTCTGGAAAAAAAATGGTCTGTAACATTTATTCATGACCACACACGAGTTTGCGGGGTTTATTTGTTGGAAAAGAAATCTGAAGTTGAACAATTTAAAGATTTTTTCCACATGGTTGAAAATCAATTTCAAACAAAAATTGGCATTCTAAGAATGGATAATGGGGCTGAATATTTCAACAAATATTTGAGAACATTCATTTTGGAAAAAGGTATTTTGCATCAATCCACTTGTCGTGACACACCACAACAAAATGGTATTAATGAAAGAAAAAATAGGCATTTACTTGAAGTTGCTCGGACTCTTATGTTTTCTATGAATGCTCCTAAATATCTTTGGGGTAATGCACTCCTAACCTCTTGTTATTTAATAAACAGAATGCCATCTCGAGTTTTGAAATTTCAAACACCTTTACAAGTTTTGAAAAATTAATTTTCCACATCTAAGATAACAATAGATCTCCCTTTAGAGGTTTTTGGATGTGTTTGCTATGTGCATGTCCCAAATGTGTTTCGCTCAAAACTTGATCCCAAAGCCGAAAAGTGTGTTTTCATTGGTTATGCTTCTAATAAACGTGGGTACAAGTGTTTCAATCTAGTCACCAAGCAATTTTTTGAGAGCATGGATGTTTAGTTTGTCGAGGATCACTCTTTTTTTCAAAAATAATTTCTTCAGGGGGAGAACTTAGTTGAAGAAAATAATTTTTGGGAAATTTTACCCATTTCTTTAACTAATTCTGATATGGCAACTAGGGTCAGCACTATTAATCCTATTTTGCCAGATGTTACTTTATCAGAGACAAGGGGAGAAGTACTTCCAACGGATCATAATCCAGTGGATCATAATCCTCAACATGAGCTACAGGTTTATACTAGGAAGAAATTCCATAAAGTTACTACAACCCCAGTTATTCCTTCAACAGATGATCAATCAACTTTGCCGAATAATGGCCTTACAACTCAGAGTAACCTTCCCTCCACTTCCACTCCTTCTGATCTTGATCTTCCAATTGCTTTAAGAAAAGGAATCTGGACATGCACTAAACATCCTATCACACAATACTTGTCATATGAAAAACTGTCAAAAAATCATAGAGCATTTGTGTCTAGGATTTCTAATATGCTTGTTTCAAGAACTGTTTAGGAAGCATTAGGTGACCTGAGTTGGAGATTAGCTGTGATGGAAGAAATAAATGCTCTTAAAAGAAAAAACACTTGGACTGTCATTGATCTACCCAAGGACAAAAAGACGGGTGCAAATGGGTGTTCACGGTGAAGTTTAAAGCTGATGGAAGTGTGGAGAGATACTGTGATACCCAAATCTTACATGGGATTGGGATGAGAAGTGTGTATGGTATATAAGAATGGGCTTAAGAACTCATTGTCAACTTAGGATATCCATTTTGGCCTAATGAGGACGGCGGCCAAGTAGTTGACCGTAGGTGCTGTCAGGCTCGTAGTCGCGCTCCTAGGTCCGCAGGCACGAGGTATGACATTTGGTATCAGAACAGGTAACCAGTCCCCAATATGTAAATTAAGTGCTACACCATGCGCGGTGGGAGCCACCTTTAGAATCCCATGCTACTTGGTTGGTTCTGGATTTGGCTCCTAAAGTATGGGCCTAGTGAAGACGCTTAGGCCTAAATGAGGGGTGAATGTGATACCCCAATTTCATGTGGGATTGGGATAAGAAGTGTGTATGGTATATAAGAATGGGTTTAAGTATCTATTGTCAATTTGGGATATCCATTTTGGCCCAGCGAGAACGGCGGCCAAGTAGTTAACCTTGGGTGCTGCCAGGCCAATAGTCGCACTCCCGGGTCCATGGGCACGGGACATGACAGATACAAAGCGAGACTAGTAGCAAAAGGATTTACTCAAACTCATGGGTATTGATTACCAAGAGACTTTTGCTCCTATTGCTACAATTAACTCTACTAGAGTACTTCTTTCTCTTGCAGTTAACTTCAACTGGCCACTTCATCAATTTGACGTAAAGAATGCGTTTTTAAATGGAGAATTGCAAGAAGTATATATGGACCTACCACCTGGATTTGAAGAAAAACTTGGAAAAGGCAAAGTGTGCAAATTAAAAAAGTCTTTATATGGATTAAAGTAGTTTCCTAGACCTTGGTTTGAGCATTTTGGTGATGTTATCAAGAGACGTGGTTTCTCTCAAAGCCAAGCTGATCACACCCTGTTTTTTAAACATTCTATCAAAGGTAAAGTAGCTATTCTGATTGTGTATGTAGATGACATAATCATGACAGGGGATGATTCTCTTGAGATTGGCAACTTGAAGAGGAAACTTGAAGCCGAATTTGATACTTGGGAAAGCTGAAATATTTCCTCGGGATGGAGTTTGCAAGATCCAAGGAGGGAATTTTTGTCAACCAACGCAAGTATGTGCTTAATTTACTCAAAAAAACAGGAATGACAGGTTGTAAGGCAGCAGATACGCCAATCGAACCTAATGTAAAGTTGAAAACAGCAGCAGCTAATGAAGTAATGGACAAAGAACGTTATCAAAGATTGGTAGGGCAACTAATCTATTTGGCTCACACTCGACCTGACATAGCTTTTGCAGTGAGTGTTGTGAGTCAATTCATGCATTCAACTGGACCTACTCACTTTGAAGCCGTATTCAGAATTTTGAGATACCTCAAAAGAACTCCTGGAAAAGGACTTTTGTTCAAAAAGGAGAACATCTTCTGATAGAGGCCTACACAGATGCAAATTGGGCAAGAGATATAAATGATAGAAGATCCACCTCAGGTTATTGTACCTTTGTAGGCGGAAATCTGGTTACTTGGAAAAGTAAAAAACAAAGTGTGGTGGCAAGGAGTAGTGCTGAAGCAGAATTCCGCTTTGTGGCACATGGAATCTGTGAAGTGTTATGGATAAAAAGACTCCTAGAAGAATTGAAGATTCCTATAACAGCACCTATTAATGTTTACTGTGACAACAAGGCTGTAATCTCTATAGCTCATAATCCAGTTCTACATGACAGAACAAAACATGTAGAAGTTGATAAACATTTCATCAAGAAGAAGATAGATAGTGGTGTGTGATATGTATGTCCTACATACCCACTATTAGCCAAACAGCGGATATACTAACAAAAGGTCTTCCCAAGGTGCAACACGATAATCTAGTTAGCAAGCTTGCCATTAGTGACATCTTCATGCCAGCTTGGGGGGGAATGTTGAAAGATCTCATTAATATTTGTTATGTGTTATATTTGTTATACTCTATATTTAGAAGTTTATGAGCTGTATTAATAATCTTAGGAATCACTTTTTATTTCCTTCTATATTAGGGTAGTTAGTTGAATGGTATATTTCTCCTTAATTAGGGAGATTAGCTGCCTTTCTTGTTCTTTGTTAAGCTCTTTAAATAGCTGTACATCAATATAAAAAAATCATTCATCCTTCTTATATTTTTGTTCACTGTCTTTAGTTTTAGTTATTTTGCTTCACTGTATTCTTGCTTCAATGTTCCCAATTGCAGGCTTTCCCATGATATGCTACTTTGATTTTAGTCATGATGTTGTTATTTATTTTCAATAAAATATTGATACTTGTGATTTTAGTAGTTTTGGTCAAAGGTTTTGGCTTTTGCATTGCTTAGGATTGAAGCTACTAACTCTTTTATTTTCTATAGTTCCACCACTGCTTCAAAATTAAGCAGCACCATATCAGCCAGCACTCAAGCTGAAATGTTACTGCATCATAATTGTCCTTTTTAATTCCAAATGCATTTGAAGTGAATCTCTTGTTTGAGGACACATCAATGACAGAAATCATAAGAAGCTTTTGTATATCAATTCCTACCAACAATGAGTAAGGGAGGAAAATATGTCTCTGGTTTATGACATGCAAAGTTTCCTACCATTTTTAGTTTCAAAAAACTCTCATGCGACTTTGGGCATCCATTTTATTTATTATTTGTTAAGGTACCAAAGCGGTTGGGGGTATGGCAGGCACCTAGTGTTTATTACAATTATTGAAAAATACGAGAGGAACCAAACCAAAAACTCATTGTCAATTTGAAAACATTATCGTACACAGAGAAACGATTTGAAGGTTAATAATTTTGCCTGCAAGACATTAATCTTCTAATAAATATAGAACAGGAGCACTCATCTCAAGTTTGTACATAGGAAACAAACAAAACAAAAAATTTAAAAGAATAGATTCTCGTGTATGATGTGATAAAATACTGATTAACAAAAGAAGACTAATAGTTCCTCAATATTGATCTCTGTCAACGTTGGGTTCAGTGGCAACCTCATGATATCCTAGATCCTATAGAATGAATGTGGAGTTTGAGGATGGTTCATTTTATGTTAGAAACAATGTGTTGCAGTTTCCCTTTATTAAAAGAACCAATTCCCATGTACGATGTGATAAATGACACTATATACATTTGAGGGAGGTTTTTTGTGTCTATATTGTATATTTCTAATGTGCAGTTTGGAATTTGATTTAGTTTCTGCCATTTCAAGCTTCTAATTGTACACGGTTGCTGTCACAAAACATTAACCTTTGCAATTTATTGCAGATGCATCAAAACTTGAGTCCATTTCTGAAGATACTGATAAAGAAAAGAAGACAAACGGTTCCCCAAGATTCATCCCTATTTACAATGAGTGGGTTTGCCGTAAAACTGCTTCAGGTATGTGATATCCTAGAAGTCAAGTTGTTTCAAGTAGTTCATTGCATAAACTTCACGCTTCTAAGATATATGGAGGAAAAATAAAGAACCGTATTTATTTTTATATTGAAATTTATCTGTTAATCTTGAAAACATTTCATACTCAATGTCTATAATTGGTGCTTAGGTAGAATTCGGGTTGATATTTTTTAAGAGCTGCATTTGATCTAATAGTTTCTATTTGTGTTAGTTTCATCTAGAAGTCCTATCAGCTATTTACTTTTATGGTTCACAATTTTTCCCTCTGGTATTAGTTTGGAACACTATTTCTAGTCTTTTGGATAGCATATGGAACAAATACACTGACAACTTTATCTGTTAGATGAGGTGGTAATTTAACATCATGTCAGAGTGGGAGGTCCTGTGTTCATATCTGACCGCCTCCTTTCAATTAAAGTAAATAGTGCAAACTGTGCAGCAAAAAGTTTGTTTGGCCCAAACATTAAGGGGAGCCACATTAGATGTATGAATAATAATACTTAATAGTTTAAACTTTTAGATAGGGTGGTAATCTTAACATAATTTGAAAAGGATACTTGTTAACTTACAACAACAAACAACAAACTAAGCCTTAATCCCAAGTAACTTGGGGTCGGCTACATGAACCAACGTCCGGCAACGTGTAGTCATCCACATGAATCCTCTCCCGCTACTTCCTTCTATCGAACGTCATACTCTCATCCAAATTTAACAAAGACATATCTCTCATAATCACCTTTATCCATGTCGTTTTAGGCCTACCTCTACCTCTGTCTAACTTATCCTGCCTCACTCTCTCTATCGTCCTAACAGGAGTATCCGACGGTCTTCTCTGAACGTGTCCAAACCAATGCAGACGACTTTCTCTCATCTTTTTATCAATGGATGCCACGTCCATCTTTTCCCTAATGGTCGCATTTTTAACTCTATCATTTCTAGTATATCCACACATCCACCGTAACCTACGCATCTCAGCTACTTTTATTTTTTGAATATGACACATTTTAATTGCCCAACATTCCATACCATATAACAAAGTAGGTCTTACGATTGCCCTGTAAAACTTTCCTTTTAGATTTAATGGTACATTACGATCACAGAGAATACCAGTCGCACCCCTCCAATTCAACCAACCCGCCTTAACTCGGTGTGCAACGTCGCTATCGAGCTCTCCGTGTTTTTGAATAATAAATCCTAGATATCGGAAACAATCAACTAACAGTATATCTCTACCTTCCAAAGTTACACTCTGGGCTATGTTTCTACTACCACTGAACTTGCATTCCATATACTCTGTTTTACTCTTACTAATTCTGAAGCCCTTGGATTCCAATGTCTGCCGCCACAACTCCAATTTAGCATTTACACCGACTTTAGTCTCATCAATCAACACAATATCATCCACAAACAACATACACCACGGCACTGCCTCCTGTATAGACATATCTTTAATGAGAGTAATATACTTTATTGATACACCTTTCTTGGCCAGCACCCACCAAACTACTTCTCTTGGCACCTTATCATAAGTTTTCTCCAAGTCAATAAATACTATATGTAAATCTTTCTTTCTTTCCCTAGAATAGTCAATCATCTGTCGTAATAAATGAATTGCCTCCGTAGTGGAACGCCCAGGCATAAAACCAAATTGATTATCGGAAATTTGTATAATGCCCCGTAACCTCTGTTCAATCACTCTCTCCCAAAGCTTCATAGTATGACTCATGAGTTTAATCCCACTGTAATTGGCACAATCTTGAACGTCCCCTTTATTCTTGTACAGAAGAATCAAAGTACTCTTCCTCCACTCTGTAGGCATTTTATTAACTTTATATATATTATTGAACAGACTTGTCAACCACGTAATACCTATGTCTCCTAAACACTTCCAAACCTCGATCGGTATACCATCCAGTCCTACATCTTTTTTTGGTCTTATCCTTTTAAGGGTATATCGAATTTCATACTTCTGAATACGACAAATCCACGCCCGGTTAACCTCTTCGTTTGAAATCGCTAGGCTACCTACCCTCGGAACTTGGACTTAACTCCCGTTGAATAACTTATCAAAATACGATCTCCATCTCTCCTTTATTTCTTCATCCTTAACTAAAACTCTGTGGTTGTTGTCCTTTACACATTTCACCATACCTATATCTCTCATCTTCTTCTCCCTATAACGTGCCAGTCTATATATATTCTTCTCCCCATCTTTGGTATCTAACTTTTCATATAAATTCTTGTAAACTATGGATTTTGCGTTTCTAACAGCTTCTTTAGCTTTTCTTCGCGCGACCTTATATTTCTCAAAATTCTCATCACTCCTACACTTCCTTAAGTTTCTATAGCACTCTCTTTTACTCCTTACGGCTTCTTTCACTTCGTTGTTCCACAACGACACGTCCTTGTTGAGAGGTACTTTTCCTTTAGATTCCCCAATAACTTTCTTAGTTACTGTCTTAATACATTAAGCCATCTTTCTCCACATAATATCTAGATCCGAATCTATATCAGAAGACCAGTTATCCGCCTCAACTACCTTATTAGCAAAGGCTATTCTTTCATCCTGCTGAAGCTTCCACCACTTAATGCTAAGGTCAACCCGAAGGTTCCGCTGCTTACTTTTTTTCCTAAAATTAAAATCGAGGACCAACAACCTGTGTTGCGTAACTACATTCTCACCTGGAATAACTTTACAATCCATACAACCACTACGAAACCTACGCCTCATAATAAAGAAGTCTATCTGACTGACATTTAACCTGCTTCTAAAGGTCACTAAGTGAGAATCTCTCTTCTTAAATCAGGTGTTTGCTATGGTCAAATCATAGGCCAAGGCAAAATCAAGAATAGCAGTTCCTGTTTCGTTCCTAGCTCTGAAACCCTGACCTTCATGAACATTCTCAAACCCGCTCTTATCAGTACCCACATGTCCGTTTAGATCACCACAAATGAAAAGCTTTTCTGCACACGGTATACTCTGAACAATCTCATCTAAATCATCCAAGAACTGTTGCCTAACTGATTCATCGAGTCCCACTTATGGCGCACACTAATAACAATAGTAATCTCACCACCGATCATGATCTTGATGCTCAAAATCCTATCACTCTTCTTCTGTACTTCAACCACATCATTAATAAACTTATGATCAATAATAATCCCGACTTCATTTATATTTCTAACTTTACCTGAATACCAAAGCTTATAACCCCACAGAAATACTACTCTCACCTTTTCACCTACCCACTTGGTTTCCTGAAGACACAAAATGCTAATCTTTCTCCTCTGAATTACCTCAACTAGTTCTGTCAATCTACCGGTCAAAGATCCTATATTCCATGTAGCTAGACGTATCCTATCCCTATAAACTGTCTTTTTTACTCTACATTCTTGCATATTTGACACCGTATCCGGGGACCGACACGGCGTGTTGCTTCCGGGTAACGACCTAACAACCCTCGCATATTTATCACTACACCCGGGTCTAGGAAGTGCAGCGCGTCACTGAGTAGGGAACGCCCCCATGAAGACAATCGATTGGTTCATGTCATGGATGTGACTATATTTTACGCTGGCCGTCATAAGCCTTACTGCAACTCTCCTCCTTTATCCGGGCTTGAGACCGGCAATGAACACCGCAGCCAAAACTCATGGAGCTCACAGGCGAAGTTGATACTTGTTACTTTAAGTAATTAAAATAAAGATTTATGATCCAAACCTTCTGTATTTGATAACATCTTCTTTGTAGTCGATCATATGCTTAGTCTCACTAGCACACGTACCACATGATTAACTTTCCTACTAGTTTTTTGGAACAGTTGACCTACATGCCACAGGCCTTGGATTAAGCCTTTTTTTTAGTATCTGAAGTTTCTTTCATGAAATTGTTTTAAGGGTGGAGTGTTTTTTCTTCCCCTTGGGTGATCTGTTCTTAAAGTTATTCATGGCGCTTCTATTTTCTACTGATAACAAATCTAATTCCCTATTAGAAGTTAAGAATTGCAATACAATTCCACAGAATTGGCCCACTGCTCTCCTTTATGCATGCTGCACAAACTGCAAACACATTTTCATTCACTGCACAAACTACATAACAATTTTACACCACACACACATGCTCTCTCTCACTCACACACATTTTCACACTGCACACACTACACAAACTTTCACATATACATGCACACATTCATTTTCACACACTGCATGCACTACATGCACGCTACATACACTTTTACAAACACCTCAATGTTTGAAAGCTTTACCTATTTACAATTGTTATTTAAAAATTTTCCTCATATTGAGTTTATATAATACTCTATAATTGTAATTCCTCACATGTTTTCCAATTGGTTTTTGTGTTCCTCAGCAACTTCTATCGGTGATGTGGATTTGGATGAACTGCTTGACCAACTGATTAAGCCTGATGTGTCATGCTCTTCTGTTGATGATGATTCTTTTGAGGCAATAAAGCAAGTAGAGAAGGCTCTCATTGTTTTGTTGAAGAAAGTCCCTATTTCAGACTTGAAGAGTATGATAACAGTGGCTAATGGAAGTTTTATGGGTTTGAAATGTGTGCTTCGTATCAACTATAGTTCTTTATACGAGCGTGTCAGAAACTATATTCGCTGTTCTTCTTTATTAGCATCCACGGAACAGTTCAAACAAGGCTTATCTATGGAGGAGCTAGCTGCCAACTATTATGAAGGTAATAAATACAATCAAATGGTTCAGAAATGTATGAAACAACTTTCTACCTACTTCAGTGAGGTGCGTGGGATATCTGAGGTGCAAATTTCTGAAAAAGAACAATTACTTGTGAAACTTGAGGCCGAACATTCTCTGTGTGGAACAGAACATCAATCTAGAAACTTAAGAGAGATGTCAGAGAAGATGCAGAAGTCACTGGATGAGTTGATGCATGATTCGGAGACTTTTCTCAAGAGCAAGAACTATTTTGCAGAGGCTTGGGAAGGTTTTGTGAGTGCAAAAACTGCTCTTGGTTTATAAATTCCTTTATGCAGTGAAACCGGATGATTTGTATCTTAAACTTGAATTCATTAGCATCCTTTTTTACAACTCCAATTCTACCACCTATCTTTATTTCCTTATGTGTGAAGGTGGCCTTTAACGAACTCAAAGCTTGCATTGATAGAGTTAGAACATTATTATATTATTTACTGGTAAAAGATTATAAATTTTCTCAAAATAAACTCAATCAAGGTTTTTTTTTTTCTTTCTTTCTTTTCAAAAGAATTTTTAACTAAACATAAGTATTGTTTGTCCTCTGACATGTAAGAACATAATTTTATTTTCCCAAATAAAAGGTACATAAATTTATAGGAAATAAAGATAATGTTGGCTGTTATATAGAAATAGGGCAATAGATTTTGGTGATGTTAAGAACTTTTCGAAAGTTGATCGATTCCTCCAACTATAATTTTGCTAAATTTGTCCTCTGACCTTTGAAATGACTTGTTATTTTCCTCTCATCTGTTGACGAACAATATTAATATTGATGAGTTAGTTTATCAATAGTTAATTTTTATTTTCGCTAATTATATTGATGAGTACATGACATGTTGTGGGCATTTGGGTCATTTTATATGAGTTATTAAATAATGCCAGTATTTTTATAAAAAATTGGAAAAAAAAAAAAACTCACTTTGCCTTGTGAAATTTTGGCCAAATTCTATGGTTTAATTTGATAAAATTGAAGTTTAAAGACTAAAAGTTGAGTACTTAAGTATTTGATTTTGAAAATTGAAATTTGAATATTAAATTCTTAAATCTAAAGGCTCGTTTGATTAAAAGGAAATATAAAGATTAAAATTTAAATATTTAAGTATTGAATTTTAAAAATTGAAGTTTGAAGATTAAATTTTAAAAATTTTATATTATATTATGTTATAATTTATATTAAATATAAAAGAATATTAATAAATATATGAGTATTTAATATATTAATTTTTCAACTTAAGTAATTTTTAATTTACTTAAAAGTTATAATATGATTTTAATATGTTTTAATCAATTAAAATTTTATAATAAGATTTCAGTACGTCTTAATCAATAAAGTGATAATAAAAATATATTATTAAATGTACACAATTAATTAAGTATTTATTATTATCTGTTATAAATATATTTAATAAAATAAGTACTTAATTAATTTTTTATTTTACTTTTATTTATTCTAAGTCAATTGTATAACTTTTTAAAACTCTTCTTGCTTCTTGGGAATTTTTTGTTAGTGTTGTAACCTAGAGGCAATCACTTATACATTATATATAACACATTTTATTTTAATAAAAAATATTATTTATCTTACAGTTTCTTTTGTTTACTTTAAGTAATATAATTGTTATATAAAGTTCCTAGTACAACACTATGTTAAGGAAATCATGATAGAAATCATAATATGGGATTCCTATTACATTGGATGGTGTTAGTATTTAAATAGTCCCTAGTCATAGTATTAATGAGACAGGAAATCATTAATGCGTTAAGATTAGCATGTGTTAAACTTCCTGATTTGATCAGGCGGTGGTTCTCATAACCGTGAATATTGAGATATTCAAAGTTAACACATGGATGCTTATTAATGGAACAAGTTTATTGGATGACCTAGTTTTGAAATAATTACATGGATAACTATTTAGTGACAGTGATATAATCTCAATATAGTAAACGTGCAAGTATCCTTAGACTTAAAATCTTCAAGGTACTTTGTTTGCTGAGCTTTGTGCTTTAATTCCAATCTCCGGAACTCGATCGAGGACCGCCTATGGGATGGATATTAGGTACATTGTGAGGTAAACGAAAGTAGTTGAGAGGGTCAATAAATGATTCACCACTCCTAATAGTATGGGCGACTATCTCACGGCCACTTGTAGGAATTACTACTCAAAAAGTTCTTAGCCAAGGTAATTATGTATTGGAAACAGTTCCAATTGATATACATATAGAGTAGTGGGTTCCTGATATAAGTACTATTGTATTCGGGTCAGAATTAATTCTGGAGGGAGTTAGCACTAATTCCGTACTCCAAACCGAATGAGATATTGTATGGTGAAAGGAGTTAATTGCACTGAAGTTTGTTATTAAATGGTTCATATCAAACCACTTGACTTCCTAGACTCTTGGGTGGTCATGATGCGTTGTTAGATACCGCTCATGATCTGGGAATATGGGTTTATTAATTGATGAATTAATAAACCAAACCTGATTAGAATTAATAGGATTAATTCTAATTAATTATGAATTATTAATCTCAAAGACGTTTGAATTAATTTATGTTCGCTACCAATTGATTGGGAAACTTAATAGGTCAAATACAATAGAAGATTATATACTCAAGATGTTATTTGATAATATAGAGGGGTTAATTGCGAGAAAGAGAATTTATTGTGAACAAATTATAATTAGTTATAATTTGTGGTCCAAGTTGTAATTGTAAAAACTTGATGTTTCCAATTACAATTAGGAAATTCAAATTGTTTTAGAATTTCAGATTTTCAGTGGATTTTGGAACATATATTGGATATGCTCGAAACCCTAATCCAATGGTGATTTACACGAAAATAGGAGCCACAAAACAAACGTCTTCTTCACACACACACACACACACACACACACACACACACACACACTCTCGTTTTGCTGAAAACGAAAACAACCCTAACCACCATCTTTTTTTACTAGCACAGGAAATGTTGGTACTTGAGTATTCCTCTGTGTGAATTACTATTAGAGATATTATTTACACGTTGTGATTATAGTGGTTAGACGTCCAACTCTCGTAGAGTTTACATAAGAGAATTGTTGGATCGTGCCTCGACTTGAAGAAGATCAATTTTGTTCTTCAAACAATCACCCGAAGGTAAAAGCTGTTACATTTATTGTCTTTATATCTTGTTTTCCACACATAGGTGGGTCATAGGATGGTGTCTCGTTTATTTTCCGTTGTGTCGTATAGGATACGAACCTGAGATACCCAACAGTGGTATCAGATATATGCTATGTGTGGTCTACGGACATTGTTTTGGCATGAAAAACTGTTTTCATGTATTCGTGCTTATCTTTGTTCGCTGTGAAAATCGTTTTCACTAGAGTCGAAATCGTTTCGAGCTTTGTGGGTTAGATCCGAACACAATATGATTGTGTAAAAGTTATAGCATATTTCGAAATGTGCTTTCTTTACGTGCTGAAAATTTTCTGCAGAAAAATGTTTTCTTAAACATGGTAGTTGCCCTCCGTTTCATCTTGTGAATTTGATTTTCTGTTTTGTTTTGTCTAAACTAACAAATTGGTTGTTGTTTTGAGCTTCAAAACAGAAAATTCTGTTGAGAATTGTTCTTACTAAAATTCTGCAGAAAATTAGGGCACCAGAAATTGTTTTTGGAAAATTTTACTGAAAATCGCCGCCACTTCCCGACTATAGCCGGTGTTGGCTCTGGCCTCCAAACCGGCACTGGTTCCGTTCTGTTCGTGATGTCCAAAAATCGTTTTTGGAAGAGAAATTTTTGAAAATCAAAACAGAGCCGGCGCAGGCTCTGGCTTCCAAACCGGCACCGGTTATGCTCTGTTTTGCACGATCCAGCTGTTTAAAAAAAAAAATGGAGTAGAATTTTGAAAAGGGAAAAATCTCATTTGATAAGAGGCGGCAAAATAAAAATTTTTCCACGGGGACATTGCCCCTTTGACCCCGCCCCCTGACCGGCCAGCGGGACCGCCGTTATCGTTGCGAGACAGGACCCAAAAGCATTTTTTCAAAATTAGTTTTGAGACAAACAATTTTATTTTTCAAAATAGTGGTTTTGAAAATTTCAAATTAATATATTTTTCTAAAATATTTATTTTAGAATTTGTTTTATTTTTCTAAAATAGTGATTTTGGAATAATAAGAAGTATATGTTTATTTCGTTTAAACATAATCAATGGCATGGTAGATGGTTATGGACTTAAACCAATTATATCTGTTCATGCATTTTACAGTTTTATTTTTTATGAAATAGGGCCTGCGTGTTCTGCCTTCTCTAGAATTCTTGTGTAATTCTCTGTTCATCTAACTCCCCTCGAATGTAACTTGAGGTTTTCTCTCTTTAGAAAATTATGTAATTAGTCTACATAGATTAGATAGGAGTAGAATTATTTTATTTTGTAGATGGCAACCAAAACAAGGTGAGAAGGTAAGATCTTCTACTTGAATCATGCATTAATACATAGGGTTAACTATATTAATTTCTTTTATGGCTCAAAGAAATTAATTTAGAGTAAAGTCCATAACCATACCACGTAATCGCTTTATTACCATGATTATCGATTATGTAATTTATTGATTTTTATGCATGTCATTCAAAGAAATCACTAAAAGGAACAAATCCTTCAATTAATATTAAACTAATTCCTTCCGTTAATATAGTAAGAACGAGAGTCCTTTTTTGAGACCAAGTTGTTGGGCAAACCCAAACCTACTTGACATTAGGCATGTTCAAGCTATGGAATCAAATTCTTTTGGAATTAAATTCTTGATTAATGGGTCGGGTTTAACTAAATTCTTTCTCCCGTTGGGTAAACTCAAGCATAAAGAAATTTAGAAGAAAAGTTGGGGTAGCTCAAAAGGTTTTAAGATTAAAGGCTGTTAATCACTCAATGATCCGGTAGTTACATACGATGTAATTGGTATTGGATACCTACCAATGAACTCAATGGTGGCTTGTTGGGCAAACCCGAGGTTATTCTTGACGAATTTGGATACTGGTCCACTAGGAAAGCTTTCAACGGGCTTTTCCGAATCAGTAGTGGGGGCTATTGGTTTGAGTAAAATAGTAGAGTAAAAATGTGCTTAATTAAAATCCTAATTATTTGCATATCATGTGTATATATAAGTAACTAATACTCTCTATCTTTACATCTAGGTCACTTGCATCATGTCAACAAACTTGAACTTACGTAGCATCTTGGAAACAAACAAGTTAACCGAATCAAATTATCTCGACTGGTATATAAATTTGAGAATCATTCTCAAATCGAAAAAGTTGCTTTACGTGCTAGATGCTCATATTCCACGACCACTAGCCCAAGATGCTCATGCTGATAAGCATATTGTTCACAAGAGGCACAAGGAGGATAGTGATACAGCATCATGTATTATGCTGGCATCTATGACTCCTGAGTTGCAAAAACAGCACGAGCATATAGATGCTCAATCGATCATTTTACATCTTCGAGAGTTGTTTGATGCCCAAGCCAGAACTGAGAGATACAAGATCTCGAAGCAACTATTCTGCTGCAAAATGGCAGAGGGTTCTTCTATAGCTACTCATGGACTAAAGATGTTGGGCTTAATAGAGAAGCTTGGATCTCTCGAGTTTGCAATGGATCATGACTTAAGTGTTGACTTAATTCTACAATCTTTGCCTAATAGTTTCTCATAATTTGTGATTAACTATCAGATGAACAAGATTGAATCTACCATTCCTGAGTTAATTAATCTTCTCAAAACTGCGGAGTCCTCCATGAAGAAGAATTCCATTGCAGTTTTAATGGTAGAATCTTCCTCTTCTAAGAAGAAAGTTCAAAAGAAAAAGAAGAAGGCTCTTATAAAGCCCAAATGTGGTGTGAACAAGAAGGACGCAGCTACCAAAGACCCATGCCATCATTGTGAGAAGATGGGCCACTGGAGGCGCAACTACAAAGCCTACTTGGAGACCATTAATGACAAGAAGCAGAAGGAGAAGCTTACAAGCACTTCTACGTCTACTCCGGGTATGTTTATGATTGAGGTAAATACTGTCTTTAGAAATGAGATATGGGTATTAGATACCGGATGTGGATCTCATTTGTGCAATAACTTGCAGGGACTAAAGAGCAGTAGAAGGCTAGAGAAAGGCGATGTGGACCTACGTACTGCAAATGGGGCAAAGGTTGCTGCACTTATTGTGGGGATATACGAGCTGAACATGCGTTTGGGATTAATTCTAGAACTGAAAAACTGTTATTATGTACCAGTTTTAATAAAAAATATTATCTCAGTTCTGTGTTTAGACTTATATGGATTTTATTTAATATTTAAGAATAAATGTTGTTCTTTTTCTTTGAATGATATTCACTATGGTTCAACAACTTTGGTTAATGGTTTATATGTTCTGGACTTGGATAATCCAATTCTCAATATAAATAATAAGAAACCTAAAATAAATAACTCTAACACCTCTTACTTATGGCATTGTCGTTTGGGCTATATAAACAAAAATCGCGCTTCTAAGTTACACAAGTTTGGTGACTTAGTCATATGATTATGAATCATATGGCACATGCGAATCTTGTTTATTAGGTAAAATGACTAAAACTCTTTTTCCAGGAAAAGAAGAACGGGCCAAGGAGTTATTAGAACTCATACATTCTGATGTATGTGCAATAACTATTTCATAACATTTATCGATGATTTCTCATGATATGGATATTTGTATTTAATGAAATACAAATCTGAGGCCTTTGAAATGTTCAAAGACTTCAAGAATGAAATAAAGAAACAACTTGACAAAAGTATTAAGACTCTATGATCTGATCGAGGAGGAGAATACTTCAGCAAAAAATTTCTGAGTTATCTTAGAGATAGTGGGATATTATCTCAATGGACTCCACCATATACACCTCAACATAATGGTATATCTGAGAGAAGGAATCGAACCCTTCTAGACATGGTACGGATTATGATGGCTTCTGCAGACTTACCAAAATCGTTTTGGGGGTATGCACTAGAGACTTCTGTTTATATACTAAACAGAGTTCCGACAAAATCGGTTGATACCACCCCATTTGAGATGTTCTTTGGTAAGAAACCAAAATTATCTCACTTGCGAGTATGGGGTTGTCCTGCCTTTGTCAAAAGGCCACAGTCAGACAAGTTTGATAGTAAGTCTAACAAGTGTTTGTTTGTTGGATATCCGAAAGAATCTTTCAAATATTACTTCTACCTACCCTCTGAAAACAAATTGTTTGTTTCAAAGCATGCCGTCTTCTTAAAGAAGGAGCACATGCTCAAAGGGGACAGTAGGAGTCAGATTGAACTTAGTGAAGTTCATGAAGATCAAACAAACAAGGATCAACCGTCTAACCCCACATCTATTGAGAGAATAGATGAACCTTCTAATACACAAGAGCCTCATAGATCTAGTAGCATACGTGTGACACCTGAGAGATATGGATTTCTCATTAGTGACCACAATAACGTATTGCTCATAGATGAAGATGAACCTACTACCTACAGGGATGTTCTGAAGAGTTCAGAATCTGGCAAATGGCTTGAGGCCATGAAGTTAGAGATGGATTCCATGTACGACAACCAAATATGGATTTTTGTTGATCCACCCATAGGAATTAAACCTATTGGGTGTAAGTGGGTTTTCTAGAAGAAAACGACATAGATGGTAACTTAGTTACCTATAAAGCACGACTAGTGGTGAAGGGTTATCGTCAACAATATAGTATTGACTATGATAAAATCTTCTCGCCAGTAGCTATGTTGAAATCCATTAGGATACTCCTAGCCATTACTGCCCATTATGATTATGAGATTTGGCAAATGGCTGTGAAAACAACTTTCCTAAATGGAAATCTGACTGAGGAAATGTATATGACATAACCTGAGGGTTTCACATCTAGTGATGGCACAAAGGTGTGTAAACTGCAAAGGTTTATTTATGGATTTAAGTAAGCTTCTAAGAGTTGGAATATCCATTTTGATGAAACAATCAAAGAGTTTGGTTTCATTCAAAACATGGATGAGCCTTGTGTATACAAGAAGGTTAGTAGGAGTGCAATCATTTTCTTATTGCTTTATGTAGATGACATATTGCTAATAGGAAACGATATACTTGTCTTGCAAACGGTTAAAGTTTGGTTGTCCAAATAATTCTCCATGAAAGACCTTGGAGAAGCAACCTATATTCTTGGAATAAAGATCTATAGAGATAGATCCAAAAGGTTGTTTGGTTTTTCACAGTCTACATATATAGATAAAGTGCTAAAGAGGTTTAGCATGGATCAATCCAAAAAGGGATTCTTACCCATTAACCATGGTGTAAGCCTTTCAAAGTCGATATCTCCCAAGACACAAGTTGAAAAGGATCACATGAGTAAGATTCCATATGCCTCAGCAGTTCGATCTATCATGTACGCTATAATATGTAATAGGTCCAATGTATCTTGTGCTCTCAATTTGATGAGTAGATACCAATCTGACCCTGGTGAGGGTCATTGGGCGGCTGTAAAGAATATTCTTAAGTACTTACGAAGGACTAATGATATGTTCTTAGTATATGGAGAAGGTGATTTGAAAATAAATAGGTATACTGATGCCAGTTTTCAATCTGACAAAGATGATTTCAAATCATAATCTGACTACGTGTTTATGTTGTGTGGAGGGGCAATAAGTTGGAAAAGTTCCAAACAAGATACTATTGCCGACTCTACAACAGAAGCTGAGTACATAGCTGCTTCTGAAGCAGCTAAGGAGGCTGTTTGGATCAAGAAGTTCGTGACGAAATTGGGTGTGGTTCCTAGTGTTGTTGGTCCAATAACTTTGTATTGTGACAACAACGGAGCCATTGCACAAGTAAAGGAGCCGCGGTCTCACCAATGATCCAAACACGTACTGCGACGCTATCATCTGATCCGGAAGATCATAGATAGGAATGATGTAAAGATAAAGAGAATTCCCACAGATGAGAACATAGCTGACCTGCTTACGAAAGCACTATCCCAAAAGAAACATGATTGTCATGTTGAGTCATTTGGTATTAGATACATGAATGATTGACTTTAGTGTAAGTGGGAGTTTGTTAGTGTTGTGCTCTAGAGGCAATCACTTGTACATTGTATATAACACATTTTATTTTAATAAAAGACATTATTTATCTTACAGTTTCTTTTGTTTACTTTAAGTAATATAACTGTTCGATAAAATCCCTAGTATAATACTGTGTTAAGAAAATCATGATAGAGATCATGATATGAGATTCCTACTACACTGGATGGTGTTAGTACATAAATAGTCCCTAGTCATAGTATTAATGAGATAGGATATCATTAATGCGTTAAGACTAGCATGTGTTAGACTTCCTTATTTGATCAGGCGATGGTTCTCATAACCATGAGTATTGAGATACTCAAAGTTAATACATGGATGCTTGTTAATGGAACAAGTTCATTGGATGACCTAGTTTTGAAATAATAACATGGATAACTATTTAGTGCTAGTGATATAATCTTAATATAGCAAACGTGCAAGTATCCTTAGACTTGAGATCTCCAAGGTACTTTGTTTGCTGAGTTTTGTACTTTGATTCCAATCTTTGGAGCTCGATCGAGGGCCGCCTATGGGATGGATATTAGGTACATTGTGAGGTAAACGAAAGTAGTTGAGATGGTCAACAAAGGATTCACCACTCCTAATAGTAGGGGCGACTATCTCACGGCCACTTATAGGAATTACTACTCAAAAAGTTCTTGGGCAAGGCAATTGTGTATTGGAAACAGTTTCAATTGATACACATCTAGAGTAGTGGGTTCCTGGTACAAGTACTATTGTATTCGAGCCAGAATTAATTCTAGAGGGAGTTGGCACTAATTCCGTACTCCAAACCGAATGAGATATTGTATGGTGAAAGGAGTTAATTGCATTGAAGTTTGTTATTGAAGGGTTCATGTTAAGTCACTTGACTTCCTAGACTCTTGGGTGGTCATGATGTGTTGCTAGATATCGCTCATGATTTGAGAATATGAGTTTATTAATTGATGAATTAATAAACCAATCTTGATTAGAATTAATATGATTAATTCTAATTAATTATGGATTATTAATCTCAAAGACGTTTGGATTAATTCATGTTTGCTACCAATTGACTGAGAAACCTAATAGGTCACACACAATAGAAGATTATATACTCGAGATGTTATTTGATAATATAGAGGGGTTAATTGCGAGAAAGAGAAGTTGTTGTGGACAAATTACAATTAATTATAATTGTGATCCAAGTTGTAATTATGGGAACTTGATGTTTCCAATTACAATTAGGAAATTCTAATTGTTTTAGAATTTCAGATTTTCAGCGGATTTTGGAACATATATTGGATATGCTCGAAACCCTAATCCAAAAGTGATTCACACGAAAATAGGAGCCACAAAACAAACTTCTTCTTCTCACTCTTTCTCTCTCTCATTTTGCTAAAAACGAAAATAGCCCTAGCCGCCATCTTTTTCTGCTAGCAAAAGAAATTTTGGTACTTGAGTATTCCTCTGTGTGGATTACTATTAAAGATAATCACACACTGTGATTATAGTGGTTAGACATCCTACTCTCGTGGAGTTTGCATAAGAGGATTACTGGATCGCGCCTCGACTTGAAGAAGATCAATTTTGTTCTTCAGATAATCACCTGAAGGTAAAAACTGTTACCTCTATTGTCTTTATGTCTTGTTTTCCACACATAGGCAGGTCTTGGGGTGGTGTCTCGTTTATTTTCCGCTGCACCGTATAGGATACGGGCCTGAAATACCCAACATTTTCACCAATCAATAACTATCATATTTTTAATATTGATAGAATAGAAACTTTATCTAAATTATAATATTATTTTTAACACTCTTAATCTATGTATAAAAGGCTTTATGAATAAATATTTTGAAACGAATGGAGTATATTATAGAATTATTACATGCCTAATTGGCCATGCTATTAGTAATACTGTTGGCTTGTTTGAATACGATCGAACCATCAAAGTTTTATAGCCGAGTCTTAAGCAAATCCAAAATCCTTCAATCAAGGCCACTATTTCTGCATCTATGTGATCTCCCGTTTTGATGCGCTTTCCAAAAGCCATTTTAAAGTCACACTTAACGCCCCTTAGCACTCCTCCAACTCCTATGATTCCTATAGATTTTGCCTCTTCATCTACGTTTAATATAAGTGCTGAACCCTCTCCGTGAGACCATGAAATTTATCTCATCATAGATACCATCCTAGCTCGATAGGTTACATCATATCCCTGAAGATCAGATTGTTGAGGAACCCCTTCTTTTAGTGGAAATGCTTTGGTTGGAAGACGAATCAAAGCCTGAACATTTATTTGCAATTTTGCAGAGGAGACGCATGCGTTATCCAGCTGTCTTGCATTCCTGATTTTCCACACTTCCAAGAAGAACCTAGCAAGAAAATATTTTGATAGGTTAGTTTGATCTATCCTTAGGAGTTTATAGACTCAAATCAAATGTAAGGAATAGAACCCTAAGATTAGTCTAAGCCTTCATGGAAGAACTTTCAAAGAACTCTCTCAAGAGTGTCTTTTGATCTCAATAATAATATCCAAGTTACATTTAAAATATTATAATACTAAATATATAGGCATCTAAATCTAATTAAGGTGAGATGAAATCTTAACTATTTAAGCCTTCAAAATATCCAATATTCCCTCTTACATAATAAAAGTCGTGAGAATTTAATTGGGAACAAAATAGAACAAAAGGGAACAAATTGAGAAAAAGTCGGGTGTTGCTCGAAGTGGGTCGACATCGGCTTGGATTTGGAGATATCTACTGAACCGGTCGAGTCGAGTTGGTGCCGGTTCGGCTTGCTCGGCCGGCGCTGGTTCGGGACTATTTTCCAACAATCGGTCCTCTTTCTTGTCCGCAACCTCCTCCGGTGCTTCTTTGACCTTCCATACAAATTGTTGAGCAATTGCCACTTTCTTTGGCCCTTTATTTGGCACCCATCTCTTAACACTTTTTATGTTCCTTGGCTTGTAGGTTGGTTTTTCTTGAATTCTCCCTCGTAAACCTCCATGTCTTGGATTCTTCCAAGGTGCCATGAAATGTGGCTTGTAACCTATCCCTCTTCTTTAGTTTTGGCATAATACTTGAATAGATTCCTATCAACCAGCCTCATGTTTAGTCCTCTAGGTAAGAGCTCATGTGCTGATGTAAACAAAATTAGGGAGAGTGGATCTCCCTGCCTCAATCCCTGGCTGGATTTAAAGAATCCACAACTTTTTTCGTTAATTAGTATTGAGAACCAACAATTATTCAAGCAGTTTTCTACAAGTTTGAGGATATGCTGATTGAAATAGGGGGTTTGACCAAAATAGGCACATTTTGAAAGCGATGCCAAAAAATAATCACCTTTTTTGGAGATTTGTCCGAAATGGGTCAAAATCCAGTTTGACAACCAAAAGTGGGGCGGAATGAGGGAGGACAGCGTACACGGGGTACCCACATTTAGTGAATGCGAGATCTCCAAGAATCTCGCATTCACCAAATGCGAGAATCTCCACAGTGGATGTCCACATATCCGGTCAAAAAAGCTGATGGAGAACAGTATATATCGCATTTGATGAATGCGAGGTCCCCTAGACCTTGCAAGTGCCAAACGCGATGAGTGCTTTTTGTTCAGCTTTCTGCAACCTTCCCTTCTATTCTACTTCACAGGTCTTCTGTGTTTTTTCACTTCACGGGTCTTCTACGTTTCTTGTGAAGAATTCCTCTTTTTTAGAGGATTTTTAATGGGAATGAAGAAGTATGTTTCATTACTTTGTCACACGAAGTATTATTTCACCTCCATCTCTCTTGCGACCGTAAGCTTTTCATCCTCTTTTCCTTCCCAATTTCTCCATCTTCTTCTCCTTCTCCATTTCCCAATCTTTCTCCAACAACCGAAGCTTCCATCTCCAACTCCTTCTTCTTGTTTCACCAGACTCATTCCGCCCGAGAGTGCCACTGTCGAAGTGCTGTCGCCGAAAGAAGCCGTCGCTGCCACTGGAAGGAGTACTCGCCGGAGCCACTACTACTGGAAGAAGATTCCATCAATAACATTTTTTTTAAAAGAAAAAAAATTAAAATGAGGATTGTACCTTGTTATTTTGTAGTTGTACTTGACACTGCTTAGTGTATTTGGGATTGCTTATTGTTAATTTTTGTAGCAATTTAGTATTTGGATTTTGTTAGATTATAACTACTTGGTTTGTGGTTGAGACTTTGCTTTTGTATTGCTTTTTGGGGTGAATAGATATTGATCTATTCGTAATATATTGCATACACGAAGAACATGTTATTTGTATTGACTCCACTGGGATAATTTTAAAAGCTTGAAATGAATAATTGCTTAACATTGTTTTAGAGCTATAGCAGAGAAATGATTATTTTTTATTTGTTTTGAAAAAATTAAAATTTCGAAACAATAGTTGGATAAGCAGCAACAACAATTAAAAATTTATTTTAAGATTAGTTTTTGGACCAAGACAAAAAGTGAGTTGTTGGGTGCGAAATTTTGGGATCTCTAATCAGTTTTACAAACTAATAATTTGTTTTGGGATAGCAATTTGAATTAAATAAAAATTGTCCTTTTTTTTAATTTTTTGTAAAATTTATTAGAAAATTTTAATTGAATGAAAAATAAAAAATATTGTCATGAAATTTACTTTTAACATATATAGTGGAGAGAATTTTTGTGATATCATTTTTAAATATGAAAAAAAAAATTAGAGGATTGAACAATTTTGTGTATTATTATTATTATTATTATTATTATTATTATTATTATTATTATTATTATTATTATTATTATTATTATTATTATTATTATTATTATTATTATATTTCCTTTTTAAATTAAAAATAAATTATCATCTTCTCTTTTTCCCTATAAGGTCACCTACTAATTATTTTTTTGTTATGGATATTTAAATGAGAAAATGTTTAATGCATAAGCACTAGCTAGCATTCAATCTCACTGAACGCCCTCATTTTGGCTTAATTTTTTACGTATTCGGCACATTTATTTACTATAAATTCTAATTCTTGTATAATAAAAGACAATATTCTGTATCATATCTATTCACGATTTTAGTAGATTTTTTATTCTTATTTGAAATATGATTTTAGTAGATCTTGATTAATAAAATTCTTTACTTTTCTTAAGGGAAAAATGTGAACTTTAATATTAATGTTCTTTATTAAATTAATAATTTAATGATCGAGCACTTAATTTGTAATTTAAAATATTAGTCATTAAAACTCAAAATATTTTTTTTGAAAAAAAAGTGTTAGTGCTCATTTTACTTTTTGTCTATTGCAATATTTTAACAAACCATGTGATCTTGATGAAAAGTAAAAATTTTTACCTACATTTTGAACATTTAGTCAAAAGGAAGCATTATCTCTTTTTATAAATAGAAAATATGAAAAGTAAATTATATTGTAATAATGAAGAAGAACAAGACAAACCGGCGGTTGCTCAGCATTTAAAACAGCCAGACTGACTAGGGTCCGATTGAATTGAATTTCAGGCATAATTTAAAGAAAAAATGAAACTAATGTAAATGAAATTTTGTTTAGATGTGATAATTTTGCCATTATTCCAAGTAATTCACGATATTAATCTTTGTATCTCATACTTCCATTTAAAAAAAAAAAAAACCACTTTATCAATCCAATCTAAGTTCAGAAATTGAACCTTGAGATGTGAAGTTTGAATTTGAGATTAAATTAATTATGATTAATTTTCATACTCCATATTTTATGACAATTTGTATTTAATACAAAAGAATACCACTAATAAGAAATATATTTAATATATTTAAATTTTAAATTTAAGTAACCCTCAGTACACTTAGAATTTTTATAATAAAATTTGAATATATCTTAAATGATTAAGTGATAAAAGTATATTATTTTTTAAAAAATTTAATGTAAGATACATATATAAATTATTTAAAAATAAATAAATACTCATATATTAAATAACGTAATATTTAATAATTAGTTTAGGATATATTAAATACTCGTTTTGGCATATATCAAATATTTTATTTTTTGGAGATATATTTGTGTTGATTAATTTGATATTGGTTTATATAGTAATTTAATGTTGTGACATGCTTTATTTTTTGAATAGAAAAATCCTGCCTAATTTATCTAGACACAATGTCATTAGAAGAACTTGTAAGACTACGGTTATATTGTGATTGAGAAATTATGCGCACCACACATAATGATCTTTTTAATGGTCTGTATTGCAAGGCGTTAATTGTGAGAAATTAAGTTAGCTTTTAAGGTTTAGTCGATCAAAAATGTGCAATTCGAGGATTGGACACGTCTACTGTGAAGTTGCAAATCACAATAAGGGAGGACACTGTTATTGGTACTATGACGAGGTTTGCAACTGCTGCTATAATGGATAGCGATGATATGGAAAATTTGTGATACTATACATCTACCGTGAAGAGACATCACTAATTGATCTTCATGTTTATTATGAGATGGTCCAAATTTTGAATGAAACAACTACAGATCTTTCAAAACATAACATCTCGACTCCTATCATTGAATCATTCACTACATTACTTAACTGTTCCTGTCAGTGTGCCTAACTTTGATTTAAATTTTCTAACACATGTCGCCAATGATCCTCCACATATCCGAAATGACACTTTCCAATCCCTTTTCAATACATCAGTTTTGGATACCCCAATCGTTGGACTTAGCAATCAATACTTATCAGCCTCTACTAGGTTTGTTATGCCTTCACTTCATGACCACGTTCATTCCCTTCAAATACAAATGAGCCTGCCGCTATTTTCAATAGCTGAAATCGATGTTCCATTAGATGTAATCCCAATTGATGAATAGGTTGCTCGAGAGCCAAACTGGGTAGGTGCTCCAGAGGCGACTGTGGACGGGTTAGGACCTACATCATATATTGATGGGTCTATTGCGGATCATTCACTCAATAAGGACGAGGGAGATGGCAATGTCGAAGAAGATATTCCCGGTCATTCTATAATGCAACAACCTACTAATAGACCGTTTGAACCAATCCGCTTGTATAATCCACCATATTTAATCTATCTTGACCGGTTAGATACTTCGCAATAAATGAAAAATGAAATTGATGGATTAGCACCGAATAGGGGGATGATTTATGGTCAGAATTTAACAATGAATTAAGGGTTGGTAAATGGCTTAGGGATAAGAATGAGTTACTTTGTGTGAAACCCCAGTCAAATCCAATTTTAGAGTAAGGGGGTTGGGATGCATATCATATTTTATTGCATGTTTAAATATATTTTTATATGATTTTATGTGCTTTGAATTGGTGTTTTATAGCCTCGAGGGCTTAATTATGTTTATTGAGTAAGAAGGGCAAAATGGTAATTTTTGCTTGAGGTGAAAATAGGGGATAGCTTGAGGATCAAATAGGAAAAATATTTTAGAGAGAAATTAAGAATAAGAGTTGTTGTGGTTTAGTGGTTAGAGCTTTGGAATTAATTATTGAGGTCTTGGGTTCAAATTCCATCATTGGAGTTTTAGTATGATTAAATTTTACTTTTGTTTGGGAAGGTTGTATTTTTGACCTTGAGTACTCTAGAGAAGGGTAAAGGTGATGTCCTAGGGGAGACATGATAGGAGTACCCTAATCCAACTCTTGTACCCTACAAAAATTTCTAAGCGAATTTATACCCCTCTTGATCCTTAGTTTTTCTTACTTTTCAATTTCTTAAGTTGTTCAATTTATTCAAGCCAATTTCATTCTAGAAAAAAAAAAAAATCCCAGAAAAATGCTGTGGCTTTGAAGGTTCAAAATGTCTAAGTGTAAGACATCTTTTGGACCGAAATTGTGTAGGAGTTGGGGAAGGTTCCCAAGAGAATTAATCTCCATAGTGAACCTTCAAAACTTCACTCTAGCTATGTTCATTTTCCTTCATGAAGTAATTTGGAATTTTTCCAACTTCTTGTGCATTCAAAGTGTCGAAATTTTCAGCCATCCTTCCCTCCCAAATGCTGCCAGAAAATGGCCCCTTTGACCAGCTTGAAATCTAAAATTTTCTAGCCAAATTCAGATTGCACAAATGCTGTGCAAATCTAGAAAATTTTTTGGGCAAAATCGCAGCATAGGTGAGCTTAAACTAAGCTGTTTTCTCCTAGCATCTTAGCCACATTTTTCCTCCATAAAGAAGGCTGGAAACCAGCCTTGAAAGATCTCTGAATGCCCCTTCAAATAATCTGTAAACTGACTGGAAAATGGCAGCAAAAGCTGCCTAGAAAATTCCAGCAGCTTGCGAAATTCTGTACAGAATTTTCCAGCTTTGTTTCCTTTTCCAGCTCTGACCAAAACTCCCTTATCTTTCTGTTCAAACCTCTCTTGAACAGCCATGAACTAAACTCCATTGTCTTCCCCAACCTTCTGCTCGAAAAACCAGTCATGGCTGCCCCTAAAATATCTCTAACAATTACTCCAACCAAGCCTTGATTGACGACCAAAATTCTAGCAATCTTAATTTAGTAAACTTCCATAAAATATCCCTTAAACAACCAAACCTTCCTTCACCATTGTACCCCCCTCTTTTCGACCACCATTAAGCTTCTTCAACCAGCTTTCATCCAGCAACAACACTGAGCAACAGTCGGCCATTATAGCTTCCAAAAAGCTCTCCATTGATCAAAGATCTTCTTGCCATATTTTGTTTTCAAATTTGATTCCCAAAAATATTCGTTTAAGATTTCAACAACCAACATTTCCTTTTCCTTTCAAACCAGAAAAAACATCTACCAAAACCACTCAAACAATTTGGCCACTACAATCCCACAAAATTTCGGCAGCCTCAATCAAAATCTCTCCATTCTCTTCAACCTTCAAGCACACATAGAACACCAAAAACACCTACTAGTTCCATATGCCTAATACCACTCCAAACTACTTCAATCTTTTTCAAAAAAATTCCAGATTTCATCTACTCACTGTCCTGAATCCATCCATACCACTTTTAACATCAAACTCTAAAATTCAACTCTCTCTCTTGGATCAAAAACCAGTATTTTTGTGAAGCCTCAAAAACACTTTCAAGGTAAGCTTGTTCAATCAACTTCATCTCCACTAATCCTCAATCTCTAATGAATATATATTTGTATAAGCACGCTAATGGACTCTCTTCTTCTCTTCTCTCTCTCCCTTCCCCCCCCTCTTTCTTGGCCGAATGATTTCTTCAACAATAGCCATGCTTTCTTCATCTCTCTTGGACGAATCTAGTCTCCTAGGAGTTGAGATCCATTCGAAACTCCTCCAAGGTTCTCATCAATCAAGTAAGCCCCTTCAACTCTCTTTTTAAATTCTAGATTCATGTCTCTAGGGTGATATTAAAAGGAGATGGGTTATGTTTGAGGGTTGAGCATGTATTGTTGTGATGAGTTGAGATTGAAACATGAATAAATGTGTGTGTATGATGGAGATGGAATTGATGCATGAGTTGATTGTCTTGATTGATTGTATGGTGTTTTTAGGGTTTAATGCATGTCTCCATGTCTTGAATGGGTTGTGTGATCCAGCATGTTAGAGATTATATCACCTATGGTGAATAGGATTTATATTCTTGTATGATTGTTAAAGCCATGATTATGTTTATACTAGTAGAGGTTGGATCATATCTTGGTAAATTTTGATCTATGCCTTTATTCATGATTTGGATGATTTGATGAATTAAAGTGGAGTATATGTTCATGATTGTGGTTAGCAATAGAAATATGATCATGATCTAGT
Source organism: Voacanga thouarsii (assembly GCA_026120185.1). NCBI lineage: Eukaryota > Viridiplantae > Streptophyta > Magnoliopsida > Gentianales > Apocynaceae > Voacanga > Voacanga thouarsii. Next base: position 1,657,997 of record JANUWF010002383.1, on the reverse strand, counting down.
TGTCCCTAAGCTAATTTTATTTCATCAATAAAATATTTAATATTATAATTTCTTTTTGCTAGTAAATTTGAAAACCCTAGGAAGGTAGACTTGAATTATTATATATAATAAGGATATTTTAGTCAAATAAATTATAGCTTTTATTTCAAGAAATAAAATATATAGATATTATATATAATAATAATATCAAATAAAGCCTTTTATATAAATAATCATAATAAGTAAAATATTAATTTTGTAAGTCTTATATTCATAAATACCATTAAAATTTATTATCTTTCCATTATTATCTTTTAATCAAAACCTATTAAAATTTATTTATTATCTTCCAATCAAGACCCATTAAAATTTATTTTCAACTAATTTTAGTTATCAATTATTTTCAAACAATTAATTATAAATAAATCATTATTTTACCTAATACCACCTAGAACTCTTCATCAAATAAACTTTAATTTATTCTTAGCAAGATTAAACCTTCAACTTAATAGTACATATTTCCCAAAACCCTAATCACTTTAATATCAAACTAGACTTAGCTTATAAACCCTTTTTATTTATTATCTGGTCTTAAAGTTTGGGACACTAGGATCATGGTTATAGTGAGTTGAGCTAGTTTTATTTGTGAAAGTAGATTTTGGCTTGAGTTTGATTATGGTTTATATTTACCCCAGGCGGGGTTAGGTCAGCTGTTGAAGGCCTTTATTTTATCTCAAACTAAGGTTAGGTAAGCTCCTGTATAAAACCTGTTTGATGCAAAATGTTTATTATGGCAAGCCAAATGTAGAGTGTATAGCCACTCATTTCTGTAAAGGCAATTGAGGATTGTCCCCTGTCTTATTTCCGTCAAACAAATTATTTGAAAATCAATAAGCAGATTTACTCAAATTCAAAACTCTTTCTAAAATTGATTTTGACAAAGACTTTGGAAACTCTGAATTGCCATTTTCAAGTGGAACTATGTTTTGTTCCTTTTTCCCCAAGTGGGGTAAGTTATGTTGAGTACTCAATAAGGGTGGACTGCTAGGACTAGTCTTTGAAGGGTTAGGGTGAGTCTCTCAGTAGGTGGCCACCTCTGAGGGGTAAGTCCTTTTCGGATAGGATGACAGTCCAGTAGGTCGTGCCGGTCCAAGCTAGCAGTTTTTTAGTCAAGTGACTGTGTGTTGCCGGAATGGACAACCGGTTGTTATTTAGGTATAGAGAAGGAGGAGTATCTTACCCAGTAGGCCGATCACCTACCTTTTGTTAGTCTACACAGAGTGTGGTATTCTGACTGGTTTGGGGCTCAACGTGTGGTAACCCATGACTACTTTTGGTCTATTAGAATGAGTCATGAGTTTATGGTGGTGGAAAGTAAGAGTGCATATTGGATTGTCGAGTGTAAAAATTCAACTCCACAATATTCCTGTTATTGGCGAATTCGTGCGCAAAAAAAGAAAAGTTGTGGCCTGTGGTAAATTATTCGGTTGCATGGAGAGAACATTTGTCTAGTCCAGATAGTCGGCGGGAACCATCGAAACTTGATTGCGAAATTCATGGCGAATCATATCTTGTCACTGATTCATAATAATCCGGAGATTAAAGTCAGCAAAATAAACAACCATATTCATAACACATTGCACTTCACCCCGTCATACAGGAAAGGATAGAACGCATGCAGACATGCTATTGAGATGGTCTACAGAGATTAGATTTCTTCATTTACACGGCTACTATGGTACATGCAAGCCTTACAAGATATGAATCCTGGTACCGTCGTAGCGTGGCACTTCTTGCCTATAGACACTAATGGGTCAAAACTTTTGGATATGTTTTCTGGGTGTTCGGACCCTATATTGATGCATTTGTTTGCATGAAACTAGTGGTCAGCATTGACGGAACATTTCTGAGGAGTATATACAGGGGAAAACTTTTAATAGCAGTGGGTCAAGATGCCAATAACTATATATTGTCCCTTGCTTTTGTAGTCATTAACGAAGAAACTAATGACTGTTGAGGATGGTTGTTGACCTTGCTAAGAGAACATGTGTTAAAAGATCGAAAAGTTTGTTTAATACTGATAGACATATTGGGATTGTGAATGTAGTTTATGACTACCCCCCTGGCAAGAGCCAATGGCAGTGCATAGATTTTATCTTAAATATATTCAAAGTAACTTCAATGCAAAGTTCAAAACGCATAAGTTAAAGAAGTTGATGTACGTAATTGCGAATTAAAGTAAAAAGCAAAAATTTTTGAAGATTATGAAAGAAATTAGTTTGCTAAACCCCCAAGCGAAGGCATGGTTGGATTTGATTCTGAAAGAGCAATGGACGCTTACTTATGATGGTAGACATCGGTGTGGTAACATGACAACCAATCTGGCGGAATCTTTCAATAGTGTCGTCAAGGGTATACGTGCCCTACCCATCAAGGTGATTGTTGAATATTCGTTAAAAAAAATAGTCTCAACGACTATAGATAGGAGGCTAATCATGAGCGATATCACTTTCCTTCTAGGAAATAGGGCAAATTTATGAAGAATAGACGAAAGGAAGAACACACCATATACTGACTTTTAATCAGGATAAAGGTATTATTAATATTGTGTCACAACATCATGAGCATGGGAAGAAAAATAATTCATATGAGGTCAATATTGGGGCCAAGACCTGTATTGTTTCAAATGAAAAATATATGGAATACCTTATTCGCATTCATTTGCAGCATGGTAGCAACTAGGGCAGAATTTTGGGGATTTAGTGTCGTCAAAAAACACAACACGATCCTATAGACCAACTTATATAGCACAGTTCATGCCCATAACACACAAGGATTATTGGCGTAACCTTGGTTTTAGCTTGGCACCATTTGCTTACCATTTCAAGAACCGTCAGAGGGGCCGATTGCAGATGTTGTGTATTCGGAATGAGATGGACAAACATAATCCTGATTCACCACCTCGTTGCGGCTTATGCCATTGCAGTGGACACAATATGAGAAATTGCATTCACGGTGCCGTAGAGTGAACTAAACATAGGTTAACCTTGTAGCAGTTAGTTAAATTTGTTTAGATACAATGCTCATCTGTTACCCAAATTTTTAATATTGCATGCCCATGATCTGAATTATTTATCTTTAATTTTGTGTTTATTTTTCTGTACTTAATTTGATCTTAGTTATATATCTTTAATTTATTTTTAACTTCTATAATATCGATTCTATTAATTAGGGTAAAATGTATGAGCTTGCTTCTCACGAAGTGGATCCTGGTCTTATTATACCAGATGTATTGAGATTGTAGTATAGACATAAATCGTCACATATTTGGATGAGACAGTTATGCAGTGACATAATTACTATAAAGCGAAATGATAGCATGTTTTGGGAAGCTTGACCATTCGATCACCATGTTGAGCAACTTTTGGATATTGTTGGTTCAGTGGACTGTGTTGTTTATGTTATATGAAAATCGACCATCCACTGATTACAGTGTTAGTGGAAAGATGGCACGAGGAGATGCATACGTTTCACTTTACAGTTGGAGATGCTACCATCACCCTTTAGGAGATGGTGGTTCTCTTTGAATTACAAGTAGATAGTGATCCTATCTGTAATAGTTGATTCGTAATATGCCTATAAAGTTGATTACCATGTGCGATGAGCTATTAGGATTTCGACCGACTCTGACAGACTTGATTGGATATAGATTGAAGATCATTTCCATCAAGAGAGCATTGAGTCAATCAATACCTGCACACGCAACTTTAGAAATGATAGGTCAACATACATAGAATCATATTATGTAGCTCATTGGTGGCTTTTTGTTCTCGGACAAGTCCGGCAACAAAATACATCTGCGCTTCTTAAAATACATCCGTGATTTAGAGGTATCGGGCATGCTTAGTTGGGAAAGTGCAGTCTTGGCTCATCTGTACCATTGTCTGTGCAATGCTATGTCCTATAAAGTGCATACTATCAGTGACCCATTACTGTTGGTTTAGGTATGAAACACACATTTAAAAAAAAAATTATTAGTATTTTAAAATAATAATAAATATAATTTTTCTAAGCATTGGTTATTAATGTTGAAATAGTTGTGAGCTTGGAAGCGTATCCCCTATTATCAGACCAATTAGAGTCTGTCTGGTTGAGAATGTTGATCCATAAACCCCGAGAGGATCAGTATGAGAGGGATCGTTAGAGCTTTCCTACACCCCAATAGATGTGATTCTTGCTTATTGGGATCAGTTGGATAGCATGCAATATGATCATGTAAGTATTACTTTAACTAATTTGCTATCAACACTAATTTTAAATTTGTTATTTATTATTGACACTAACAATTTACCTTTACACAGTTTATCTGGAAGCCTTATGATGAGCATATGTTGGCTATCCAACCCCCCTATTGCACTCATTGGCAACATATGTGACACCTTACTACCTACGTACCCTAAAAGGAGCAGTGATGTTGCCCCATTCTTAGGACAAGGGGTCTTTATAATAACTAGGTAGTAGAAAATATAGAAGGAAATAACTTAATAATAAACTTATTATAATTCCAAAACAATACTTATACAAGCCTTAAAACAAATAGAAGGTAACTAAAATCTCCAACAAATAAATACATCAAAATAAATCTTCTAAACACATGGTAACATAAGTAAATCAATCTTCGAAACAGGATTGACCTAAAGATATGATATAAAAAGGTGGTGAGAAACATTTCTCAATAAGTCCTGTGTGTGCTCATGACAGCTTAAGAAAACATTTCATGTATGCAAATTTTGAACAAGTTACAACAAAAAGTCTGCAAGTCTAAAAATTTATCTTTGAACATTGAGTGGTGTTTTATCAATATTTGTAAAATAAAAGTAGTCAACTTGTAAAGAAATTAACTACTCAAATAAAGTTGACTATGAAACCCTGCATAATAGTTATGGCTATGAAACCTTGCATCATGACCGTGTACTGTGAAACCTTACATCACAATACATGAAGGCAATAAAAACAGAGGATGCCATGTACGCAGTACTGTAAAACAAGAAAAAGCACCAGACACGATGCAGGAGAAGGCAAAAATGAATACCTTTAAGTGTTCTTGGTCTGTTTGGCTGAGAAGACAAGGTCCTAACCATTAGATTGGCTACTTGTCTTGACAATGATTCCGGTGAAAAACTAGCAATCCTTTGGCTTCTTCTTGGCATGTACGTGAAACTTTTTGCTTCTCAAAATATTTCTCCGCCTAATCTATGTTGGTGAAACAACCTAGGTTATGAATGGTCCTTCTTGATCCTTTGCTCTTAGTTAGCAAAAATAAGAAGAAGAAAGAGGAAGAAGAGAAAAGGAGAGAGAGAGCAGAGGAAAAACTCTGAGTTTTTTTTCCTGTGTCATGAGTCAGTTCTCAAGAACTAAATTCCACCACTCCTATTCACGTTACCAGATAAGTAAAACACCGGTGTTTAATATTTCAAAACAACCGGAGGTTATCAACAGAAGAGGTTTGGGTAATTCTTAACTCTTCTGTACCATGAATAAAAATAGCCCTTTAGTCCATGCTATTGGGTCAAAATAATTTATTATTTTTCTTGGACCCAATAAGCTCGAAAATAATAACTATTAATTATTTATTTCCTGGACCTATTAAAATAACCTAATAAATAATTAATGAGCCTAAATGAACTAAAATAATTATTAACCTTTTATTAACTAGTTTAAGCCCATGTTAATTTTTTTAATTATTCAATTTGGGCTTAGGCCTTGAATAATTAATTAACCAATTAAACTAGATAATAAATTTAATTTCTCTCGTTCCTTTATTTTATTCCAGTCTAAAAAATAAATTAGAATTCCTAAATAAAATAAAATTCTTTTCATTGTGACCATTTCCTCAACCTAAAATAATTAGAACTTACGGGCTATTCCAAGGACCAAAAAGACACATCGTCTTGACTACTAAAATGACCAAAATACCATTGCTATATAAATAGTTGTATTTTACATTTTAAATATTTTCTAATATCACCATAAGGAAATATTGACCCCAAGGACAATGCTGCGTTAGCTATGTCTTCGACTTACAGGTGAAATGACTAAAATACCCCTCTACATATCGCCGTTCATTTAGAGAGGAAAGAGTGTACTAACACCTCTCTAAAAGACATCTACCATCCTTAGGCTTCTAGTTAAATGATCTACGACTTCTTGAAATATTCCAGCTTTCTAAGGGAGCTACCCAAAAGCCAATATCCAAGTTATGTTTCCTAAGACTCTGGATAATTAGATCATTCAGACAACCACAAAGGGCGATATAGTGTAGACACTATCTTATACAAGTCTATCTTGACTAACTATTCATATATACCTAATATACTAGTATATTGGTAATTCTCAAGAACTTTAACTATAGTATATCAAAACATACGCTTCAAGCTTCGTCAAACCACCGACTTATACTCAAGCTGTAGAGTACAAGTCCACGCTGTAGTAGTAATAGTCTGAGTTTCTATCACGTGGTACTTTTTAGAAACTACTACTATAGGTCATGTTCTACACGTTCGAAATACGCTTGTGTTATGAAATGAGTAGACTACTCATTGGCTAAAGTAAGCTATTCCCTATTCAGAATTTATAACATAATAACCTTGTCATGATGAGATTCTCATTCTCATTATCTAATTAAGAACAATAGTTTATGTGTTAAGTATCTCATGATCCATTCGTTATTGTGAAATACCTCCATTCATATGAACCATTTACTTAAACATAGTGGGTCTTTTCCAAAAAAATCGTGCATAAATATAAAAAAGAATTCAAAAATAAATTCTGAGAAAAATACTTTTATTAATACAAGTCAAAATTAAATCAGAAACCTAGTCTAAGAGAGTATACATTCCAACAATCCTCCACTTGCACTCTAAGACTAAGTAAGTCTATAGGTGCTCACCCCTATGGCTTCTAAGTATTTTCTAAAAACTCTCTCTGCCAAAGGCTTGGTGAAAGGATTTGCTAAATTGTTCTCTGAGATAATCTATTCCACTACGACTTTCCGTCTCTGGATGAAATTTCGGATCAAGTGGTACTCCTCTTTATGTGCTTCCCCTTTTTGTGGTTCCTAGGTTCTTTGGATTGTGATACTGCATCAGTGTTGTCGTAATACATCACAACTAGTTTGTCTATTTGTGGCATGACTCCAAGTTCTAAAAGGAATTTTCAGAGCCAAATTGCTTTCTTGGATGCCTCTGAAACTGCCATATACTCAATTTTCATGATTGAGTCAGCAATGCAAGATTGCTTGATACTCGTCCATAAAATGGCTCCTCCAGATAAGGTGAAGATATATCCACTAGTGAATTTTTTGTTATCCTTATCTACTTGGAAGTCTGAGTCCGTATATCTTGTAAGAACCAAGTTATCAGCATTGTAAATCAGCATATAATCTCTCGTACCTTTAAGATACTTGAGAATATACTTTACAGCCTACCGATGAACCTCCCCGGGGTTTGACTGATATCTGCTAAAGTAGATATCTATCCTAGTACACAACATGACTTATATAAGACTTTCCACAGCTGAAGCATAGGGAATCCTACTCACTCTATCATTTCTTTTTGAAACTTTGGATAGTCATTTGAAGAAAAAGATAACCCATGTCTGCAAAGGATCATTGCCCTCTTGCATGAATCCAAGCTGAACTTGGCCAGCATCTTATCAATGTATGTAGCTTGGGATGAACCTAACATTTTTTGCTTTTTATTTCTAAGAAGCTTTATTCCGAGAATATAACTAGCTTCACCCAAATTCTTCATACTAAATTAACTAGATAGCCAAACTTTAGTAGATGATAGTGTCCCTACATCTCTCGTACTTTTAAGATACTTGAGAATATTCTTTACAGCCTGCTAATGAACCTCCCCGAGGTTTGACTGATATATGCTAAAGTAGATATCTAGCCTAGTATACAGCATGACATACATAAGACTTCCCATAGCTGAAGTATAGGGAATCCTACTCATTTTATCATTTTCTTCTTGAGACTTTGGACAATCATTTGAAGAAAAAGACAATCCATGTCTGCAAGGGATCAGTGCCATCTTGCATAAGTCCAAGCTGAACTTGGCCAACATCTTATCAATGTATGTAGCTTGGGATAAACCTAACATTTTTCGCTTTCTATTTCAGAGAAGCTTTATTCCGAGAATATAACTAGCTTCACCCAAGTCCTTCATACTAAATTAACTAGATAGCTAAACCTTAGTAGATGATAGTGTCCCTACATCATTTCCAATGTGAAGAATGTCATCCACATACAAGACAAGAAAAACCACATTTATGCCTTCCAGTTTCCTATACACACATGGTTTATCCTCGTTTTGAATGAAACTGTTGTTGGGTATCTCAGGCTCGTATCCAATATGGCACAGCGGAAAATAAATGAGATACCATCCCAGGACCCACCTATGTGTGGAAAACAAGATATAAAGATAATAAAGGTAACAGCTTTTTACCTTTGTTTGATCGTTCGAAGAACAAAATTTCTTCTTCAAGTCGAGGCGCAATCCAGCAATCCTCTTGTGCAAACTCAACGAGGGTTGGACGTCTAACCACTATAATCACAGTGCGTGATTATTTCTAATAGTAATCCACACAGAGGAATACTCAAATACTAAAATTTCCTGTGCTAGCAGAAAAAGATGGTGGCTAGGGCTGTTTTTGTTTTCAGCAAAATGAGAGAGAGAGAGAGAAGAAGAAGAAGAAGAAGAAGAAGAAGAAGAAGAAGAAGAAGAAGAAGAAGAAGAAGAAGAAGAAGAAGAAGACGTTTGTTTTTGTGGCTCCTATTTTCGTGTGAATCACCCTTGGATTAGGGTTTCGAGCATATCCAATATATGTTCTAAAATCTATTGAAAATATCAAATTCTAAAACAATTAAAATTTCCTAATTGTAATTGAAAACATCAAGTTTTCATAATTACATCTTGGACCACAAATTATAACTAATTATAATTTGTCCACAACAACTTCTCTTTCTTGCAATTAACCCCACTGTGTTATCAAATAACATCTCAGTATATAATCCTCTATTGTGTGTGACCTATTAGGTTTCCCAGTCAATTGGTAGCGAACATGAATTAATTCAAACGTCTTTGAGATTAATAATCCATAATTAATTAGAATTAATCCTATTAATTCTAATCAGGATTGATTTATTAATTTATCAATTAATAAACCCATATTCCCAAATCATGAGCGGTATCTAGCAAAACATCATGACCACCCAAGAGTCTAGGAAGTCAAGTGGCTTGACATGAACCCTTCAATAACAAACTTCAGTGTAATTAACTCCTTTCACCATACAATATCTCATTCGATTTGGAGTATGGAATTAGTGCCAACTCCCTCCAGAATTAATTCTGGCCCGAATACAATAGTACTTGTACCAGGAAACCACTACTTTAGATGTGTATCAATTGGAACTGTATTCAATACACAATCACCTTGGCCAAGGACTTTTTGAGTAGTAATTCCTACAAGTGGCCGTGAGATAGTCGCCCCTACTATTAGGAGTGGTGAATCCTTTATTGACTCTCTCAACTACTTTTGTTTATCTCACAATGTACCCAATATCCATCCCATAGGCGGCCCTCGATCGAGCTTCGAAGATTGGAATCAAAGTACAAAGCTCAGCAAACAAAGTACCTTGGAGATCTCAAGTCTAAAGATACTTGCACGTTTATTATATTAAGATTATATCATTGGCACTAAATAGTTATCCATATGATTATCTCAAAGCTAGGTCATCCAATGAACTTGTTCCATTAACAAACATCCATGTGTTAACTTTGAGTATCTCAATACTCACATGGTTATGAGAACCACCGCCTAATCAAATCAGGAAGTCTAACATATGCTAGTCTTAACGCATTACTGACGTCCTGTCTCATTAATACTATGACTAGGGACTATTTAAGTACTAACACCATCCAGTATAGTAGGAATCTCATATTATGATTTCCTTAACCCAATGTTGTACTAGGGACTTTATCAAACAGTTATATTACTTAAAAGTAAACAAAAGAAACAGTAAGATAAATAATGCCTTTTATTAAAATAAAATGTGTTATATACAATGTACAAGTGATTGCCTCTAGGGCACAACACTAACAAACTCCCACTTGCACTTGAGCCAATCATTTTCAGTATTTGTAAAATAAAAATAATTTTGTGCATTTTATCCTCATATTAAACTTGATAATAGCTAACCTCATTACTATTAATTTAGCTCTTAGGGAAACTGACATAACTTCTTGGAAAGATTAACAGTTTCCTAAGTTTAGTGTGTTAACTATCACAAATTAATTTCCCTTCTAGGTAGTGATTTAGAAGATAACTCTATCGAGGGGATGGCCGTTTTTCTCATTTCTTATAGACATACCTCGCCCTATAACCTCCAACGTGGGCTGGCCGATCATAGTATATGTCCTGGGTTATTAATTACATCATTTCATTAGTTCTAAATCCTGTGGTTTCTCCATCTTATACGGGTTAACTCCCAGGGTGACGCGAGAAAATCCACGATCACTAATGAGAATCGTGATGGAAGCTGTGGGGCCATTAAAACCTCTCTCCCACTTAGTTTTTTAAATAAGGGGTTTCTTAAAAAAAAAATATCATTTGAAAGATTTCAATTAAGTTCTCCTTTAACTTAAAATAAAATGTCTAAATCTATAAAAATTTCTATGTCAAGGTTTATACCCTTTGAGAAAATTTTCCTCATGGATTAATTTTATTTAAGTCAAAAAATTTTGAGAAAAGTACACACATGACTTAAAATAATTAGTATGCTAAAAAATTGTAAACGTTTGCATGCTTTTCTATTTTTAATCCTAAGTGCCTAAATAAAAGAATTAAATATATTAATTAAATTAATTAATGATCTTATTTAATCCTAATATCCTTTACTATTATTTTTCATACAAAATATTCAATGAATATTAACTATTGCAATAAAAATAACTTCACCTGATATAGGACCAAAAACTAAAAAAAATAAAAAAATAAAAAAAAATTTCTTTGGCCAGTACACCCGCCACACTAGATCATGGCCCATGGGAAGACCCATGGACCATGGTTCGTGGGCGGGTGCTTGCGACCCGCTCACCTGATGCAACAGCTTCCGCGAAGATGCATTCTTCGCGCGTGGCCGAGTTGAGGAACGCTTGGACCTAGTTGCTGCTTCAAGTCGCGATTGGCCTGGGCGACCTTGGTTCCAGACTCACCGAGCCGCAGCTCGGCTCGGCTTCTGGCTGGGCTTGCGGCTCGACTCATATCTTCTTCCACGAGAAATTTTTTCCTTTCACCGATTTCATTGCAATTTTCCTGGGGCTTCATTGCAACTCCATTTGCAATTAACCCAAGGCAGTTCTTATTACATTTTTTCAACGAAAAACTGGACATCCGCCTCTACCCTTTCAAATCAGGTTTACTTGAAGGCTAAACAAAGTAGTAAAAGAAAATTATGCAGAGATCCTATACCTCAACCGCAAGGTTTACAACGCATCTACCCATACCAAAACAACAAAGGATCTCACCATAATCATCATATTAGTCTTGCCAATTTTATTAACTAGCATGCATCAATCCTAAGCCATTCAAAGCAACATGCTTTGATACCACTTGAAGGCAATGAAAATAGAGGATGCCATGCATGCAGTACTGTAAAACCAAAAAAAGCACTAGACACGGCGCATCGGAAGGAAAAAAGAATACCTTTGCGTGTCTTTGGTCTTTTTGGATAAGAAGACGAGGTCTTAACCACTGGAGTGGCTATTTGTTTTGACGATGATTCCGGTGAAAACCCAGTGATCCTCTGACTTCTTTTTGGCATGTACGCGAAACTTTTCGCTTCTCAGAATATTCCTCCGTCTAATCTAGGTTGGTGAAACAACTTAGGCGAGGAATGGTCCTTCTTGATCCTTTGCTATTAGTTAGCAAAAACAAGAAGATGAAATAGGAAGAATAGAAAACGAGAGAGAGGTAGTAGAGGAAAAACTCCGAGTTTTTTTCTTGTGTCGTGAGTCTGTTCTCAAGAACTAAACTCCACCACACCTATTCACGTTACCAGATAACTAAAACATCAATGTTTAATATTTCAAAACATTCAGAGGTTATCAATAGAAGAGGTTTGGGTAATCCTTAACTCTTCTGTATTGTTAATAAAAATAGCCCTTTAGTCTAGGTTATTGGGCCAAAATAATTTATTATTTTTCTTGGACCCAATGAGCCTGAAAAATAATAACAATTAATTATTTATTTCCTGGGCCTATTAAAATAACTCAATAAATAATTAATGAGTCCAAATAAACTAAAATAATTATTAAGCCTTTTATTAACTAGTTTAAGTCTAGGTTAGTTTTTCTAGTTATTCAATCTGGGCTTAGGCCTTGAATAATTAATTAACCAATTAAATTAGATAATAAATTTAATTTCTATTATTTCTTTATTTTATTCCAGTCTAAAAAATAAATTAAACTTCCTGAATTAAATAAAATTCTTTTCATTGTGACCATTTCCTTGACCTAAAATAATTAGGACTTACGGGCTATAAATAAATAGCTGTATTTTATATTTTAAATATTTTCTAATATCACCATAAAGAAATATTGACCCCAAGAACAATGCTGCGTTAACTGTGTCTTCAACCCACTGGTAAAATGACTAAAATACCCCTCTACACATCGCCGTTCATTTAGAGAGGAAAGAGTATACTGACACCTCTCTAAAAGACATCTATCGTCCTTAAACTTCTAGTCCAATGATCCATGACTTCTTGAAATATTCCAACTTTCCAAGGGAGCTACCCTAAAGCTAATATCCAAGTCATGCTCTCTAGGACCCTGGATAATTAGATCATTCGGAAAACCATAAGGGACGATAGAATGTAGACACTATCTTGTACAAGTCTGACTTAACTAACTAGTCATCTATATCCAACATACCAATATATTAGTCATTCTCAAAAACCTTAATTATAGTATATCAAAACATACGCTTCCAGCTTCGTCAGACCACCGACTTATACTCAAGCTATAGAGTTTAAGTCCACGCTGTAGCAGTAGTAGTTTGGGTTTCTATCACATAGTACTTTTTAGAAACCACTACTACAGGTCATGTTTTACGTGTTCGACATATGCTTGTGTTATGAAATGAGTAGACTACTCATGGGCTAAAGGTAAACCATTCCCTATTCAGAATTCATAACACAATAACTTTGCTATGATGAGATATCCATTCTTATCATCCGGTTAAGAACAATAGTTTATGTGTTAAGTATTCCATGGTCTATATCTTACTGTGACAGACCTCCATTCACATAAACCGTTTACTTAAACACAATAGGTTTTTTCCAATAAAATCATGCACAAATATAAAGAAGATTTCACAAACAAATTCTGAGAAAAATATTTTTATTAATACAAGCCAAAATTACACCAGAATACGAGTCAAAATACTTTTATTAATACAAGTAAAAATTACATTAGAAACTTAGTCTAAGAAGGCATACATTCCAACAATACAAGTGGGTGATCGGCTCACTGGGTAAGATACTCTTCCATCTCTACACCCAAACTTATCGATTATTCACTTCAAAAATAAACAGTCCACTTAAACTGTATTGCTAGCTCTGACCAGCCTGACCAACCAAAACTGGCGTCTTGTCCAGGTAGAGTTCACCCCTCAGAGGTGGCCATCTATTGAGAGACTTACTCTGACCATTCAAAGACTAGTCCTAGTAGTTTATCTTTATTGAGTACTCAACATTACGTTTATCCCACTTGGGAAGAGCAAAATCAACAAAGTGTTTTCTTTGAAGTAGCAATTATGGTTTTCAGACAATCTTAGTTAAAATTTGGTTTAAGAAAAATTTAATGTTTTGCTTGGGAAATTGTTTACTTGACTAAAAATTATTTTATTTTAGCAGAAGGAATAAATTATCCATAATTACATCCCAAAGTACATCTTCTATGGTAATCAGTACATTTGACTTGCAGAAGTTCTTTTGCTCAACAAACACCTTTATGCTAGGACTTACTTGATCTCTTAATTTCACTGGTAAAATAATCCTCCAAGTTTTGCTTGAGGCAACCTAACCCTGTTTGGGTTAAACACAAGGTGTATGTCATTATTGGTGCACAACTAAGTAACGAAATTGCATAGGTACAAATAATTTCCATCTTTACATACACATGACCATTTAATCAATATCAACACTCAAATATGATATAAATGGTTTAGGAGTTCTAAAATTAATTGATAAAATATTTTAGAGTTTAACATTAATATAAGAATAATTTGATATTATAATAACATATGTAAGTGATATAAGTATTAATCGAGTATAACAAAAAATAATAATATTGTCAAAAGTATTGATAAAAATATTGATAATTTTATAGATAATAATATTGTTAAAAGGATGATAAAAATAATAATATAAATAGTAATGATAATAATAATAATAATATATTTTTAAAAATAATGTTTAATAATAGTAGTAGTAGTAATAATAATAATATCGGTAATATTAATATTAATAATAATATCATTAAAAATAACTTGGCTAATAACAATAATAATAGTACAAATAATAAGAATAATATTATTATTAAAAATAGCATTGTTGATATTAGTAGTGCTTATAAAATAATGATAACAATTTGAGTATCAAAAGTAACAATAATATTACTATTAATAATTAAAAGTAGTAATAATTTTGTTGCTATTAACAAATAGAATAGTAATCATACAGGTAGAGTAATAATAATATTTATCACAACAAAAGTAGATCAATAGCAATATAAATGTTTGCATGGTAATTGATGGCAAGATTAACAATATTAAAGCATTAAAAAAAATAATAATAGCAACAATCTCCATTATCTACCATATCATCTCATGCTAGTGTCATATAGACCCAATTCACAAATCATAACCCCATCTTAAATTCAAAATCTAAATATACCTCATAGAATAGTCCTAATGCATATCCCAACCTACATATCATAAAATCATCCATATCATATAAACATGCATTTATCTTCCCCAACACCACTAGATTATCAACCTTCATATCAATACTTATATAAGTTGTCATCCTATTAATCTTAAGTTCAAAAATAAATAGGGAAGTTTAGGACAAAATACTTGTTTGATGATCGATTTAAGTTGAAGATGTTGTTTGACAATCGAAGAGCCTTGAATGCCTTGTTGAGTCCTTTAAGAGACCAAGGATTGGAAAAGTCCGACGTTAGCCACCAACAAATTCAGCCAAGAGAGAGAGAGATTGAGAAAAGAATAAGAAGAAATGAAAGTAAAGAAAAGAAGAATAAAGAAAATGTTTGGAATTAGTTTACCTTATGGTGTTCTTCTTGACTTGGTAAGAAAAATGCTTATTTGATCTGAATGAAGGTAGAACTTTAGTTGTTTTAGTGTTATAAAGTGTACCAAAGGAAAGAATATGATGCACTCTAGTTTATTTGAAGGTTTTAGAGTAGTTTGGGATGTTTAGAAGTGACTAAATTGTCGAAGGAGAATAGTGTGTGTCCTTGGTGTTCTTGAGAAAGTAGAAGAAAAAATTAGAAGAAGTGGGAGAGTGTTCTTAGTGGTGATGACCGAAATTCCTTGTTGAATGTGTGCAGAATTTTTGGTTTGGTTTGATAGAATTGGTTGCTAGATAGGTGAGTGTTTGATGGAGAAAAATGTGGAATTTAATTTTCAAATTCAAAGTATTTTTGAATAGAGAGAAACTAGGAGAGGTTTGAGGTGCTTTAATGGAGTTTTGTTAGCCATGGTTGGTGAAGAAGAAAAGATGTTTAGCTTTGTACCTAGTATGACTGAAAAAAATGATGGAGAATTGAAGAAGAATTAAAGAAGAAATGAAGAGAAATACTAGCTAATTGAAAATTGGAAAAGCTGGAAAAAAAATTCTGGTTATCTAGCTAGAAGGAATGATAAGATTTAGGAAGATTGTTAGCTAAAATTCAAAATATTTTGAATTGATTTTTAGCTACTAAATAGGAGTATCTCAAGGTCTTTTAATGTGGATTTTTCCAGCCATTACCTTGAAGAAGAACAAGAACCATGAAAGAACTAATTGATGGTGTTGAATACCCAAAGTTTCTTGGCTAAGTTATTTACTTGTTTGCTGAAAATTTTCTGGTTTAGACAAGCGATGAAAGGTCCGAAATCCTCATTCTTGCTTCTAACTTTTGCACACAAAAAGGGAGTGCTTGATTTGCAAAGAAGAAATGACGCTCAAGCTGCTCATTTTCGAAAACAAGCTAGGAAGAAAAACTAAAGTTAATTTTTCAGCTTTTTACCATAACAAGAACAACAAAAAAATGTAGTTCTTTAGATAAATAATTTGGTGATTTTATTTAAAAAACAAACCACACTATTAATCCTCCTATGTTTTGGCCAAATAATCTCCAAAAGCTGGAACTTTTTTTTAAAAAAAAAATTCCAAGTCCAAGATAATCTAGAATATTTTATAAGAAAATTAAAAGAATTCAAGAAATAAGAATATTTTAAATTCAAATATGCTAGGACAGAGGTTGTTAAAATAATGAAGATTAAAACTTCTCTAGATTTTTATTAGGACAAGATCACATGGTTAGAATATTACTATTGTGCTCTCCTCAAGACAACATTCCTAGTTTCATAGAATGCAAGAAATAAAATTCAAACATTAGTTAGGATAATTAAAAATAGTGTTTGGTTGATGAGATTTGAACTCAAGACCTTAGGAATTAATCACAAAGCTCTATCCACTTAGCCACATTAATTCTTATTCTTATTTTTCCAACCTAATTCTCTTCCCTTCTACAACCTAAGTCTCTTCTTATCTCATCTCTAAGCAAAATTTCCTAATTGCCCCCAACACTTATCTAGCATAAATAAATCATAAAGGCCACATATAGCAATTTAAAAATGCACAAATTCACCCAGAAAGAATATATTCATGCAATATGCCATTGAATGCAACCCTTCCCTTTAATTCTAGGATAGTCTTAGATGGGGTTTTACATTCTCCCCTCCTTAGAAGAATTTCGTCCCGAAATTCAACGTGTACCTTTATATCAAGTCGAGATATTTCCACTTCATCCATTCCTCCACTTCCCATGTGGCATCTTGTGTGCCGACGTGCTGAACTTCAAATTAGAACCCATCGATTCTTGGAACTTAGGCTAAAATCGCGA
This sequence comes from Voacanga thouarsii, assembly GCA_026120185.1. NCBI lineage: Eukaryota > Viridiplantae > Streptophyta > Magnoliopsida > Gentianales > Apocynaceae > Voacanga > Voacanga thouarsii. Next base: position 1,640,760 of record JANUWF010002383.1, on the reverse strand, counting down.
TGTAGGCCTCGGGTCTCAGTCAGAAACGATACTTGAGGGTACTCCATGCAACCTTACTATTTCCCGTCCATATGTCTAAGATAAATTTTCCAGTTTATGAATAAATGATGGAAGAAAGAAAATGAATTAAAGTGTGTGATTATTACATAAAACCAAAGCTTGATAGTGATTATTCAAAGCTGCCGCTTTTGGTTGTGATGATTATGTGATTTTTCTACTTTCATCATGGATGTAATTAGGATGGTTTTGTGATGTTAACATGAGTATTGAAGTGAATCAAATGATATGTAAGCAGTAAAGTGAAGCTAGAATAGATACGGTGTAAATTTAGCAAGAAAACATTTTGTTGCATGAGAATTATGGGATGTTTTACTCCTAGTAGTTTTCTGCTGGTTTAGTAACAATTTGAAAAGACATCATAATATTGTATCCAAGGATCTTAGGAGAGGTTTGGTGCAAATTTGAGGTTAATCAGACTTGTAAATCAAAAGTTATGGCAAAAATACGAAAGTGCGCCATGATAGAAAAAATGCAAAATTTTAGTATAATTAACATATGTTTGTATTATTTCCATTAGTCGTCAAAGTATGCTAATAATAGTTAATATTATTATGTGTGACATGTTGAGTATGTGCTAATTGCGTATGATGTTAAACTACGATATTTGTTCATGACAATGATGTAAGAGATGACCTAGGACACCTAAGAAAAATGTTAGTGAGATAATTTAAGGTTGTGAATAGTAAGATATATATTTGATATGGACAATAGAAATTGATATATGTCTAGTTCATGTGATAGATTTCGTAGGAGGTGAAAGCGTAGAATTCCGAACCTAGAATTAAGCACATTTTCTATGGACTTAAGGTAAGTCCCCACATCCACACAACTTTTCCAATAAAATATTTTTATGAGAAAAATACTGTGAAGTATGCTAGTTTATTCTATTGAAAATATTATGAAAGATTTGGAAGCATAAATGATAATGCCATATTCAAGCATGCTATATTTTGAGAAATCATTTACTTATGACAGGACGATTTGGAAATCATGCATTAATTTCATCCAGCAATTATGATTGCATCTTCATGCATCCAATTGTGAAAATCATATCATGAATTTATTATCAACTGCTAAACGCTTTATTATTCGAGATGTATTTTTTTGGGAAAGGAAATATTTTGACAAGAAGTTTGGTGGTTTAAGTATTGATCTTGAATGAAACATTGCATTGATTTTTGATTTTATGCTTTGTGATTCTTAAGTGCTCAAAGGGACTATACATTTATACTAACTTGCGTGGGTTTGAGAACGCTATCTGGTTGGTGGCCACCTTCAGACTGTAATCTCTTTCCACGGGAGATACCACTATTTAATGCTTAGTCGACCTTAGCTAGTAACACATTTATCTAAAGTGGAAATGAAGGTCGAGTGTGGGATACCCGAGTCGTAGGGCAAACCATGACAATGGTTACTATATGTTTAATTGCATAGTATGTGCTGGGTTATTCATATATATTAATATTATTGGTTGGACTAATGTTCCTTCCAAATGAGATCGCAATGTGACTTTGGTTAACAAAATATGTTTAAAGTACTGAATGATTTATTGTTCAAATGACTCAATACCTATTTTATACATAATGCCAATGATTTTACTAGTACATTTTCTCGACAAAAAGAAGAATGATTAAATGATTTTCCTCAAATGAAAAGCAATGACTTTTATCACCATTCTAACAAATTCTGTCATGCATAACAAAAATAGTTTTGGCAAATTTCACATGACACGCTACCGGACTTATTGAGATATATTATCTCTCACGACTTTCTTCATACTTTTCAGGCAGACTTTCTATTACTCTGGACTTGGATAGGACCCAGACTTGATGGAGGAATAATCGATGTTTTGAACTATCTTGTTTAGATACTCAGGTTTACATCCAAACTGATATATACTAGAACCTTGAAATATGACTTATGTTCAAAATTATAATCAGATTAATATACAAAGTCTTTTGGTATCTAAATTTTATTTATTTAGTTATATTGTTATAAAGACCCCTTATCATTTAGACGGAATGACATCCACAACTACTTGTGCCCATAGTTGTGGGGTGTTACAAGATAAGAATTAGGTTGAATTCTAAGGTAAATGGAGGAATAACATCTCCACTATGTTAACTTTATTTGTACATATACATGATGAATTATTCTTGTTAATTAGCTTAGAATGCTATGCTTAAATCATTCATTTTTCTAATAAGCCATTTGCTTGTTGTGGAAAATTATGGTTTGTGTAAGGACAATCAAAAGTTTAAGTGTGGAGGAGTATTGAGTGCTCATTTTATCTATATTTTCTAGGTCTTTTGTGCTATATTTTGTGATAAAATCTTAAACTTTTCGCCTTATTTTATGCAGATGCGATCATTGATCATATATAGAAGAGATAAGGTGAAAAGAGTGTGAAAAAGAAGATGAACAAAGGCTAAGCAGTACCCCCTGAACCAATATAAATGGCACTGCCAGAATTAAGAGATTTTAAGGATTCAAACTTCTGAGAGCTAACGGTGCTATCCAAGTTGAGATAAGTGGCACTACCTATCTAAGAAAGTTTTAAACAGAGCAGCTCATGCTAAGTGCCGAAAAGAAAAAGAATGTGGGTGAAGCGGTGCCATTCAACTTCACAAGAAGCCCCTGTTCGCGATTTTCAAGACTTTTTTTATTGGTAACTATAAATAGATGCCTTTCTAACCCTAAGAACAAGGTTTTGGGCATGAAAAACCTCATAAAACTCCTAGAGAGCTTAAGGAAACATAAAGAGAAGAGTGATCAAGGGGAATCTTGGAGAGAAAGAAAGAGAGTTATTCAAGAAGATCTCAATAAAGAATGAGGAAGTTTGCTTATCTATGAGTACTTTTTTCCCTTTTATTTGTAATCTATTGACAATTTGAGTTTAATTGCTTTTAATTATATATAATTAAGGGATGAACCTAAGTTTGTATTCTTGGATTGAATTTCCTTTGGATTTATTAATTTCAATTGCTAGTATTTGATTACTAGGATATTATTGTGTTGGATTGATTACTTGGTGATTGATTAATTATGTTAATTGATTGGTTTACTTCTAATAAATTTGAGAGATGAGGTTAGAAGTTGAACACCCAAATGATTGATTCAATATTTATTTTTCATTAATTAGCTAAATAGAAAGGTTAGGGATTAGAATTTTGTAATCAAAAGGTCTATGATATTGTCTAAAGATAGGGATATTATGACTTCTGAATTTAATTGGGATTGTTGTTCTTAATACTTTCTAAATTAAGTTGGTGAGGTATAGATACCAACTAATTTGCTAGGAATAGGGATTTTATAATTCAAAAGAGAGTGAGATTCACAATTAGAATCCTACCGGGATTTAAATTAGGAATTGATAATCCTAATTATATTTTTCTTACTTGATATAGGTTTGGGGGAACTTCTTCTTTACATGGCCTTTCTCCTTAATCATACTACTTGATAAACCTTGTGACTTTTCTTGTATGAACTTATGTGTTTTCTAGTTTTACTATCTTTATTTACTTTATTGCTTTATGATGTATACGAATTTGGGTATAAAAAAATCATTAAAAAAATAAGCACACTCCCAATTAAATTTAAATTAAAACGTTAACCCCAAATTACACATATGAGCAAGTGTACTCATCATAAAACATAACATAGGGTTTAAAACAAGTATCGATCCATAAGGAACAAATATGCAGTAATTACTTTTCTTTCATTGTTTAATCGACTCAAAAAAGTGAAAAAGATTAAAAAGAAAAATAAAATAAAATAAAATAATATATACATGTCAAGGATAGAGAATTATGTAACTCAAACCATTATTTTGACAATCATAACCTTAAAGTACCCAATCATTATCATAACTAATCATTCTCTTGCCATCATGAAGGATTAAGATAGATTCACTTCTTCTCCAATCCATGAAATCACTATCTTCTAGATAAATTAACACCACATATCCTGTCTCAACTAATTTACCAAAAGATGTATTAAACACAATCTTTGATTAAATCCCCATATCCTGGCAAATTTAAAACATGAAATTAACAAATGAATCCATATCCTGGCAGACATCAATTAACCTTTAATTACCCAATTCTTAGCAATTAATCCCTTTCCCAAGCAAGTTAATAAAAAAAAATATGAAATTAATGAATTGAGACCACCATCAACCCTTTTTCCAAGCAAGTTAATAGAAAGAAAACAACAAATTAATCTCGTAATCAACATAAGTAATTAAATACCAAGAATAGTAATCAATTAATCAAAAAATCAAAATAACTCTAAAAATCATGAATACTGAAAACAATGTCAAATTATAATAAAATAATTAATACATCATTATTTGAGAAAAGAAAACAAAGTTAAAAGAAAGCACTCATAGACAAGCCTCCTTCTTCTTCCTTCGTGGATTCTCTTATACAATCCTCCTTGATTTGATGAATTCCTCCTTGAACTTGAGTGATTTTGTGTTTTGCTCCTTGAATTCATACCTTTGACTTGTGTTTTTCCTCTATTTATAGGCTTTATAAGTGCCTAAATTCGTCCCTCTAGAGTTTCTGGCCGAATAGAAGTAAAAAAATATCAAAACTCTGAAAATTGCCAAAAACGCGCACAAAAATCGGGGCACCACCTTTGTACCAATGCACAGCCGGTGCCGCCTGTCCTGCTTAGGGCCGGCGCCAGTTGCATTCGGTCTCTCTGTCCATTTGTTGATTTTTCTCAATTTTCGTGCCAAGTTCTTTCAGGTCGCAGCCGGCGCTGCTTTTGGACTCCCAACTGGTGTTGGCTATGTTCTATTTAGCCCCTATTTCACCGACTTTTCATCACTCCGAAGTGTGTGCTAGCAGCATGTGGCCGATGGTGCCTCTAGTTTGTTTAGCAACGATTTTACCTTATTTTACCCCTAAAATCTAAAATAATGTATAAAATACATTTCCAAGGGTAAAATCTCAAGTATAAAGGAATATGACCAGTTATTGCACAAAATGTATCGCAAAATGGCCTCAAATAACTAGAAAATATATAACTAATTTATGCCTTATCACATTCCCCCACACTTAGCTCTTTTCTTGTCCTTAAGCAAAGTTTCACATACAAGTTGAAAAACACAAGTTTTCACAAAATCACTCAATCAATTTCAAAATAATATTTCCAATGCTTTCTTTATTCAAGACAACAAAACATATGCTACTATACCTTTCATAACAAATGCAAGACTTGTGTAAGTGAAGAATGACTAGTAGAACCATCTCAACACTTAACATCATTCTCAAAACCATTGGAAAGAATTTAGTTCAAAAAAAAAAAAAAATGCATTCCATAAGCTTACTTTTCATCCACTCTCTCCACTAATTCGAGACATATCATGATTCTACTTAGGTCAAGTAAGAATTTTAAGCTTTTAATGTAAGGCTAAAGGGTTTGTAACGTAGCTATTAAATGAAGGATATAAGAAAAGCAAATATCAAAGAAGATGAGAATTTGCAAGAAAAGGATAAACAAAATGTACCAATAAATTTTAAACTTTTCTTGCTCTCCTATTACAAAATAAATCAAAAACCCATAACCTTGTATAGCAATCACATTCCAGTTCAAGCAAATCTTGCATTCTTTTCATCAATAGTTCTCAACTTATCAATCATATTGCACAAGATCATCAAAATTTCAGCAATTCTTATTCCAATTCAACCAACATTCTTCCTGTGCTCTTCTTTTCTTTTTCTCTTCTTTTCAAATGCTGCTTTTGTTTGTTTCTCAGCTTTTTCTTTCAACATTTTCTAGCAGCTTTTTGTTTTTCTCAATCTTTCTTTTTCTTCCTCCTTTCTCCTTTCACAACTCCAACTCAACACATGATGCATGACTGAAAGTAACAAGTTATGACATTTACACAAGCATTCTCCCTTATAATTCTTCTACTTGTACTTTTATCCATCAAGAGTAATCAAAGATTTGGAAGGTAAATCAAACTCTCAGAAAGAAGTAATGGACAAAGTATGATAATGGGTTTAAGAAAGAAATTACAATTTAAGCTCAAAATAGGCACTAGGGATAATATAAAATAGGTAGGCTGAAAAGCTCAAACTATCCAAAGAAGGCCTATTACCGTCATCCCTAAGTTAAATCATGAATGTCTTTCTTATTTTGCCTCGAGAGGTATTCAATTAAGTTCTAGAATGCTCAATGAATTTTAGCAGAAAAACAGGTTTAAGAACAATGTAAAGCAGTTGATCAAGAACTACTTAGTCTAAGTGCGTGTAAAAAGTTATGCATAAGCCACAAATGATATAGAACATATGCTCTATGATCTAGCACAAAGACATGCATTAAAAATTCGAAAAATTTGCTCAAAAGGTTCAAAGAATTTTAGAAGAATGATGCATAGAAGAATTCTAAGGTTCAAAGAATTTCAAGAAGAATGAAGCATAGAAGAATTCTCATTCTAACCACTCCCCCACACTTAAGCTGGACATTGTCCTCAATGGCTAAACAAATAGAGCAAGAAAATATTACCACGGGACCAAAAATAAAGGGGAAAAGAGAAGAAAGAAAATACTTCCATTGCATTGTGCATTCTCCTACAAAAGAGTTGAATTTTAGTAGAAAAGAGCATTGTTGAAGTACCTAGAAAGAAAAATACACAAAAAAAAACATGCCAAATGCAATTTCTTTGGTGTTCCCTAGTAATGTCCCTACTTGACAATTCCCAAGTAATGTAGCCAGTTAGCTAATTTGGCTCTCCAAGTTGCACATGGAGGCCTCTAAGTTCCTTGCTGTAGTATCAACCCCTTGGAACTTAGTCTTCGTTGTACTTACCAATTGGCCAATCAATTCTTCCAATGGTGGCTTAGAATGTGCTAAATTGTTGTTCAAAGAAGGTTGGTTCTTTTGATTTCCCCCAAAGTTGAAAGAGCCCTGCCTAGATTGGTTTGCATTGCTCTAAGAGAAGTTAGGGTGATTTCTCAAACCAGGATTGTAAGTAGAGCTATAGGGATTGTTACCTGGACAGCCATTACCTGCAAAGGCTGCTCCATGGTTTCTTGGAGTGAATCCATATTTTGGCACTTATGATTTGGATGCCCTTCTCTACAGAAATCACAACTTACATTTAGCACTTGGCCTTAAGGCATCACCATTTATTCCATCTTGTGAGTTAAAGCTTCCACCTTAGCTTCCAAAGCTACCACAACATCCACTTTGTGCACTCCTTGCACACGAGCTCTAGACCTTGCACTTCCCCAAGAATAGTTATTAGAAGCCAAATTTTCAATGAAATCGAATACCTATTCTGGAGTCTTATGATTGATGGAACCCCCTGCAGAAAAGTCCACCACTTATCGTGTTGCAAACGTAAGGCCATTAAGAAAGATAAGCATCTGCATTCCTAGCTCAAATCCGTGGTATGGGCACTTTCTCAACATCTCCTTGAACTTCTCCCAACTTTCATATAAAGGTTCAGAATCTAATTGTTAGAAGGCAAAAATTTCGTTTCTGATTTTGGATGTCCTAGCTGGAGGAAAATATTTGGCAAGGAAATTTTCAGCTAGGGCATTCCAAGTGGTGATGGAACCTGTAAGTAAAGACTTTAACCAGGATTTGGCTCTATCTCTTAAAGAAAAAGGAAAAAGTCTTAGTTTTTTGGCATATTCAGAAACACCATTCATCTTAAAGGTATCACAAATTTCAAGGAAACTAGCTAGGTGGGCATTGGGATCTTCTTCAGGTAACCCATCAAATTGGACCATATTTTGGACCATCTAGATAATATTGGGCTTTATTTCAAAATTATTCGCATCCACCCTATGTCTAGTGATACTCGAGCCCATGCCTAAGATTGCAAGTTTCACAAAGTCATCCATGACCCTCGTGTTGTTTCCAGCATTGTTGTTTTGAGCACTGTCCATGTCTGCGAGTAAGTTCCTTTTGACTGTCTGGCGGATTTTTGACAATGTCCTTTCGATTTCAGAATCAAAATCTACTATATCGCCTTCAGATCGTCGGATCATGTACCAAGGCTAACACCTAGAAAAGACAAGAAGAAAGTTAGATAACGGAATTCACAATTCAAACAGCATTAAAAGAATAAATTAGTCAATAAACATCAGTTAAAATTAGTAAATTAGATTACAAAGATACACAAGATATAAAAGATGGCACCTTTTTTCAAAAAGAACAATTGTACAAATTTACATATTTACATGGTTAAATCAACAAAATCCAAGCTTTTATGATATTGTTCCCCGGCAACGGCGCCAAAAACTTGATGTGTATGAATTTGGGTATAAAAAATCATAAAAAAATACAAGTACATTCCCAATCAAGTTTAAATTAAAACGTTAACCCCAAATTACACATATGAGCAAGCGTACTCATCATTAAGCATAGCATAGGGTTTAAAATGATCGATCCTCAAGGAACAAGTATGCAGTATTAACGTTTCTTTCATTGTTTAACTGACTCAATAAAGTGAAAAAGAATAAGAATAAAAATAAAAATAAAATAAAATAATATAATATATACATGTCAATGATGGAGAATTATGTAACTCAAACCATTATTTTAACAATCATGACCCTAAAGTACCCAATCATTATCATAACTAATCATTCTCTTGCCATCATGAAGGATTAAGATAGATTCACTTTTTTTCCAATCCATGAAATCACTATCTTCTAGACAAATTAGCAACATATATCCTATCTCAAATAATTCACCCAAAAGATGTATTAAACACAATCCTTGATTAAATCCCAATATCCTGACAAATTTAAAACATGAAATTAACAAATGAATCCATATCCTGGCAGACATCAATTAACCTTTAATTACCTAGTTCTTAGCAATTAATCCTTTTCCCAAGCAAGTTAATAAATAACAAATATGAAATTAATGAATTGAGACCACCATCAACCATTTTTCCAAGCAAGTTAATAGAAAGAAAACAACAAATTAATCTCGTAATCAACATAAGTAATTAAATACCAAGAATAGTAATCAATTAATCAAAAGATCAAAGTAACTCTAAAAATCATGAATACCGAAAATAATGTCAAATTACAATAAAATAATTAATACATCATTGTTCAAGAAAACAAAACAAAATTAAAAGAAAGCACTCATAGACAAGCTTCATTTTTCTTCCTTCGTAGACTCTCTTGTACAATCTTCCTTGATTTGATGAATTACTCCTTGAACTTGAGTGATTTTATGTTTTGCTCCTTGAATTCATACCTTTGACTTTGTTTTTCCTTTATTTATAGGCTTTAGAAGTACTTAAATTCGTCCTTCTAGGGTTTCTAGCCAAATATAAGTAGAAAAATACCAAAACTCTGCAAATTGCTAAAAATGCATACGAAAATCGAGGCATCGCCTCTATACTAGTGCACAGCTGGCGCCGCCTTCCTGCTTAGGGCCGGCGCCGATTGCATTCTGTCTCTCTGTCTGTTCGCCAATTTTTCTCAATTTTCATGCTAAGTTCTTCTAGGTCGCAACCGGCACCATCTCTGGGCTCCCAACCAGCGCCGGTTATGTTCTGTTCAACCCGTGTTTCGCCGATTTTTCGCCCCGAAATGCATGCCAACAGCACGTGGTCGGCGCCTCAAATAATTAAAAAATATATGACTAATTTAGACCCTATCACTTTAGCTTATCAGCTAAATAATGTGATCAAGTGAAGTAAGGATACTCGCTACCTTTCCCATGAATTTGATACTTGCGACTAAGATTCTATACTATATGATATGTATACTTGCCTAAAATTTGTGTATGTAAATAATTTTGTTATTTTAATTAAAATTTGATTGATTGTGGATTTTTTTGATACTATTTCCAATACTCAAATACACACAACACTTTGTTGGTAGGTTTCATTTTCAATTGCTTAGGTATTTAATGATCTTCTAGTCACTCCATGAAGTGTGCAAACATGTCCTTCCTTATGATATCACCTTTAATTTCCTCTTCAAATACATTTTCTTGCCCTCCACCTCCATCTTCTTCTTTGGATGAAACTTCCCTATGTGCATGAGAATATATGACCTTTTAACTATAGCCTAAACACCTAAAGTACTTTATGTCCCACTCCCGAGTGCCCATGCCTAAAGCACTTGACCTTCTAACCACGCCAAATATTCAAGTCAGTGTATACGCTAAGTATTCAAGTCAGTATATGAGCCAAATATTCAAGTTGGTGCTTACACTAAGTAGTCAAGTTAGTGCATACACTAAGTATTCAAGTCAGTGCATACGCCAAGTATTCAAGTTAGTGCTTACTCTAAGTATTGTGCTTACGTTAAGTATTCAAGTTTGTGCATACACCAAGTAGTCAAGTTGCTTGTGTCAAGAATTCAAGTTAGTCATGTATTGGATTTAAGGATTAACAAATTCAAAAAATCAAGAATTCAAGATTCATACTGTTCATCATGTTTCCAAATCCATATAGAAGGCTCACACTTGAGCACATTAGGAAACCATTTTACACATTAGGAAAATACTATACCAAAACCGAGATTTGAAAATTGAAAAGATCACACGAGATATTTCATATTCAAGATATTCAAGAAATCGAGTGCTTGATAATGCTTTCAAACTCAAGTGTAACATTCATCTCATAATATATCAGGAAAGCAATAACTGTATTAGGAAAGCACATGATAGTTTCAGGAAAACACTTAGCTTAAAACAAGATTTAAAAGCAGTGGGACTCACCTCGTGTCCTATGTTATACTATATTCGTAATCCTTAAACCTTTGTGAGACCTTTAAGGTAGCACCCTGCATCTATCATCATTTCACACTTCCTTTAGTATTCTAGAGTTCACAACCAACACATATCACCAATTACATGCTGTTAAGGATATTGTCAAATTTCCTAGTTCTTCATCTCTTGCTTATCATGATATAAAGAATTGATATGATCAATGGTTCACTTATCCATTCCTTTATTTCATTCTTCAAATAAGTATACAAAGCTTTCATATGCTTCCTTGATCCTTCATGTATCCAATGTTACACATAAAATCGACATATGAATTTATTCTTTTATCAACAAAATTTCTGCATTTTCTCCTTCTTGGCACCCTTGTTTGTTCTTATCATAAGTCCAATTGATGTCAAACTAGTTCCAAAATATCCTCAAGACATTCCTTTATGATTTCCAATTCATAAACCCCGGATTTCCCTTCTCATTTCGTTTAGTTTTTCTTACAACATCTCAGCTTCTCAATCCTATAACAGTTGTTTTCATCATAACTTTTTATTTGCAACTCCAAATCATGTAAAATTAGCCCCAAAATGATCCTAAGACATTTAGATACAAGTTTCAGGTCATGGGGTTCCAAATAAACAAGCCAATTTGTACAGTTTATTTGTTCTTCAAGGCTGCTCGGGATTTCCTTCAAAGCAGAGTTTTTGTTTTGTTAATCTCTTCACACCATGTATTCTACTTTAATCCTAACAACTATATAACACTTAAACCATCTTAAATTCCATCATAAAATCCCTTAATTATCTGATTTTTAGAGATAAAGCACTAAAATAATTGATCTTTTCTCATCACAAAATCAACAATTATAAACAACAACAATAATTCATTTTCTTCAATAATTAATTCCATCTTTCCTTTCCATTTCTTTCACCTTCTTGTGCAATCATGAACTATCAATTAAACCACCATCAAAACACTTCATCTATCATATTTTATCACTACTCATTTGTTTTCCCAATGGAGTACTAATGATCATTTCATATGGAGTTTCCTCCCCTTTAGCCCCCATAGTTTCAAGAAAAGAATTTGCAACAAAAGAATGCGTAGAACCTAGGTCTACTAATACTTTGGCTTCTTTATCAAAAATACTATTGCAGCATTATTGTCTATCTTGTCCAAAGCAACCACTTGAGCATTCATCTGTGGTTTAGTAGATCCTGGCTTAGATGTAGAAGCTTGTCCCGGATTTTCTCTCGTAGGTCCTGATCTTTATCCTGAATTACCTCCCACTGGTCTCACCCATCCTGCTGACCTCTGTGGGTGAGGACAACTAAATATCTTGTGTCCTATTTCTTCACAGTTATAACATTTGATAGGCAGTTGTCCTACAATCGGGCCTCCCTTCCTTTGAAACTTTCCCTTTTTCTACCACCGAGGCCCTCTTGGCCCCTTCTGATTTACATGTCTAGATCCATTTTGACCTTGCTGTCTTGCTAGCTCAGTGCCAGCCATTTCAATTCTCGAAGTAATCTCCACTACGACATTGTAACTAGTAGGGGTAGAGATAAAGATGCAAGGAAAATAGACCCAGAATTACAAAAAATGCCCCTGGAACACAGAATAGCCTAATTTATACCGAAACGCTCGTCTCATCGCGCTGATCAATTTTGGTTCTAAATGTAACCCCGATCTCTTACATTATTAAAAGTAGTACGGATAGAACAAATTCAAAATTACGTCCAAGTCCATACGTATTTTTATTGCACTAAAATATTCTTCTTATTACAACAATCATCTTTTGTTCTAGCCATTGATACAAATACTCATTTTATCAAAAATAGTAGCTAGTCAAAGATTAAAATATAAGGTATTACAGTATACATAACATGTTTCACATGCCTCAACTAAAGAAGTATCATCTTGATCCGAATCATGTTCTGAACAAATAACCATTAATTCTACAACCTGATATGTGTTATATTCAAAGGCTGTTTAAGATTTTAGACCAAAGTGTTAAGACGCTTTGGAACAAGAAAATAGTGATAATGAAACTTTTATGGGAACACCATGGAATGTAGGGTGCAACCTAGGAGACAGAGAATTAGATGAAACGAAAGTTTTCGAAGATGCTTTAGAGGTAAGAAATCCTAAATTTTGGGATGAAATTTCCTTAGGTAGGAGGATGCAATACCCCACCAAGAACCACCCTTAGTTATTTAGGGGAAATGGGCATTGCTTGACATATTGTCTCAGCATGTAAAACTTTGATGCACTTATATGGTGTATTTGTTTACTGTGTTTATTTACATGTGTATTGACCTATTAAGTTTATAGCGATGCTGTGGTTGAGTTGGTTGGATTTATACATTGAATAATAGAGTTTGATATGTGGTATATAAGACGTAAATATTGAGGGTGAAAAGAATTCGTTGGGGGAATTTATACACAAGAGTTGTTGTGATTTAGCGGATAGCTTAGTGTTTGAATCCTAGAGACTTGAGTTCGAATCCCAATTCATATTTATTTTTTTCCAGACTTTTCATTATCTTTTTGGCTAAAATTCCCGTGTCTAACCGTCACCCTTAGGATCCATCTCTAAAATATAGGAGTTTGTTTCTTCTACAAATTAAAAGATAAAAACTACAATTTTATCTTCTCAAATTCTTTTAATCTATAAGTATCTTTGATAAAAATATTATCTAAGTTTAAAATTCTGATTTTTATCTTTTTAATTATCATTTAAAGAGATTAAATATCTTGAGAAAAGCTAGTCGCCATTTTAAGGGATAAAATCCCTACAAATTAGTTTTTTTGAAGTTTAAAATATATTAGGATAGAAATCTGATTTCTTATTTATCTTTCTTAAAATTTCACTTTAGTTTTTACATTTAAAATTTCAGCTATTATTAAGCAAATCAGCCGCCACTTTTAGAAGGATTTTAAACCCTAGTAAAACTCCTAAGACATCTAGAAGAAATCTCCTTAAATCTACGGATAAAATCTTATCAAATTATTTTACTAAATTATCGCCTAAAACTAGATTTTTTCTCAAAATAAAACCCTCATTTTCCTTGAAAATTTTGACCCTCTCTCTCTTATTTCCCCTCTTATAGCCAACCAACATAGAGCAACCCTAATTGCCATTTTTTTCTTCTTCTTCTCTAGATAATCAAGCAACAAGAAGTTCCCTAAGAAAAGAGATAAAGCTATACCTAAAATCTAGGAGATTTATCTTAGATCTACTCTATCCTATCTTCTTGGACGTTTTGATTTAGCTAGACTTTGATTCCCCTAAGCCCTAGCATATTTTGGCCATCCTACACACACATATACAAAACCAAGCAAAACAAAAACACATGACTCTCATTTGCTCTAACCAAAACACAAGCACTCACCAAACTTTTCTCTCTTTTTCCACCACATTGCTTGCAATAGGCAATTGATCATTTTTCAAGTTTCCCTTGCTCAACCAAAAGACACAAAACAACACTCTTTTAGTTTCTAAATAATAGAGACCAAAGCTTTTCTCACGTTTGCACACGTTTTCTTCTAAAAACTTAGATACCAGGAAGATCTCTTGGAAAAGCCAAAACTTATACAGCCCAAAACCATTTTGGTCCTCCATACCTCTTCACTCTAGCAAACGAACTACTCTGTCTCTTTCTCTCTCTCAACATTCACAAGCTCTACTCAAGGTAAATTGTTCTCACTATTTTGATTATTTTCCTCTTTGCTCTTTTCCTTTTTCTTGACCTTAGCAAGGGATTGATTTTTCCTTTTCTTGCAACATATGAAAATATCAGAATTTCTAGGAAGTTTGCTTTTTCTCTCAAACGGATTCACTTTGTGTTGCAAATGAGTTACCTTTCAATTTCCATAGTCTTACACTGTATGGAGGTAATTTAAATAGCCTATTTTTAGCAATTGGTCATAAGATTTGATTGATTTGATAGTTGATCTGTCTAGAATGTATAAAAACATACCATAGATAAGATATGATCCTCTGATTTAGTTGAGAATGTTTTGCTAATTGTATGTCCATGGAAGATTTAGGTTATTCAGTTAGTTGTATTTTGTGATTTAAGGGAATAAATGTTGGTTGGTTTATTACAAGCATGAGATAGGGAGATTTTGTTACCATTGTTTGATCATTTGATTAATCTAAGTTACTCTGATATCTAGATTAACTTATAAATGACTTAGTCGTGTAAGAATTGGAACATCATAAGGACAATGTTTATTGTATGGTGAGATTGATGTACACTTGTAATAGTGAATACATGGTTGGTTTGATAGAATCTCGAGTCCTATTGACTTAGATGATTTTGATGATTATACTATAGATTAGAATGGAGTTTAACAATAGTGTATTATATGATTCTAGATGAGGATGATAATTGAAGTTAAAGATCAAAGTAGTCAATTTTTTGTATCTAATGAATTGTTCCAAGTAAGTCATTGCATAAAATTTCATATGTCAATGCTCTGAATTGCAAGTCATTTTATGAATTGTTGCTTAATCAAGAATATGGTTACTTAGGTTGCAAGAATTAACATTTTCTTACCAACAGGTCTCAATCAAACAAGGATTTTTATCAAAACCTTGCCTTTTTTTTACTAATCAATTTTTAAGCAAACCTTTCTAAAACTATGCGTGCATGACTAAGGTATTTAGAAGTGGTTATTTTGAGATTGATTTTTGAATAGAATACTATTATGTTAAGTACTCAATAAGGGTAGGCTGCTAGGACTAACTTTTGATAGTTAGGGTGAGTCTCTCAATTAAAGGCCACCTCTAAGAGATAAGCTCTACCTGAATAAGGCGATACCTCTAATAAGTTAGGCCAGTCTGACCTAGAAACTAGTCTTGGTGGACTATTTTTGGAAGTAGACAACTAGTAAGCTTGGGGTAGAGAGATGGAGAAGTATCTCACTTAGTGGGTTGATCACTTACTGTACTATGATGCAAGGTTTTGCCATGCATTGTCATCATGCAGGGTTTCGTGGCAAGGACTGTGATGTAGGGTTTCATAGCCCACTTTCTTTATGAGTGGTTATTTTCATGAATTATGCAGCTATGTTATCATGCAAAAGAATGTGAAACACCACTCAATGTTTCAAAAGAAATGCTTTATGACTTGCGGACAAATTCTTATATTATTTCAAATGTGCAAACATGAAAACATTTCAAATTGTTCAAGAGCACACACAGAACTTATTGAGATGTATTTCTCACACCTTTGTATTATGTTTTTAGGAGGAGGTTGAGCATTGTTAGAGAACTAAGATAGTTATTTCTACTTTTGTACTTTCTTTTAAAAGATGATTTATTTGTTATTTTTTTGAGACTTGTATAAGTTATATTGTTTCCATTGTAATAAGTTGATTGATTTTTTTACTTTGATTTTTTTTTTTATCTCATTGTAAAGCCTTCTAGTCCTTTAGACGAGGTAACATTCCTGCCTTTTAGGTACATAGGTAGCGGGGTTTACAATTGGCATCAGAGTAGGTAATTAGTCTCTAGTATGGGAATTAAGTATTACATAATGCGCGATGCCACTTTTAGAATCCCATGCTGCCTGGTTGGTCCTAGGTTTAGTCAATATGTTTAGGCTCAGCGAGGACACTTGGGCCAAAAAGGGGGAGCGAATACAACACCCTATCCCATATTGGAATATGATAATAAGTCTGAATTCTGATAATAAATCTGAATAGTATATAAAGATAGGTCTAAGTACCCATTATCGACTTGGGATATCCATTGTGGCCCAACGAGGACGACGATCAAGTAGTTAACTATGGGTGCTGCCAGGTCCATAGTCACACTCCCGGGTCTATGGGCATAGGCCATAACATTCTTGTAATATACTACTACCTACGTACCCAAACTGCAAGGATATCACCCATCCAAATAACTACAAGTTTTTATAATGTGGTAAAAGAAACTTAAAGTAAAATAAATCAATCAACTTATTACAAACACAAATCTCAAAGAAATAAAAAATAAATTGTCTTCCAAAAGGAAGTACAAAAGTAGAAATAACCATCTTCGTTCTCTAATGACGTAGTCAACCTGATCAAATCTGGCATCTTCTGAAAATATAATATAAGAGTATGAGAAATACATCTCAATAAGACTTGTGTGTGCTCTTAAAAAATTTGAAATGTTTTCTTGTATGCATATTTGAAATATTAAAAGAATTGGTTTGCAAGTTATAACACATTTCTTTTGAAACATTGAGAGGTGTTTCACATTCTTTTGCATGATAATATAACTGCACAATTCATGAAATAACCACTCATAAAGAAAGTGGGCTATGAAACCTTGCATCATAGCCCTTACCATGTAACTTTGCATCATGATAATGCACGATGAAATCTTGCATCACAATGTAGCAGGTGATCGGCCTACTTTGTGAGATACTCCTCTACCTCTCTACCTAAACTTATCAATTGTCCACTTCTGGAAATGGTCCACCAGGACTAGTTGCCAACTCGAACCTGCCTAACTTACTAGAACTATCACCATATCTAAGTAGAGATTATCTCTCAGAAAGTGGCCTCTAACTGAGAAACTCACCCTAACTATCAAAAGGCTAGTCCTAGCAACCTACCTTTATTCAGTAGTCAACACAATAGTATTCTGTTTAAAAATTAATCTTAAACCAACAGTTTCCAAATACCTTGGTCATGTAAGCATAGTTTTAGAAAGGTTTGCTTAAAAATTGTTTAGTAAATAAACTGCAAGGTTTTGATAAAAGTCCTTGTTTGATTAAAACCTTTTTGTAAGAAAATGTTTCTACTTGCAACCCAAGTAATCATATTCTTGATTAAGTAACAATTCATAAATGACTTGCAATTTAGAGCATTGACATATAAAACTTTATGCAAGGACTTACTTGGAACAGTTCAATCAGATAGGAAAAATCAACCGCTTTGGTCTTTAACTTCAATTATCACTCTCGTCTAGAATCATATAATACACTATAGTCGAACTCCATTCCAATCTATAGTACAATAATCAAAATCATCACAGGTCAACAAGACTCACGATTTTGTCAAATTAACCATGTATTCACTATTACAAGTGTACATCAACCTTACCATACAATAACTATTGTTCTTATGCTGTTCCAATTCTTACATGACCAAGTCATTTATAAGTCAATCAAGACATCAAAGTAACTTAGACTAGTCAAGTGATCAAACAATAGTAATAAAATCTCCCTATCTTATGCTCGTAATCATAAGCTAACATTTATTCCCTTAAATCACAAAGAACAACTAACTGAATAATCCAAAACTTCCATGGTCATCCAATTTACAAAACATGCTCAACTAAATCAGAAGATCATAACTTATCTATCACATGCATTTATACACTCTAGACATATTAAATATCAAATCAATCAAATCTTATGACCAATTGCTAAAGATAGGCAATTTGGATTACCTCTATGTAGTGTAAGACTATGGGAATCAAAAAGTGACTCATTTGTAACCCAAGTGAATCCATTTGAAACAAGAAGCAAGCCTTGACTAGAAATTCTGATTTTTTTCGTGTGTTTCCAAGAAAATGGAATATTAATCCCTTTTTTTGGTCAAGAAAAATGAAAAGAGAAAAGAGGAGAAGAACTAGAATGGTAAGAACAATTTACTTGAGTAGAACTTATGAATATTGAGAGAGAAAGAAAGAGAGTGAGAGAATAGTTCGTTTGCTAGATTGAAGAGGTATAGAGAACCAAAATGGTTTTGGGTTGTATAAGTTATATGGGTTAAAATCATCATTATTTTTCAAATTATTTGAGGTTAATTTGAGACACATTTAATAAATAACTAGTCATATTCCTTCCTATTTGATATTTCACTTATAAAAATACTTTTTTTGTAATTTTATTCAAAAATATGTGAAATTTGGAGCTAATTGTGTATTTTTCCAGTATAGACCCAGCACTAGGCCAAGAAGATGGATCTGGTGCCGGTCCTATACTGGAAGAATAGAGGATTGAAGAGGAAAAAAATAAAGCAAACAGAAGAGCAATTGAAATTCGTTAAAAGAAAGGAGAATCAGATAATGGCTCAAAGGTGTGGCTCATGGCTTCAACCAACAACAGCACGGAAAAGAAGAAAAGCAACAAATTCGTGGGCCAAGGAAATAAAAGCAACAAAGACATAAAGCAAAGAGGAAAAAGAAAAAAGCTTATCATGATGCAAGAAGAAGAAGGTGGCTTTAGTGGGCTTGGCTAAGCTGTGCACAAGGAGAAGAAAAAAAAAAGAGATTTTGTTGGCTTGATTGTCAACGGCTCAGGTAAGTGTTTTCATGGCTCGCTTCATGGCTGGGTAGAATGAGCTTCATGGCTCAGCAAGGAAAAGAAAAGCGGCTCAGCAATGAGCTGATAGCAAATGAAAATTGGCTTGGCAGCTTTAGCAATTTCATGGCTCGGTAGAAACGATTTCGGTGGCACAATTGAAGCCAATTTCAGTTCAAATAAACAGAGGCCTTCAGTGCATACAACAAAAGGAGACTTCAAAGCCCAGTTTCTCAAATAAAGTTGGTAGACCTCCATTACTTATAATTTAGAATTTTATTAGGAAAAATTACTATTCCTTTTTTGTTTTCGATTTTATGGAAATTACTACTTCCTTACTTAGGATTTTTTTAGGAACTTTGTAAGTCTATAAATAAAGGCCAATTACCTTAGAAAATGGTATACACAATGTAGAGATTTAGATATATTTTTAGAGTGCATCGCCAATATTTTCTCTAGAGAAATTACCCAAAGAGCATTGATTCTCGGAGGGGTTTTCATTGAAAATTAAAAGGCTTGTCTATGAGAATTTATCTCTTTCATTGGTTTTCTTTTTCTTGAACAATGATGATTTTAATTCTTTAATTGTATTTGGATATTATTCTTGGATTTATGATTTTGAGTTAATTTAGTTCTTTGATTAATTAATTATTTTCTTTGGTGTTTGATTACTTGATTTCATTGGTTATTGATGTGAGTTCTTCTAATTAACTTAGACACAATGGTGTTAGGAGTTTTATTGTATTGATTTCGTATTTGTTAAATCTTAATGGATTTGAACGATGAAGTTAGGATTTTAGAACTAAGTGATCAAATGTTAAGTTGATTTCGCCTTGACATAGGGTCATTAGCTAATTTCATGATTTGAAGGAATTGAGATTCATGTATATTTTGGTTAGGATGGCTTGATTGACAATATGCTAATTGAATCAAAATATATAATGATGAGCTTAATGTATGTTTTGGTTATGTTAACTTGATTGATAAATCTGTTAATATTAATCAAAATATAGGATTGAATTTTACTTTATATTCCTTCATTATACTAAGAAAATAATTGGTTATGATAAGTTTTAGATGATTCATGACATACTTTTGAGAATAACTATTTAATTACATGTTTTTCTCTCCATGAGTTTATATATATATATATATATATATATATATATTATTTTTATTTTAATTTAAATTTCTTTATCACTTTATTGGATTGGTTAAACAATGAATGAAAAGTTATTAGTGTGTACTTATTCCTTTAAGGATCGATATTCGTTAATTCCCTATACTATGCTTATGATAAGTATATTTGCTCGTATGTGTATTTTGGGATTAATGTTTTAATTAAAACTTGACTAAGGGATGGATTTAAAATTGATTATTTTATACACCTAAAATTAACGCATCAAGTTTTTGACGCCGTTGCCAGGGAATAATATCATGAAGGCTTGGATTTCATTGATTTAGCTACATAAATATGTAAATTGATAGATACATGTTAATAATTAATAACTTGTCTTTGTATGTTTGTATATATTGTTATTTAATTTTGCTAACCTAATGTTAATGTGAAATATATGTACTAATTGTATTTTTAATTTTATAATTTTTACGTCTATATTTTTGAGCCAATACTAACTCTTTTTATTGTCAGGTTTGGACTTGTGCTGACACAATATTTTAGACGGACTGAATTTATTTTATTTATTTATTTATTTATTTATTTATAATTTTAGTTAAATATTTAATTTATGAATTCTTGTTTTAAAAGTATTGTGCGCATGCATTCAATTAGGATAGTTTTTAGTTATTTAAAAAAACAAAAAAAAAAAATTGGGCCTGTGCGGACTTGGGGCCGGGCCAAAAAATGGCCCTGGCACCAGGACAGCTCTACCCAATAGTAACCGCACTCTTTTTCGTTTGTTTCCTTACTCTTTTTCTTTTCTTCCCAGATTCTTCCTATTTTGTCTTTTCCTTCCTTTTTCCTTTTTCTTTTGCTTTTCTTGTTTTTGTCTCTTGTTTGTCACGTGAAGAACTAACTCCCTCCCAAATTTCTTTCTTTGTGGTCTATTTCACTACGTTAGTCTTCTTCATTTCTTCTTCACCTGTTCTTCTTCTCCTGAGAATTATCCGCCCAAAATTTAAAGTTGTAACCCTCACACGTTGAGGAATACATTGGTGCAAAACTTTCTAGATTTTATCCTCTTGAATTTCTTGACATTTTGTATATGTATTTTTGAGGAAAAATTTACTGGACATGGACATATCTTTGTTGAGTTTATTTGGTGGTAGAAAAATGCAAAGAATGGATTGTGAGTCTTGTGTTTGCTTCTAAGAGTTAGCTATGTATTTTTTCTGTAATTTTTGCAAATATGGAAATCTTGGACAATTGCGCCTCCTTGTGATATTTTGTTGTGATGATTGAAGTTGGTTGACATTGTGGTTTTGATATCTCTGTTGGATATTCTCCTTGTTTTTTCTTGAGCATCAAAAGTCTAGAGAAGTTCTTCACTGAATAGAGAACCATGTGCAAAGTGTGAGACAAAGAGGACTCTACTTCGAGGGGGACTTAAAGGCTTTGACTTTCTATTTTTCTTTTCCTTTGATTTTTATTGAGCAATCTTATTTTCTTTCAATTCCTCTTTAGGCTTTTACTTGTGTGATGGTTTTTCTTTTTGTAGGTTTATATCGCTAGCAATAATTCTTCCAACTTCTTAAAGGATAAACTTCTCTTATCTTGGAGCTAATATACACTTAGGAAGTATTTCTTAAACTTTCTACCTCTTTATCATTTTTGGTCCCAATGGAGATGCTTTCGTGTGTTTATTTTTGCCCAATGAGGACATTGTCCATTTTAAGTATAGGGGAGTGATTTGGTGATATTCTTAGTCTAAGTTTTTATCAATTATCTTGGTATTTTCTTGTTGTTTAGTTACTTTGGAAAAATTTTGAAATTTGGACAACCATTTTGCCATCTTGTCAAAAATTTCTTTGAAATTTTTGAAATTTGAAAGTTTGAAGATTTTGGAGCTAAATTGAATTTATTTGTCTATAAGAGTTGTGATTTTCTTTTTAACTTTGCATATGGATTTGTCATTCGTTATAATTTAAAAAGATAAACTTGTGTATTAAGTTGGATTTTTGCTAAATCTTGAGAATTTAAGTTAACCCTGGTTATATTTGGTATTTGAGTTTTATTTTATCCTTTAAGTTTGAATATGGATTATATGATGAAATATAGGAAGAGTTGACTAATTCTTGTATTATAGATTTAAAGTTTGCTTGACTTTGAGTTGTGAATAAGGAATGTGAGAAAAAAAAATTGAGTGAAAAGAAGAAATGTGAGATGAAAAAAAATGTTGAGTTGGAAAAAATATATGTTTTATCTCTGAAAGAAAAAAAAGAGAGAGACTTTTTGCTGAAAAGGGGGCCAATACTGAGTGGAAGAGAAGAAACAAAGAAGCATCACACTCTCTTGATGCTATCCCGAAGGCAAAAAGGAAAAATGAAAAGAAAGAGCAAAGAAAAACATGTTGAAAAAAGATAATACTATAGGGGGCCAATGCGGTGCGTGAAGAGAAATCCATTCACTTGAGGCTATCAATTACCAAAGTCATAGAAAAAAAAAAAAGAAAAAAGAGTGGAGTGTTTTTCTTGTTTCACTAACTTGAGTTCTGTAAATTTGAGTTTATAATGCTTGAATTGGTTAAATGACTTGACTTATATGATTTATGTTATCTATGTTTTTGCTTGAGGAGTGGACTAATTTTCTTTTATTAGATATAAGCTTGTTTAACTTAACTTTGATGGCGTTGGAATTATTTGATTTAATGCATGAGTTTGCAAAGATTTTTAAAGGTCGAATGAATGATAATTTTTTTTTTTTTTATCTAAGGTTGGGAAAAAATTATGACTTTGTTATGGATGAATATGAAAAGAAATAAATTGTTTTGAGTGATTTGTTTAAGTATTTACTTGAGGACAAGTAAAGATTCAAGTGTGGGGGTACTGATGGGGGTTAAAATCATCGTTATTTTTTTAGTTATTTAAGGTTAATTTGAGACACTTTTAATATAATAACTAGTCATATTCCTTCCTATTTGATATTTTACTTATAAAAAAAATACTTTTTTGTAATTTTATGCAAAAATATGTGAAATTTGGAACTAATTGTGCATTTTTTCAGTACAGACCCAACACCAGACCAAGAAGATGGACCTAGCACCGATCCTATACTGGAAGAACAAAGGATTGCAGAGAAAAAAAAATAAAGGGAACAGAGGAGCAATTGAAATTGGTTAAAAGAAAGGAGAATGAGACACTGGCTCAATGGCGTGGCTCACGGCTTCAACCAACAACAACATGGAAAAGAAGAAAAACAACAAATTCGTGGGCCGAGGAAATAAAAGCAACAAAGACATAAAGTAAATAGGAAAAAGACAAAAGCTTATCATGATGCAAGAAGAAGAAGGTGGCTTTGGTGGGCTTGGCTAAGTCACGCACAAGGAGAAGAAAAACAAGAGATTTTGTTAGCTCAATTATCAACGGCTCAAGCAAGTGTTTTCATGGCTTGCTTCATGGTTGGGTAGAATGAGCTTCATAGCTCGGCGAGGAAAAGAAAAGTGGCTCAGTAATGAGCTAACAACAAGTGGAAATCAGCTGGGCAGCTTTAGCAATTTCATGGCACGGTGGAAATGATTTCGGTGGCTCAATGGAAGCCAATTTTAGTTCAAATAAACAAAGGTTTTTAGTGCATACAACAAAAGGAGACTTCAAAGCCTAATTTCTCAAATAAAGTCGGTGGACCTCCATTACTTATTATTTAGAATTTTATTAGGAAAAATTACTATTCCTTTTTTGTTTTAGATTTTTTGGAAATTACTCCTTCTTTACTTAGAATTCTTTTAGGAACTTTGTAAGCCTATAAATAAAGGCCAATTACCTTAGAAAAAGGTGTGCACAATGTAAATACTTAGATATATTTTTAGAGTGCATCACCAATATTTTCTCTAGAGAAATTACTTAAGGAGCATTGATTCTTGGAGGGGTTTTCATTGGAAATTAAAAGGCTTGTCTATGAGCATTTATCTCTTTCCTTTGTTTTCTTTTTCTTGAACAATGATGATTTTAATTCTTTAATTGTATTTAGATATTATTCTTGGATTTATAATTTGGAGTTAATTTAGTTCTTTGATTAATTAATTATTTTCTTTGGTGTCTAATTACTTGATTTCATTGGTTATTGATACGAGTTCTTCTAATTAACTTAGATACAACGGTGGTAGGAATTTCATTGCATTGATTTTGTATTTGTTAAATATTAATGAATTTGAATGATGAAGTTAGGATTTTAGAACTAAGTGATCAAAGGTTAAGTTGATTTCGCCTTGACATAAGGTCATTAGCTAATTTCATGATCTTAAGGAATTGAGATTCATATATATTTTGGTTAAGATTGCTTGATTGAAAAATCTGCTAATTGAATCAAAATATATAATGATGAGCTTAATGCATGTTTTGGTTATGTTACTTGATTGACAAATTTGTTAATATTAATCAAAATATAGGATTCCATAGATTGACAAACAAAGTGAAATTTACCTAAGTAGATTCATGACTTGACAAACGATTAAATTTTACTTTATATTCCTTCATGATGCCAAGAAAATAATTAGTTATGATAAGTTTTAGATGATTCATGACATACTTTTGAGAATAACTATTTAATTGCATGATTTCTCTCCATGAGTGTTATATATATATATATATATATATATATATATATATATATATATAGAACACTACGGTCTCAGAAATTCATCAATCTCCTTCTGAAAATGTTGAAATAACATTCCAGAGATCTCTCAGTCAAAGGATATCATATCCTCCCTCAACTGTTGCATCTCGATTAAGTGCATCGTCCAGGTTTCAACCACCTAGACATTCCACATCCTCTGTAGCAACACAGCTACAGGATGTTGATCAAGATCTGAGGATTCCTCAGGCCAGGTATGTTGCACAGCCTGAGTCTGATGACAATCCTACTTCTCCTACTCATTCTGCTATGATTGGAGAACTCAATGTTTTGCAAAAAGAATTTGTTATTGACAAAGATCAATTAAGAAAAGAATTCTATTCTCCTACAAATATTTTGAAAAGAGAATGGTTTTTCGAAAATTATCAAGGATCTGATCGGCAACAGATCCAATATATATATATATATATATAGTTTTTATATTTATTTGTATTTCTTTATCACTTTATTTGATTGGTTAAATAATGAATGAAAAGTGATTAGTGTGTACTTGTTCCTTTGAGGATCGATACTTATTAATTCCCTATACTATGCTTGCAATGAGTATACTTGCTCGTATGTGTATTTTAGGATTAATATTTTAATTAAAAATTAACTAATGGATGGATTTAAAATTGATGATTTTATACATCCAAAATTTACGCATCAATAAGTTTTGGCTTTTCCAAGCGATCTTCTTGGTCTTTAGGTTTTTAGAAGATAATGTGTGTAAAAGAGAGAAAAGCTCTAGTTTCTCTTGATTAGAAGCTTAAAGAGTGTTGTTTTGTTTCTTTGGGTTGAGCAAGGGAAATTTGAAAAAAGTCCATTTGCCTATTGCAAGCAATGTGGCCGAAAAAGAGAAAAGTTTGGTGAGTGGTTGTGTTTTGGTTAGAACAAATGAGAGTCGTGTGTTTTTGTTTTGCTTGTTTTCGTGTGTGTATATGCATGATAGCCAAAATGTGCTAGGGTTTAGGGAAATCAAAGTCTAGCAAAATCAAAACACCCAATAAGATTGGATAGAGTAGATCTAGGATAAATCTCCAAGCGTTTAGGTAGAGCTTCATCTCTTTTCATGGGGAAGTTCTTGACGCTCGATTATCTAGAAGAGAAGAAGAAAGAAAATGGCAGCTTTGGTTGCTCTATGTTGGTCAGCTATGAGCAAGGAAATAAGAGAGAGGGCAAAATTTTCAAGAAATGAGGGTTTTAATTAGAGAAAAATTCTGGTTTTAGGAGATAATTTGGTAAGATAATTTGATAATATTTTATCCCTAGATTTAAGGAGATTTTTTCTAGATGTGATATGATCTTGGGAAGCACAAAAAATGTGGATTGAACTAAAAAATAAGAAACCTACCAAACCCACACACAAGAACACTAAAATGCTAGGAAATTAACACTCTTGTGATAACGTGAATCTAGCTTACTTCAAAGACACCTTAACACCCTGATCCAATTATAGATTAGAACACTAAGGATAGGAATTTGAAGACACCTAACTTAATCCTATCAAACACACTAGGCAACCTAGCGCATAAAAATAGAGATGAAGTTGAGATTATCCCT
Organism: Voacanga thouarsii; assembly: GCA_026120185.1. NCBI lineage: Eukaryota > Viridiplantae > Streptophyta > Magnoliopsida > Gentianales > Apocynaceae > Voacanga > Voacanga thouarsii. The sequence goes on along the minus strand of JANUWF010002383.1, from coordinate 1,614,327 downwards.
TACGATTTAGAGACAAGATCAAAGGCGGGACTAAATCTTTTGATTTAGTCTTGATATTTAATGGACATCACCCAAGAAGATCACCCTCTTCAAAACTCTCAAAGAGTTCTTAAGCTCTCACAATTTCATATACATCCCAAAGGTTCTTTTTACAATGGTTTATAAAAGTATGTATATAGATGTCTTGCCCTAACTGCTTAGCAAATATTACAAAATGACCCCAAAATAGCTGAAAAATATTAGGGGTTTGGGTTCCAGGACAGGATTGGCATTGGGTAGGTCTCCTGGGGGTGGCGCCGAGTCCAATCTGGAGGAACAATACCCATTTACAAAAAGTCGGAACAAAAAAAAATCGAGACTCAAACAGTTCACGATCGGCGCCGGGTCGGGCTATAAGGCCGGCGCCGGGTCCGTTCTGTTGGAACAGTATTAGCATAAAAAAAAATAAAGAATTGTTGCAGATCTCAGCCGGCACTTGGTTGGTCGATTTGGGCCGGCGCCGAGTCAGCTTTAGGCAGCCTCTCTTGTTTTGATACACTCCAACCCCTACTCACTTGACCTCCATTCCTTTTCTATGTGTTCCCTTAATCTTCCAAATGAAATGTTTGTCGTCTCGATCTCTTCTTGTTAGGTCTTTGGTCTTTAATCCTTGTCTCAATGTCGGCTTGATTCTCCACTTGGATTGTTGTCCTTTTTGTGTTCTATTTATAGCTCCATTCACTACTTATCTCTTGACAATTTTTTTGGCTCTTGGCTTGTATGCTTGGATGGCTTGAAAATTCTCCTGAAACTTCATGAATGATGAATGTTCCCATGGAGATTTGAACCGTGTTAACTTTTCATCCCCCTTCTTTAGATGTGTTTTGTTGCGTGGATAGATTCATATAATTTCCCCCTTCTTTGAGATGATTCATCCTCAAATCGATGTGCTTTGTTGCTCGTATAGATTTTCCTGCATAAGAATTCAAACAAAAGTTTGTGTGTGAAAGTAAAGTTTCAAGCTTTTACTGCACAACTCCTGCCTTGTTTCCTCTCTTCTCAATCCAAAATTTCACTCTCACCTTACTTCGCTCTTTTTCCTCCCTCTTGTTATTTTCACCTCTCCAAACCCAAGTTGGCACTCTTATTTTACCTCGTTGCTCCCTCATGTGTTCTCTCTCCTCCCTTATTTTTGCTTGCGTTTGGAGCTCTAACCTTTCTTTTTTTTCTTTTGTTCTTCTCTCATTTTCTCTTATCTCTTGCTCTTGCTTTTCCCTCTCTTTTTGTTCTCTTCTCTTTTTATCTTCCTCCCTCAAAATATTTTGATCTTTTACAATCTCACTTCGGAACATATGGCAAAGTATGAATTTCCTTCTATTGTTGCACAAAGAGCAATTGTTTTTCTTTCCATGGTGAACTAACTCCCTATCATATAGCTAAGGCCTTCCCAACAATATATGCCTAACATGCATGGGAAACACATCACCTCATCTTTATATCCCCCCATGACAATTGTAACCTTAACTTGTTTGTTTATCTTTACTTCACCACAATTGTTCAACCACTGAAGCTTAAAAGGTTTAGGATGTTTCAAGGTCTGCATTCCTAATTCTTCCACCAATGTAGTACTAATCACATTTTTACAACTCCCTTCATCAATAATCAAGCTACATGATTTTTCTTTGATTTGACACTTTAAATAGAAAATATTTTCTCTTTGTAAATCCTTTTTTTTTCCAACCACACAAGCTTCATCAATTCTCCTCATGACACCAATTAATGAACATGGTTTCTCAAGTGTATCCACATCTCTTCCATCCATTCTATCTTCTCCACTAGATTTGATGTCATTTTATGTGAAGATTTTGAAGGGGAGGCAAAGCACACAGCGGAAGACAAACTAAAGAACAAAAAAAATGCAGGCGGCTTTTAGACCAGAGCCAGCGCCGGTTCTGGCCGCCTCAGCCGGCGCCAGTCTTGGTCTGTTCGGGCAACGGGAAGGAAAAAATTTTACCTCTTCTTCGTGTTCTTAAAGTTGACTGGACCGGAATATGTGGAACTGGGGTAGGTGTGCTGGTAGAAACCTCTGGTGCGATTCCTGCAAGCCTCCTACTGCGTCTGTGCATGTATATGAATGCCAACTACCCTCTTGATCTTCTAGTATATGTCCTACATAATCCACGTTTGGTGAACAAATCACAAAACTAAGGAATTTTTCCAGAGAAAAAAAACGGTCTATTTTTCCTTTCTTTTAGAGAAGAAGAAGAGTACAATGTACGTCTTTATTTTCCTGTTTAATCTAAATAAAATCCTAAGTTAAACTGGATTTTTAATTTGGCCCATTGGACTCTTAGTTTAGTCTCTTGGACCAAATTAATTATTCTAATTAGAACCAAATAAATGGCCCGATAAATAATTAATTTTCCAGCCCAAATATACTAGTCCAATTAACAAGCCTATATTAATATAGTCCTAGGTCAATCTTTAATTATTCAAACTGGGCCAAAGTCCAGAATCATTAATTAACCCACCAAACCAATTTAAATAATTCTCTCTCTCTGTAGACCTTTATTTTATTCTAGCTCAATAATTAAATCAGGCTACTTAAAAAAAATAAATTTCATTTAATTTAAGACCAATTTTTTAGCATGTATATAATTAGGACTTACGGTCTATACTGGGGACCAAGACACACACCGCATTGGCTATTAAAATGACCAAAATACCCTTACCATATAAATAGCTGTAATTTGCATTTTAAATATTTCCTAATATCACCATAAGAAAATATTGACCCCAAGGACAATGTTGCATTAGCGAAGTCTCCAACCTATAGGTGAAATGACTACAATACCCCTCTATACATCGCCGTGCATTAGAGAGGATGAAATATACTAACACCTCTCTAAATGACATCTACCATCCTTAGACTTCTAGTCCAATGATTCATGACTTCCTAGATTATTTTCGCTTTCCAAGGGAGCTACCCTAAAGCAAACATCCAAGTCATTTTTCCCAGAGCCCTAGATATTTAGATCATTTAGACAACCACAATGGGCGATATAGTATAGAAACTATCTTATATAAGTCTGTCTTAACTAACTAGTTACACATACCCAACATGCAAGTATATTGGTCCTACGATAGAACCTCAACTAAAGCATATCAAAGTACATGCTTCCAGTTTTGTCAGACCACCAACTCATACTCAAATCGTAGAGTACTAGTCCTACTGTAGTGGTAGTAGTCTAGATTTCTACCATATAGTACTTTAAGAAACCACTACTACAGGTCCTATTCTATATATTCGAAATACGTTTATATCATGAAGTGTGTGGACTACTCACTGGCTAAAGGTAAGCCATTCCCCATTTGGAATTCATAACACAATAACCTAGACATGATGAAATTTTCATTCTCATCAATCGGTTAAGAACAAACGTTTATGTGTTAAGTAACCCATGATCCATACCTTATTGTGAAAAATCACCATTCACATGGACCACTTATTTAAACATAATAGGTCTTTTCCAAACGTAATTGTGCACAAATAAAATGTAAATTCACAAATAATTTCTGAGAATAAATTCTTTTATTAAAACATTCGATGCTTACATCAGAAACCTAGTCTAAGAGGGCAGATTTCCCAACATTATGAAGTTGAACTAGATGCTTCATCCTTACTAGTTTTACTCATTTTCATTTGCTTTTGCACCACTTCTAGCCAACTCTTTTTTTCCTCCTCTTGTGGATGTGAGCTTTCTCTTTCTTCGTAGGTACTTGAAGCATTTTGGAAGTATTTATCCATAGCATGCATTTGCTCCCCATTTACCTCATTCCTTGAATGAATTTGTTCTTCAACAACTTCTACTCCATTTTGTTCAACTTCTTCTTGCTCATCCTCCCTAACACTTCTAATGGACGTGACTCTTCATCTAGAAAGAATAAGATATTGTAGAACTTTTTATTCACCCCATTTGTTGGACTCAATTGATCCACTTCATCTCTTTCGTCATCACTAAGCTCATCATCTTCTTCTACTCTCGTTATCACTTTTTGTTCAACCTTCTCAACTTTTTCTTCACTTCATGCCCTTCATGGCTCCTTAATATCTACACCATTTTTCTTGGTCACTTTGGTCTCAAGTCTAACTTTTTGTTCTCAATTTGTCTCTCTTCTTTGCAATTGTGCACCTCATAAAATCTTTCATATTCCAATTTATTTGGACAATCAACCTTTGTATGCCTTCTACTACAGCAAATCTCACAAGTCAATCCTCTACTACTCCTTTATTGCACCACGCTTATAGAGGCTTGAGATTCTCCCCTTTTTCCTTGCGATTCTTTCTTCTCCTTCAGTTGTTGTAGCAAACTTGGACACCTGTAGTAATAATGACTATCATGCCTACTAGTGTAGCAATTATAGCTTTTCCCCTTATGCATCTCTTCTTTCGGTGTCTTATGCACTATATTCCTCCTTCTTTGTTTAACTCTTTTTAAACAATCATAGAAAGTGTGCTAAAAAATCTCACATATTTTGCATTCACACTTCCTCAAGTTCTTTTGTACCCCATGCTTTGTTGTTTTTTGTGCTCCTCCCACATAAAATTCCTCATTCTAATATGTTGGGTATCTCGGGCTCGTATTCTATAGGGGTAGCGGAAAATAAAATGAGATACCCTCCTAGGACCTGTCTACGTGTGGAAAATAAGACATAATGATAATAAAGGTAACAGCTTTTACCTTTGGGTGATCATCCGAAGAACAAAAATTTTCTTCTCCAAGTCGAAGCGCGATCTAGCAATCCTCTTGTGCAAACTCCACGAGAGTTGGACGTCTAACAACTAGAATCACAGTGTGTGATTATCTCTAGCAGTAATCCACACAGAGGAATACTCAAGCACCAAGATTTCCTGTGCTAGCAGAAAAAGATGGCGGCTAGGGTTGTTTTCGTTTTCTGCAAAATAAGAGAGAGAGAAAGAAAAGAATATTTGTGGCTGTAATTTTTATGTGTCTTATGATCCAACCTCTTGCTAAGATTTCGATTATATCATATATATAATCGAAAAATCCTACTAAAATTGAGAATTCTAATCCTATTAGAATTCTTTAATTGTAATTGGAAACATCAAGTTCTTACAATTACAACTTGGACCATAAATTATAATACAAATTATAACTAATTATAATTTGTCTACTACAACTTCTCTTTCTCCCAATCAACCCCACTATGTTATCAAATAACATCTTGAGTATATAATCCTCTATTGTGTGTGACCTATTAGGTTTCCCAGTCAATTGGTAGCGAACATGAATTAATCCAAATGTCTTTGAGATTAAAATTAATAAGATTAATTCTAATAAGGATTAGTTTATTAATTCATCAGTTAATAAACACATATTCTCAGATCATGAGCGGTATCTAGCAACACATCATGACCACCCAAGAGTCCAGGAAGTCAAGTGGCTTGACATGAACCCTTCAATAACAAACTTCAGTACAATTAACTCCTTTCACCATATAATATCTCATTCGGTTTGGAATACGGAATTAGTGCCAACTCCCTCTAGAATTAATTCTGGCCCAAATACAATAGTACTTGTGCCAGGAACCCACTACTCTAGATGTGTATCAATTGGAACTGTTTCCAATACACAATCACCTTGGCTAAGGACTTCTCGAGTAGTAATTCCTACAAGTGGCCGTGACATATTCGCCCCTACTATTAGGAGTGGTGAATCATTTATTGACCCTCTCAACTACTTTCGTTTATCTCACAATGTACCCAATATCCATCCCATAGGCGGCCCTCAATCGAGCTTTGGAGATTGGAATCAAAGTACAAAGCTCAGCAAACAAAGTACCTTAGAGATCTCAAGTCTAAGGATACTTGCACGTTTGCTATATTGAGATTATATCACTGACACTAAATAGTTATCCATGTGATTATCTCAAAGTTAGGTCATCCAATGAACTTGTTCCATTAACAAGCATCCATGTGTTAACTTTGAGTATCTCAATACTCACGGTTATGAGAACCACCGCCTGATCAAATCAGGAAGTCTAACACATGCTAGTCTTAACGCATTAATGATGTCCTGTCTCATTAATACTATGACTATGGACTATTTAAGTACTTACACCATCCAGTGTAGTAGGAATCTCATATCATGATCTCTATCATGATTTCCTTAATACAGTGTTGTACTAGGGACTTTATTGAACAGTTATATTACTTAAAGTAAACAAAAGAAACTGTAAGATAAATAATGCCTTTTATTAAAATAAAATACGTCATATACAATGTACAAGTGATTGTCTCTAGGGCACAACACTAACATAATATTCCTCAAAACTACCATATCCTTCCCCATTTGAATAAGATTCTCCAATATTTTCACTCCCCTTACTCCAATCTTCCTTAGAACTCAAATTCTCATATTCTTGATCACTCTCCCTTAGGTCTCTGTCATAACTATCATATTCCCTTCTACTTGTACTTGGCCCCTCATTATGTTCATCCAAATATCCCATACTCTCATAATCATCCTCTTCATATTCTTGCTTATATTCATTTTCTTCCCCATAACTACTCTCACCATAACAAGATTCCTCATAATTGTCATACCCTTCACTTTTACTCCAACTAGCCATTGTAAATTTTCTTTCACGAGAAGTACCCACAAAATTGAAGTAGAAAATACAAGAAAAATTCCTTACTTCACTCTCTCATGTCTTTACACGTAATTTTTTATTTTGTGGTCACTCTTCACTCGTGTTTGTACTCTTCTTAGCTTTTATCACAATGAACTCACTCTCTTGCCTTTTTTTTAAACTTTTAATCCCACACTCAAGTTCTTCCCAACTCTTTTCTACTTCAAATGATTTAGTTCTGCTAATCATGTTAACTAAATTTCAAGGAATAAGAAAGAAATGTGTCTTAAAGGTAATTTATCAAACACTTGGTGTGCAATAAAAAAGATGCATGGATTTCGAAGAGTTGTTACACTAATTGATGCTATTACAACCTCAATCAAAATTTAGTAATTAAAAATCACTTAAATGCTCTTTACTAAACGAATTATACATCATACTTTTTGAATGGAAGCTTTGGTAGTTAAGCATGAGCATTCACAATTCATTAGGATAATATATTAAACACAATGAATGCAATCTCTAACTCAATGTTGTATAGTAAATTTTAGCTTGGTTTTGGCCCCAAATCAACAAATTTTTACACCAAATGACTCCTCCAACATCAATATACTATATAGGGTCAAATTAACAACATTTTCATGCCACAAATTCAAGTTTTTTGCTTCCAAAAATAGCAATAGAAAAAGTGACGAAAATTTAAAAATCAATAGATCTTGAAGAAGATTGTACCTTAACCAAAAAAAAATTAGTTGATTAGAATCAACACAATGCAAGCTTTGATACCACTTGATATGATCTTAGGAAGCACAAAAAATGTGGATTGAACTCAAAAACAAGAGACCTACCAAACTAACACACAAGAACACTAAAATGCTATGAAATTAACACTCTTGTGATAATGTGAATCTCGCCTACCTCAAAGATACCTTAACACCCTAATCCAACTATAGATTAGAACACCAAGGATAGGAATTTGAAGGCACCTATCTTAATCCTATCAAATACACTAGGCAACCTAGTACATAAGAATAGAGATGAAGTTGAGATTATCCCTTAAGATTTAGAGACAAGATCAAATGTGGGACTAAATCCTTTGATTTAGTCTTGATGTTTAATGGACATCACCTAAGAGGATCACCCTCTCCAAAATTCTCAAAGAGTTATTGAACTCTCACAATTTCATATGCCTCCCTACGGTTCTTTTTACAATGGTTATAAGAGTATATACATAGTTATCTTACCCTAACTACTTAGCAAATATTACAAAATGACTCTAAAATAGCTGAAAAACGTCAGAGGTTTAGGTTCCAAAACAAGGTTGGCACCGGGTCCAATCGGAAGAACGGTACCCATTCACAAAAAGTCGAAACAAAAAAAATCGGGATTCAGCCAGTCCACAGCCGGCGCTGGATCGGGCTAGTACGGCCAGTGCCGAGTTCGTTCTGTTGGAACAGTAATGGCATAAGAAATTAAAGAATTGTAGCAGATCTCAACTAGTGCTTGGTTGGTCGATTTGGGTCGGCGCCGGGTCAACTCTGGGCAGCCTCTCTTGTTTTGATGCACTCCAACCCCCGCTCATTTGACCTCCATTCCTTTTCCATGTATTCCCTTGATCTTCTAAATGAATGTTGGTCATCTCGAGCTCTCCTTATTAGTTATTTAGTCTTCAATCCTAGTTTCAATATTAAAGATTTAAATGGGAAGCAAAGCACACAACGGAAGCAAAAAAACTGAAAACTGAAGAACAGGAAACATATAGGCCAGAGCCAATGTCGGTTCTGGTGGTCTAGCCGACGCCGGTCACTGCCTGACGGGACTCCGAGGGAAATATCTTTTTCCCGTTCTCAGAATTGAGTGGATCAGAATGTGTGAAATTGGGGTAGGTGCGCTAGTGGAAACCTCTGGTGCGATTCCTGCAAGCCTCCTACTCCGTTTGTGCATGTATGTGAACGCCAACCTCTCGATCTTCCAATATATGGCCTGCCTAATCTTGTTCGGTAAACAACTCACAGGGTTAAGGAATATTTTCGAGAGAGAGAAAGGGGTTGTACATTTTTCTTGCTCAGAGAAGAAGCAGTGAAAAACAATGTTCTTTCTAGACACCGAGAAGAGGCAGTAAAAAAAAACCACGTACTCCTATATTCTCCTGTTTAACCTAAATAAAACCCTATGTTAAACTGGATTGGCCTATTGGACCCTTAGTTTAGCCTTTTGGGCTTAAATTAATTATTCTAATTAGAACCAAATAAATGGCCCAATAAATAATTAATTTTCCAGCCCAAATAAACTAGTCCAATTAACAAGTCTATATCAGTTTAGTCCCAGGCCAATCTTTAATTATTCAAACTGGGTCAAAGCCCTGAACAATTAATTAACCCACTAAACTAATTTAATTAATTCTCTCTCTCTCTATGAACCTTTATTTTATTCTAACTCAATAATTAAATCAAGCTATTTAAATAAAATAAATTTTATTTAATTTAAGACCAATTTCTTAGTCTGTATATAATTAGGACTCACGGTCTATATTGGGGACCAAAAGACACACCGTCTTAGCTACTAAAATGACCAAAATACCATTGCCATATAAATAGCTGTATTTTGTATTTTTAAATATTTCATAATATCACTATAAGGAAATATTGATCCCAAAAATAATGCTGCGTTAGCAAAGTCTTCGACCTATAGGTGTAATGACTAAAATACCCCTCTATACATCACCGTACATTAGAGGGGAAGAAATGTACTAACACCTCTCTAAATGACATCTACCATCCTTAGGCTTCTAGTCCAATAATCCACGACTTCCTGAATTGTTTCCGCTTTCCAAGGGAGCTACCCTAAAGCAAATATCCAAGTCATGTTTCCTAGGGTCCTAGATATTTAGATCATTCAGACAACCACAAGGGGCGATATAGTATAAAAGCTATCTTGTAAAAGTTTGTCTTAACTAACCAGTCACACATACCCAACATGCTAGTATGTTGGTCCTATGATAGAACCTCAACTATAGCATATTAAAGTACATGCTTTCATCTTTGTCAGACCACCAACCCATACTTAAGTCGTAGAGTACTAGGCCACGCTTAGAGGTAGTAATCTAGATTTCTACCATATAATATTTTAAGAAACCACTACTACAGGTCCTGTTCTACGTATTCAAAATATGCTTATGTCATGAAGTGAGTGGATTACTCACTGGCTAAAGGTAAGTCATTCCCTATTTGGAATTCACAACATAATAACTTAGACATGATGAGATTGCCATTCTCATCAATCGGTTAAAAACAAACGTTTATGTGTTAAGTAACCCGTGATCTATACCTTACTGTGAAAGACCACCATTCACATGGACCACTTACTTAAACACAATGGGTCTTCTCCAAACGAAATTGTGCATGAATAAAATGTAAATTCACAAACAATTTTTGAAAATAAATTCGTTTATTAAAACATTCAATATTTACATTAGAAACCTAGTCTAAGTGAGTATATTTCCCAACAAATGGTGGCTTAATTCTCCACTTGGAGTGTTGTTCTTTTTGTTTTTCATTTCCAGCTCCCTTCACTACCCATATCTTAACAATCTTTTTGACTCTTGACTTGTATGTTTGGATAGCTTGAAAATCCTCCCGAAACTTCTTGAATTTTGAATGTTCCCATGGAGATTTCAAGCAAATCTTGACTTTCTGTCCCCCTTCTTTAAATGTATCTTGTTGCGTGGATAGATTCTTATCAAGATGTCTTAGGAGTTTTACTAGGGTTTAAAATCCCTCTAAAAGTGGAGGCTGATATACTTAATAATAACTGGAATTTTAAATGTAAGAACTAAAGTGAAATTTTAAGAAAGAAAAATAATAATTTATAAAAGATAAAAAAGAAATTGGATTTTTATCCTAATATATTTTAAACTTAAAAAAACACTAATTTGTAGGGATTTATCCTTTAAAATGGCGGCTAGCTTTTCTTAATATAATTAATCTCTTTAAATGATAATTTAAGAGATAAAAAATTAGATTTTTGAAATCTAGATAATATTTTTATCAACAGATACTTATAGATTAAAAGAATTTTAGAAGATAAAATTCTAGTTTTTATCTTTTAATTTGTAGAAAAAAACATACTCCTATATTTTAGGGATGAATCCCAAGAGTGGTAGTTAGACATGGGGAATTTTGGCCAGGAGGATAAAGATAAGTCAGGAAAAAAATAAACATGAATTGGGATTCGAAATCGGATATTTAGGGATCCAACACTAAGTTATACCCACTAAATCACAACAACTCTTGTGTATAAATTCCCCAATGAATTCTTTTCACCCTTAACCTCAATATCAAATTCTACTCTTTAAAGTACAAATCCAACCAACTCAACCACAGCATTGCTATAAACTCACTTGGCCAATGCACGTGTAAGTAAACACATAAAACAAATACACATATATAAGTGCATCAAAATTTGACATGCTTAGACAATATGCCATGCAATGCCCATTTCCCATATATAACTAAGGGAGGTTCTAGGTGGGGTATTACACGTGCATCATATCGTGCACAACTACTAAGAGTGTACATTTGGCCTATAATTGTCACGGATTGATGTATGCCCATGTATCTTTTGTTTTCAACTCTTAAGACTTGTTCCTCTTAGATTTTGATCATACTATATCAAATACACACACAACAAAAATTAAAATGAAATCCACGCAACAGGATCACTCATATGAAATTAAATGAAATAAGAGTGAGAGAGAAGAAAATTTCATTACCTCAAAACGCAACTTTTAAAATTTTTCTTAATGTGCGAATCCCCTTCGGAAGTTTTGAAGAATTTCTAAAAATCCTTTAAAAAAAAGAAAAAACACTCAGCAACGCATACCATATATACTTATATGTACTCTTTTCACCGCCTTTATAGTACATACATACAATGTAACTCCCCACAACCACAGGGCCTGAATGGTTGCAGATGTTGCCTCGTCGTAATGACAAGGGGTCTTTATAACAATACAATTTAATAATAAACAAATTCAGAGACTTAATAACTCCAAAAGAAATAATATTATAACCTCTGAACATTTATTGATACAAACTACGGCTACAAGGTCTCCTGGATCAAAACCTAAATAATAATAAGGTAAAATAGTTCAAAACACATCAACTAACTTCTTCGGGTCTTGCTTTTATACAAATCCAGGTATGCTCAAAAGCCCGCCTGAGAAGTATGAATAAAATTTGTGTGAGATAGAATATATCTCAGTAAGTCCTATAGTGTGCTGCGAAAATTTTTAATAATATTGTTGTTGTGATGCATGATTGAAAGTGTTGGAATGGTAAACAGAAATCATCATTTCTTGTTGAAAAGAATTTATAATGAAATTGTTGAAGTATAGCTTTTTTCTTCGGGAAAATAGATTCTCAACATCATAACATGGTGTATAATATAAACTTTGAGCTTTTAAAAAAAAATAATTTCATATTTTCAAAAATACATTTAATTATAAAAAAATCTGCATTGCTATCTTATTTGGAAGGAATATTATTCCAACCGATATTATCACACTGGCCTGTACAAGATTTATAATCCCACGTCATTAATTAGTATGAATAACTCAGCGCGTACACCGCAATTAATCATATGATAACCATCGTCATTGTTTGCCATACTGGCCTGGGTGTCCTACACCTATTCCTCCGTTTCCAACTTTAGATAACGTGTGTTAGCTAATGATGAGACTCCGCTTCATCATGGAGGTCAAGATAAAGGAGGGGGAGGTGTGGCCATGCAAGGACAAGGGCGGGCGACAAAGACGGACGAAACTCGACCAAAAAGGAGGCCTCCAGAGGATGGCCGGCGCTGGCTTCATTCTGCTCAACAACGGACTCATCCAGCATTCGACTGCCCGAAGACAGTCCGCAACCGGCACCGACTATAGTGTCCAAACCGGCGCCAATTCCACCCTAGGTAGCCGAGGACTGCCATGCGTTTTTAATATTTTCTCCGATTTTCTTCAATTTTAATTGCTTGTAAAGACTTATTATGACCCTAAACTGTAATAGAACCTCAGGGATTACTTAGCTAGGGTTATAATAGTATAAATATCACCTTTAGTGATTTGACAACACAATTCACACACTTTAATTCAAATTTGAGAGAGAATCTTTAGAGGCCCTAGCCTCCTTATTCATCTTATTTAAGACCATACTTAAAGGTTAGTCCTTCTTGTGATTGAGTTTATAAATCTTTTGGATAATCTAATGTTGTTTTCTTGAATGGGTCTTAGTTGCTTTGTTCTTCTAAAGTTTGTTTGAATTTCAATATTTGGGTGCCTATTTTCTCTATTCTATTTGTTCTTGTTTGCCTTTGTTGCTTCAAGGATATTGGGGTGAGATTATAGTAGAACTTTCTACTTTACTTGAGGGTCTTTGAAGCTTAGTTCTTCAAGGGTTTGATAGATGGTAGGTTGTTATTTTTAGTTTCTCCTTTTTGTCACAAGAATCTCTGTTTTTGGTCCCTTGAGTTGAGCTGAACATATAACCAACTAATCCACCCACAACACCAAGAAAAAGCCACACAAGATTCGTATCAAAGACTTTTGGTATCAGAGTAAGGAAAAGCTTGATTCCCATCAAAGCTTGAAAGCAAGAAAAGGAGCCCTACAAAGTTGAAGAAAAAGGAAAATAGGAAAATCCCATAACTAAAAAATATACTCCAAAAAGGTCATGAAATTATGTTATAACTTGATTTTTATTTGGGGAAATTGCTCCTTGATGTTATTATAATCCTTGGGAACAAATTTATCTTGTGATTATGTTGAAAATTGGCTTGAATATGGGTGAAAATACTGGTTGTTCTTAAGTGACGAGGTTGCATCCAAGGTGTTTAATAAATGTTCCATGAGAATATTTTTTGTCATAGTTGGGAACTTTAATTCTTGATTTTCATTCCTTGAGATATTGGGACTTAGTATATCACTCTATTGTTGAATTCCATGTTCATTGAACTCAATTTTTTTAGTGCACACTTGTGATCGTCTTGTTCTTCATCATCCTAATTCTAATTGTTCTTATTTCTTTGTTCTTGATAATTCTTGTTTGTTTCTTGCTTAGAAGTATTTCTTGTGCATTTAGTGCTTGTTCTTGTGTTGATTGAGTCCACTCTTCTTGAAATTCTTAACTTAAAACTTGTTTGCTTGAGGTGCCCAACAAGTGTTTGCTGAAATTCCCTTAAGACCCCATAATTGGAAAATTCTTTTGATTTGTGTGATTCACTAAGTTGGACTAAAACTTTAGCCATTAGGGAGAATTGGTATTGAACAAGAAGGCTTGAGTGTTGAGAAAAAGGTAAGAGGGTGAGCTTATTATTAAAAGAGCCTAAGAGAGCAAATACGAGCATGGAGTAATCAACCTTGAGAGCCAACACGCAAGGAAGTGAAGTGAGGATTTATTTTTCTTTCTAATCTCTTTTGTTTGCAGGTATAAGTAAGTAAATATTCTATCTCTATGGCCCATGAGCAAGAGATCTCTATGCCTAACCAAAGTGGACCTAGTAGACCTCAAGAAGAACAAATTGATGCTGGAAGTTTGCGTGAAGACTTGCAAGCTATGATGAGGACTATGCAAAGTGAGTTCCAAAACATGACAAGGGAGTTGATAAATTATCTTGGAAAATCTTCTACCGTTGCACAAAAGAGAGGCCAAGAACGATTTGAAGTACTTAGCCCAAGGATAAGGGATGGTGATGGTCATACTCCTCCGTTAAATGCCCAACAAAGGGGAGAGTGGATGAGCACTCTATTGAGGTATTCCAACAAGCTCCTATGAGAGGGGGAAGACATGATATGAGAGGAGGACGAGGTAGGGGCCAAGGAAGGAATGGTGGGAACAATCTAAAGGGGCTAGAAAGAGAGTTTGAGGGGGAACAAGTTGAAGCCCTTGGGGAACACCAAAGAGGATGGGGCAATAAAGGAAGAAGGAGAGAAGCAAATGATGAGGAGAAGGAATTGAACCATATTAAATTGAAAGTACCCACATTCTATGGCAAGAGTGACCCCGAAGCTTATTTTGAGTGGGAAAGCAAGATGGAGATATTCCTAGAAAGTCAACTTATAGTGAGAGGTCAAAAGTGAGGTTGCTTATTTTGAAATTTTTGGAGTATGTTTTGGTATGGTGGGAGCAAGTTAGTGCACAAAGAAGACAAATGAGAGTGGAAACCATAGCTAGTTAGAATTTGTTGAAAGATATGATGAGGACAAGGTTTATACCACATCATTACTACAATGATCTTTACCGAAGGCACCAATCACTCAAGCAAAGGAACAAGAGTATGGAAGATTACCATAAAAAAATAGAAGTAATATTGATGAGAGCTCAAATCCATGAGGATTCTAGAGTAACAAGAGCAAGGTTCTTGGAAGGATTAAATAGGGAGATTGCCAATTTGGTGGAATTGCACCCCTATGATCGATTGGAGGATATAGTACATGCCGTTATGAAGATTGAGAGGCAATTAAAGAGGAGGGAATTTACTAAACCATCACTTTCAAACTCCAACACTACTAGCAAGGTACCAATTAAGAAGGATGAAGCCCCTAAGCCATTCCAAAAGGACTTCAACAAACCTAGGGAATGAGGGAAACTTAGAGAGGATTAGAAGCCTAGGGAGGATTGGAAACCTAGGGAAAGATGGAACAAGGACAAGGGAAAAGCCATGGAGAGGCCACAAAAGAATAGGGATATCAAATGCTTTAAGTGTCTTGGATATGGACATACTTCCCATGAGTGTCCAAGCAAGAGAACGATGTATACTAATCTCTATGGTGAGGTCTCTACCGATAAGGAAGAAGAGGGAGAAAGGTACCAAGGAAACCAAGAGAAAAATAGGGATGAAGAAAGTGATAAAGGGGAAATTGTTGGTCAAGAATACTCTTTGGTGGGAGTCCCAAGAAAGTCATTAAATTCACAAGTCATTGAGGATCAAGATCACCAACAAAGAGAGAACATCTTCTACACTAGGTGTCTAATCAACAAGACCCCTTGTAGTGTCATTGCGGATGGTAGGAGTTGCACTAACGTGATTAGTGTAAACTTAGTTGAAGAATTGGACATGAAGTGGATAGAACACCCTAAATCCTATAAATTGCAATGGTTGAATGATAGTGGGGAATTAAGAGTGAATAAACAAGTTTTGGTGTCTTTTGAGATGGGGAAGTATAAGGATGATGTGCTATGTGATGTGGTACACATACAAGCAGGTCACTTGCTCCTAGGAAGGCCTTGGCAATACGATAGGCATGTTAAGCATGATGGGAGGAAGAATACTTATTCTCTACTCAATGAGGGAACTAAGTTTACCCTCACCCACATGGCCCCTACTGAGGTGAACAAAGATTAAAGAATCATGAAAGAGAAAGAAAAGAAAAAGGAAATGCAAGATGTTAAGCAAAAATAAGAACTTGAGAGGAAAGAAAATGAGAGGCAAGAAAAAGAATTGAGAGAGAAGATGAACAAACAAGTGCCTTTAACAATTAAGGATAGGAGTGAGCAAGGACAAGAAAGGGAAGATAAAAGAAGAGTGAATTTCTTTGCAAAAGAGAGTGAGGTCTTAGAGGCTATAGAAGCTAAGGAACCGGTTATTCTTCTTTTATGCAAAGGTTCTTATGTTCTTACTAATAATTTTTCATTGTCTTTGCCTAATGAAATTACAGTTGTTCCTCAAGAATTTGAAGTTGTTTTTCCAAAAGAGGTGGTCAATCGATCACTTACCCAATTATTGCGGACCATAATCAAGAAGAATTTGAACAATTGGGAGGAATGCTTGCCACACCTTGAGTTTGTTTACAAAAGGGCTATTCACTCTACCATTTCTTATTCTCCTTTTAAAATTGCGTATGGTTTTACCCTTCTAACTCCTTTAGAATTGATCCCCTTGCCTATAGATAAACGAATGAACCTTGATGGAGCTAAGAAGGCGGCAATGGTGAAGGCACTCCATGAAGATGATGGCAATGATTCAGAGACGAATCCCTTTCAAGGAGGGAGAGATGATGAGACTCCGCTTCATCATGGAGGTCAAGATAAAGAAGGGGGAGGTGTGGCCATGCAAGGACAAGGGCGGGTGACAAAGACGGACGAAACTCGACCAAAAAAGAAGCCTCTAGAGGATGGCTGGCATCGGCTCCAAGCAGCCAAACCGGCGCCGGCTTCATTCTACTCAACAACGGACTCATCCGGCATTCGACCGCCCGAAGACAGTCCGCAACCGGCGCCGGCTGTAGTGTCCAAACTAGTGCCAGTTCTACCCTAGGCAACCAACGACTGCCCCACGTTTTTAATATTTTCTCCAGTTTTCTTTAATTTTAATTACTTGTAAAGACTTATTATGACCCTACACTGTAATAGAACCTCATGGATTACTTAGCTAGGGTTAGGATAGTATAAATAGCACATTTAGTGATTTGACAACACAATTCACACACTTTAATTCAAATTTGAGAGAAAATCTTGAGAGGTCCTAGCCTCCTTGTTCATCTTGTTCAAGACTATGCTTAAGGGATAGTCCTTCTTATGATTGAGTCTATAAATCTTTTGGATAATCCAATGTTATTTTCTTGAATAGGTCTTAGTTGCTTTGTTCTTCTAAGGTTTGTTTGAATTCCAATATTCGGGTGCCTATTTTCTCTATTCTGTTTGTTTTTGTTTGTCTTTGTTGCTTCAAGGATATTGGGGTGAGATTATAGTAGAACTTTCTACTTTACTTGAGGGTCTTTAAAGCTTAGTTCTTCAAGGGTTTGATAGAGGGTAGGTTGTTATTTTCAGTTTCTCCTTTTTGTCACAAGAATCTCTGTTTTTGGTCCCTTGAGTTGAGCTGAACTTATAACCAACTAATCCACCCACAACACCTAGAAAAAGCCACACAAGAATCGTATCAGCTAAGGACGACTAAGCATAAAATACTGGCACCTTGTGAAATAAGAGGCCACAGCCCAGAGGTAGCCCACCAATTGGATTGTGTTCTCAAACCCACGTAAGTTAGCATAGGTGTAAAGTCTCTTTGAGTACTCAAGGATCACATCACATTAGAGATTATAGCAATGTCTCAACATTTCCACAGCCCAATCAATTCTAAAACATTTCCATTCTGAAAATAGTTTCTTTATCGAAATGAATTTGAATATGGACACATATAATTTAGGTCCGTTCCAATATTTCATAAAATCATATTCTCATGCTATGTCTTTCGCAACTTTTATGCATGAAATGCAATCATAAGTTGCTTAATGAAATTCATGCAGGCCATTTCATCATATGGGTATAATTGATCAACATAAAGCATGCTTAAATAGTGCATAATCATTTATGCTTCCAAGTGATTCATAACATTTTTAATAAAATAAACTAGTATGCTTTATAACATTTTTCTCATAAAAGAGCTTTATTGAAAACATTGCGTGATGTGGGGACTTACCTTTAGTCTTAGTCAAAAATAGAAAAGCATTTGATCCTATGCCTAGTATTTCATTCATTGACCTCCTACAAGATCTATCATATGAATCGGACTTATATCAATTTCCTATCATTCACATCACACATATATATCTCCCTACTTACAACCTATACTTATCACACTTAACCTTTATTCTATGTCACTTGGTAAACCATTGTTACTAATCAAACATCATAGCACTTAGTAACACACTGAACATTTACTTAACGTGTCACACATAAGAACATAAGAATATTACGATTATTAGCATTCTTTGAGTAGATATGGAAGTAATATAAATAGTTATTAGTTATATTAAAATTCTGCATTTTTCCTACCATGCCACACTTTCGTATTTTTGCCATAACTTTTGATTTACAAATCCGATTAACTTCAAATTTGTGCCAAAATGCTCCAAAGATCCTTGGATACAAAATTTTGAAGTGATTTCAGATTGCTCATGAACCAGCAGAAAACTACTAGGAGAAAAACATCCTAGAATTTTCATGATACAAAACATTTTTATGCTAAATTCATACTCCATCTATTCTAGTTTCATTTTACTACTTAAACATCAAGTGATTCACTTCAATACTCTTATTAACATCACAAAATTATCCTAATTACAGCCATGAAGAGAGCATAAAAATCTCATAATTATCAAAACCAAAATTGGTAGCTTGAATAACAATTATCAAGCTTCAATTTTCTATACTAATCACACCCTTTAATTCATTTTCTTTCTTCCATCATTTGGTCCTAAATTCAGCCGTGAATATTCTTCCATCACCCTTCCAAAACATCATCAAATAGTACAAAATTGCACAAAATCAGTCCATAAGTTTATCACCACATAAATCTCCAAGAAAACTACATTACAATAATTTTAGCATATCAAGTATCACAAAGCTATTCAGTTATTCACAATTCATGTCTAAACATACATCATAATAACCTATATTATGCATAGAATAAGTAAGTTTATCTTAAGAAGAACAAGATTTTACCTTTCTAAGTGAATTAACCAAATTGCAAGCTTTTTCTCTTTTCTTGCTATTTTTCTCTATATTTCTTTTTTCTTCTTCTTCCTTCTTTCTCCTCTTATTTTTCTTTCCTTTATTCTCTTATTTTTCTTTCTTCTCTTATTGTAATGTAAGCTTTAGGTGGTGATTCATATGATGACTAAGCTAGCTAATTTAATGCTATGGTGACTCACCCTTATGACTCACCATGTGTAGAACGTTATAAAAGATTTTGGAGGGTTTTAGAATAATAGAGAAATATTTAAAATATTATAGCAATAAATAAGTAATTAATTATTAATAAAATAAATATTTATTAATATAAAAAATAATTTATTTATAAAAAATAGTGGGTCCCATATGTGTACACCTTGCATAAACTTTATAAAGAATGTAGGGCCCACCAACTAGGTGTTCAAATAGCAATTTTCTTCCTATTTTTAAAATAGAAGAAGAATTCAAATTGGAATTCTCTTCCTCAAATATAAATTTTAATATAATATAAAATATAAAATAAAAACTATTATAATATGTATGTATGTATGTATGTATGTATGTATGTATGTATGTATGTATGTATGTATGTATGTATGTATGTATGTATGTATGTATGTATGTATGTATGTATGTATGTATGTATGTATGTATGTATGTATGTATGTATAGAATATAAGCTTTGTATGTATAGAATATAAGCTGAATAATAAGTGATAATAATAATATATTGATAAATTCGAAAACAACAACAACAACAACAACAACAACAACAACAATAATAATAATAATTCATGTTCATGAATTCAATTTGTCAATTGAATAGGCAATACATTTCCTAGCTAATGTATGTAAGGCCATTTAATATAATAATAATAGTGAGAATAAATAAATAAATAATTACTTAAAATATTATATTTCTTTATAACAAAAGATAATTTATTTCTTATATAAAAATGTAATTTATCTTATTGAAAAGAATACTAGTATTATATATATACATATAGAGAGAGAGAGAGAGAGAGTTTTTTTAGTTTAGTTTTTCACATAAAAATAATATATAACAAAATTTTCTCTATTCAATAATTTAGGCAACAACTAATTATATCCTAACACTTTGCACATTAGCATCAAAATAGCTAAGTAGCCAATATCATTCATAAACAATTACTCAGTAAGAAAGGCTAGGGCATAGAATAACATAATAAGAGAAATATTATAATGCATGCCCAATATTCCTACAGGATTCCTACTTGAATACGGGGTATTTCATCCTTCCTTTCTTAAAAAAATTTTGTCCTCGAAATTTATGATACCGTACCTTATAACAACTTCGGATATCTTTTCTTTATCCATTCTTCAGTTTCCAAAGTTGCATCTTACATTCCATGATGTTCCCATAATACTTTGGCCATAGGAACTTTTCTATTCTGTAATTCCTTTACACTCCTTTCCAAAATTCTTACCGACTTTTCTTCATAACTTAAATTTGGACGTAGTTGTAATGGCTCATCATTCAAGATATGCTCAAGAATAGGATTGTACTTCTTAAGTTGCGACACATGAAACACATTATGTATCCCCGTTAACCCATCAGGAAGTTCAATTTTGTAGGCTACTGGTCTAATCTTTTCAATAATCACAAAAGGTTCTAAATATCTTGGACTCAATTTTCCACCTCTTGGATGCTTCATAATTCCTCTATTTGGTGTTAACTTTAAAAATACCGATTCTCCCACTTAAACTTCTAAATCTCTCTTCCAGTTGTCTGCATAACATTTTGTCGACTTCGAGCAGCTTTTAACCGTTCTCGCACCAACTTCACTTTTTCATCCATAGTCTGAATACTAATTGCCCCATTATGATCACCTAGACCACTTTCTTCCCAACTCCAATATAATGGAACTTGACATTTTCATCCATATAATGCTTTAAATGGTGCCATTTCTATGGAGGATTGATAGCTATTATTGTAAGCCAACTCTGCAAACAAGATGCTATCTATCCACTGATTCCCAAAATCAAGCACACAGGCTCTAGCATATCCTCCAAAATTCTTATCACCCTTTTGTTAAGGATATATCCTAAAATAATTTATACTTATACTATTGTTATTATATATTATGTAATAATATGAGGCATTTCTTTCCATAAATAGGGCATTTAGTTTTGTGGTCATCAAGTATGTGACTTGATAGTAAAACCCTATAACATATACAATGATTATTCTTAAATTGTCCCTGATCGATTATTATTAGTGGAACAATAATAAATTAAGATTAGTATGTTTGTGACTTGATGACTATATTTTACTGGTCATAGATATATGTGATATCAAGTTAAAACATAAATAAATATTAGAGAACATAGTATTGGATATAACCCACTATGAGAGTACTTCATGGAACATGTCATAAGTACTTTCTAGCCATAATGATATTAGAAGTCCTTTGACCTAAATTCATCATAGTTTCCTACCTGATAAATTCTATATTTTGACGTTGTCTAAAGTTGTCTTTAGCCAGATAATAAATTAGACCACGGTTGTATATAGAATAAACTAGGAAGAGGAATATGATTAATAGTGAAGGAATTTGTCCCTCTCAATTTTGGGAGAGATGTCTATGGGCCCCTTGATAAGTTAGACTGTTAAAATGCATGGCCATGCTTAAATATATCAATTTGATATATTGATATCATTTGTTTGAACAGTCTACTATGAAATCAAGAAATATTGATTAAACTTAATAAGGATGACATGCTTCATGCCTTGTGCTTAATCTAGATATCGTGTGACAAAAGAACTGAATATAAAGTTATGGTTTGGTTCAAAAAGATCACTGACCTTTATTTAACATGGATAGTTATAATGTTTTACTATAAATTACTTATAACTTGTGGGCTATTTAAATGTGATTTAGGCACACTACCAGCAATAAATGAACCTATAGGGTCACACATTAAGCGAACACTTTAGGTTATGTTTCTAATAACCAGGTTCGATGTATCTGAAAATATGTCTAGGTTAATTGAACCTAGAAAAATGACCAGATACAATGAATCTGAAAATATGTCCACATTCGATGCATCTGAGGGATGTCCAGATTATAAAAATCTGACTCGGTAAATTAATTAGTTAAATTACCGAAATAATGGTAAAATCTTATCATACCAGTTCTAATTTAAATTTAAAATAAAATATGATAAGATATTATGAGAGTTGGACTCCAAAAGGTTCGGGTTGTTTTAAAAAAGAAAACCCTAGCCGTATTTTGAAGTGAGCTCTTTGTTAAACATTCATGCCTCCAATTCACCAGAAAAATTAAGCCTCTCAAACCCTAAGCACTAGCACTCCCGGGTAATGAACTGGTTCACAGTATGTATCCGATAGAGGATATTCGCACATTGCAGCGTCTGATGATTGTTCGAGTTGCACGCACGCCTGAAAGTCAGAAGCTAAAGGTCTTGATTGCGGAGAACAGAGGTAATTCTATAACCATTAGATCATCTTAATCGTTTGGCTTAGGTCCTCGGAAGGGATCTATGGATATTTTCCGTATTCAGGAGTCTACGAATATAATTTTACACCTTGGACCACGCCAGGGGCATTGCCCCTTGGAACCCCGACTATCTGTTCGTTGTGTGTTATTCGTTAGAGTATTTTGATTGTAATTGTGGATTATTCTGAATAGTACATAGCATGGCCCGTTTTACCCCAATGTGATTGGTAGATTTCATTCTGATTGTTTTGAGTTATAATTTTTAAATACGGCTTACGTGTCGTTTTTCATTGTTGTAAAATTGTAGTTGCTTCCAAGAATAGGAATTATTTTATTTTACTATCCAATGTAGAAGAAGACGGAGGCCTACAATTACAACCAAGGAGGAGTATGCTCAAGGCATTAGAGAATGCTCAAGGAGTTCATATACCTAGATTAACCACCTTGATCTTCACTTTGCTCATAATGATTAATATAGGTTATGGGCCATGTTATGTCACTTTTATTTATGTCTTGTATGCATATTTGATATGTTTATTTCATGCTTACTACAATCAAATTTTTATTTTTAAAAAAATTAAGTTTTAAATGCCCTCCAAAATCAAACACTTATTAGGATATCTAAGTAAAATCAATCAAGTAGGATGCTTTTGATTATCTAAGTGAGACAAGATAGAAAATGGTTTTCTATATGTTTGATATGGTTTGACTTAACTGGGCTATCAAAATGATTTTGGGCTTAGGGCATTATATGAGATTTTTAGCCGGGACATTTGATGTCTATCTCATTTAAATTTGAGTTTTATTTAATTATGAGATTAAAGCCAAAGCTTACTTACGATTAAAATAAAATATTTATAAAAAAAGTTTTTTTGACCCACTAAGAAACATCAAAATGTTGAAGTTTCAAAAGTTTAAATGCTTTTAGTGGGAGTTTTTTTCATTAAGGCCTCAAAATTAATTACTTTGCATATTTTGTATATAGATAATGGCAACAAATAGTTGGAATAACTCATTACGATCTGTGCTTGAGAAAGACAAATTTAGTAGGACTAACTTTCTTGATTGGGCATATAACTTAAGAACCGTTCTTAAGCAAGAAAAAAAATTCTATGTTCTTGAAAATCCTATTCCTCCTACTCCAGCAAATAACACCCTAAAAGTTAAAAAAAGATGCTTATAGTAAGTACAAAGATGACTCTAACGATGTTACTTACCTCATGCTAGCAACCATGAACTCTGAACTTCAAAAATAGTTTGAAGAAGTAGAGGCATATAACATGATTGTGCATCTCAAGGAAATGTTCCAAGAGCAAGCATGACAAGAGAGATTTGAAACTCATAAGGCGTTAAATGCATGTAAGATGGTTTCTGGCACCTCGGTAAGTGCTCATGTCCTTAAAATGAAGGGACATCTTGATCATCTTGAAAAGCTTGGTACTCCTATTAGTCATGACATGGCCACAGATTTGATCTTAGGTTCATTACCTCTTGAATATGACCAGTTTGTCATGAATTTTAACATGCACAATATAGAGAAATCTATTACTGAATTGCATAGGATGCTAAAACAAATTGAATTGAACATTAAGAATAATACTCCTAGTGTTCTAATGGTTCAAAAAGGGAAAGGAAAAAAGAACAACCAAAATGGCAAAGTCATAGTTAGTAAGGGTAAGGACAAGGCTAAGTTCAAGTTCAAGCCCAAACCTAAGGCCAAGACACCAAAGGAGGGAGCTTGCCGCTATTGTGGTGAACAATGATATTGGTTAAGAAATTGCAAGCTCTATTTGGAAGCAGAAAAGAAGAAGGACGGTAAGATTGCCACTTCAGGTATTTATGTTATAGAAATTAATTTATCTACTTCTGATTCATGGGCATTGGATACCGGTTGTGGATCTTACATTTGTATAAATGAGCAGGGTCTAAAAATGAGTAGAGCCTTGGCAAAAGGCGAGGTAGACCTACAAGTTGCGAATGGAACAAAAGTTGTTGTAGGAACTTTTGAATTAATTTTGCCCAGTGGGCTTGTTTTAGAATTGAATGATTGTTTTTATATTCTTGCTATGAGTAGGAATATTATTTCAGTTTCTTGTTTAGATTTGAAAGGTTTTGAATTTGTTATTAGGAATAATATTTGCTCCATTAATAAAAATAACATTTTATTACGGACATGCATCATTATCAAATGGGCTCTATATTCTTAATCTTCGTGGATTTTCAAACAAGTCTATCTATAACATTAATACTAAGAGATTAACATCCAATGATTTAAATTAGACTTACTTCTGGCATTGTCATTTGAGCCATATAAATGAGAAATGCATTACAAGGCTTAATAATGATGTGCTTCTAAATTCGTTTGATTTATAATTTTACGAAATATGTAATTCTTGTTTATTAGGCAAAATGACTAAGGCACCTTTTAAGGGACAAAAATGAAAGGACAACTAATTTATTAGACCTAATACATACTGATGTATGTGAACCAATGAATACACATGCTAGAGAAGGATTTTAGTACTTTATTATATTTATTGATGATTTCAGCAGATATGGCTACCTATATCTGATGAAACATAAATCTGAATTATTTCAGAAATTCAAAGAATTTCAAAATAAAGTCCAAAATCAATTTGGCAAAAGTATCAAAACACTTCGATCAGATCGAGGTGGTGAATACTTAAGTCACAAGTTTGATGAGCATCTTAAGAATTGTGGAATTATATCACAATTAACTCTACCTAGAACACCTCAATGGAATGGTGTATCTAAACGAAGAAATCGGACTTTATTGTATATGGTTCAATCCATGATGAGTCAAATTTATCTTCCAATCTCTTTTTTGGGTTGTGCCCTAGAGACTGCTGTGTTCACATTAAATCTGGTTCTATCTAAATCGGTTCAGAAAATGCCATATAAGATATGGACTGGGAGACGACCTAGTTTGTTGTTTCTCAAGATTTGGGGCTACAAAGTTTATGCAAAGTGTTTATTATCTGATAAACTTGCACCCTAAATAAGATAAATGCATATTTATAGGATATCCTAAGGAAACTAAAGGATACCAATTTTATTTTTCAAAAGAAAATATAGTAATTATTGCACGAAATAGATTCTTTCTTGAAAAGGAATTTATTTTCAAAAGAATCGTGGGAGTAAAATACATCTTGATGAGATTCAAGAGCCACAATTAGTATCTGAACCAAATAATGAACCTCAATTGGGTAGCTCACAAGTCCACGATGAGCCTACTTCTATAGAACAAGGACCTCAAAAATATGATAGGATTCGTCAACAACTTAGAAAATATGGATTCCTCATCACTGACGATCACAATGTGGAGCTCATGATCAATGATGAGTCCACTTCCTATCAGAAGCCACTAAGAGTTCTGACTCTGGAAATGGCTAGAGGCCATGAAGTCTGAGATGCAATCTATATATGATAACTAAGTTTGGACTTTGGTTAATTCACCTGAAGGTTCAAAAACCATTGGGTGTAAATGGATTTTCAAAAAGAAAACAGACATGGAGGAAAACGTGCACACTTACAAAGCACGACTGGTAGCAAAAGGTTATAGATAAACTCATGATATAGACTATGATGAAACCTTTTCACCAATTGTAATGCTTAAATCTATTAGAATTCTTCTTGCCATAGCAGCATATTATGATTATGAGATTTGGCAAATAGATGTCAAAACCGCGTTCCTTAATAGAAACTTACTCGATGTTGTGTACATGACATAACCTGAGGATTTTAATGATCCTTTGAATTCTAATAAAGTGTACAAGCTTCAAAGATCCATTTATGGATTGAAGCAAGCATCTCAAAGTTGGAATCTTCGTTTTGATGAAGAAATTAAAGAATTTAACTTTATTAAAAATGAAGATGAGCCTTGTGTCTATAAGAAAACCAATGGGAATGTAATAGTCTTTTTAGTACTTTATGTTGATGACATCTTACTCAATAGAAATGACATCCCAACTCTACAAAGTATAAAGGCATGGTTGGGAAATTATTTCTCAATGAAAGACTTAGGTGAAGCTACCTATATTTTAGGTGTAAGGATCTATAGAGATAGATCTAGAAAGCTAATTGGACTAAATCAAAGTGCATGCATTGACAAGGTACTGAAAAGGTTCAGTATGCAAAACTCTAAGAGAGGATTCTTGATAATGTCACATAGTATTAAGCTCAGCAAAACTTAAAGTCCTTCCACGAAGGATAAAGAATAGCATATGAACAAGATACCATACGCTTCCGCTATATGATCTATCATGTATGCCATGTTATGTACTCAACCCGATGTTTCATATGCATTGAGCATGACGAGCAGGTTCCAATCAAATCCTAGAGAGCCACACTGGACTGCTGTCAAGAACATACTGAAGTACTTAAGAAGAACTAAAGATATGTTCTTAGTTTATGGAGAACAAGAAGACGAGCTAGTTGTAAATGGTTACACTGAAGCTATTTTTCAGTCTAATATAGATGATTATAGATCAAAATCAGGTTTTCTATTTTGTTTGAATGGAGGGGCTGTAAGCTGGAAAAGTTCAAAGCAAGACACGTGGCCGATTCTACTACAAAAGCTGAGTATGTAGCTGCCTCAGCTGCAGCTAAAGAAGCAGTTTGGATAAAAAAGTTCATTATAGAACTAGATGTAGTTCCTAGTATTGTGTACCAGTGGATCTTTATTGTGACAGCAATGGAGCCATCGCACAAGTTAAGGAACTAAGATCACATCAGCGATCTAAACATATACTTAGACGTTTTCTTCTCATTCGAGAAATTCTTGATAGAGGAGATGTAAAAGTATGCAAGACATCAATTGATGACAATGTTGCAGATCTACTGACAAAGCCTTTCCCATCATCTAAACATGATAGTCATACTAGATCAATGGGATTACGGTTTATGTCAAATTGGTTTTAGTGCAAGTGGAAAATTGTTAGGGATATGCCTTAAAATAATTTGTACTTATACTATTGTTATTATGTATTATGTAATAATATGAGGCATTTGTTTTCATAAATAGTGCATTTAGTTTTGTAGTCATCAAGTATGTGACTTGATAGTAAAACCATATAACAAATACAATGACTATTCTTAAATTGTATCTGATCGATTATTATTAGTGGAACAATAATAAATTAAGATTAGTATGCTTGTGACTTGATGACTATGTTTTACTGGTCATGGATATATATGATATCAAGTCAAAACATAAATAAATGTTAGAGAATATTATATTGGACATGACCCACTGTGAGAGTACTTCATGAAACATGTCATAAGTACTTTCTAGCCATAATGATATTAGAAGTCCTTCAACCTAAATTCATCATAGTTTTCTACCTGATAAATTCTATATTTTGACGTTGTCTAAAGTTGTTTTTAGCCAGATAATAAATTAAACCACGGTTGGATATAGAATAAACCAGAGAGAGGAATATGATTGATAGTAAAGGAATTTATTCGTCTCAATTTTGGGAGAGATGTACATGGGTCCCTTGATAAGTTAGACTGTTAAAATACATAGCCATGCTCAAATATATCAATTTGAGATATTGATATAATTTGTTTGAACAGTCTACTATGAGATCAAGAAATAATTGATTAAGCTTAATAAGGATGACATGCTCCTTTAAGCTTAATCTGGATATCGTATAACAAAATGACTAAATATAAAGTTATAGTTTAGTTCAAAGAGATCACTGATATTCATTTAACTTGAATAGTTATAATGTTTTTCTAGAAACCGCTTATAACTTGTGGGCTATTTAAATGTGATTTGAATACACTACCAGCATTAAATGAACCTATAGGGTCACGCATTAAATGAATACTTTAGATTATATTTCTGGTAACCAGGTTTGATGTATCCGAAAATATGTCTAGGTTAATTGAACTTAGAAAAATGATCAGATACAATGAATCTGTAAATATATCCACATTCGATATATCTAGAGGATGTCCAGATCATAAGAATCTGACTCGATAAATTAATTAGTTAAATTACTGAAATAATTGTAGAATCTTATTATATCAGTTTTAATTTGAATTTAAAATAAAATATGATAAGATATTATGAGAGTTGGACTCCAAGTGGCTCGGGTTGTTTTAAAAAAGAAAACTTTAGCCGTATTTTGAAGTGAGCTCTCTGTTAAACATTCGTGCCTCAAATTCACCAAAATAATTAAGCCTCTCAAACCCTAGGCGCTAACACTACCGGGTAACGAGCTGATTCGTCATGTGTATTCGATAGAGGACGTTCTCACATTGCAGCGTCTGGTGATCGTTCGAATTGCACGCACGCCTAAAAGTCAGAAGCCGGAGGTCTTGATTGCAGAGAACAGAGGTAATTCTGTAACCACTAGATCATCTTAATCGTTTAGCTTAGGTCCTTGAAAGGGATCCATTGATGTTTTCTACATTTAGGAGTCCAAGAATCCTAAGACCTTTCTGACTGTCCATCTGTCTGTGGATGTGTAACGGTACTAAAATTCAAAGTAGTTCGCAGAAATTCTTGAAATTTACCCTAAAATCTAGATGTGAATCTAGGATCCCGATCTGAAACTATACGTGTGGGTACACCATGTAACCTCACAATCTCTTGTATATAAACTTGGGTTAATTTTTCCATGAAATATTTTACATTCATCGGAATGAAGTGAGCTGTCTTGGTTAACCGGTCCACAACTACCCAAATTGCATTCTTTTGATTCTTACTCCTAGGTAATCCAGTAACAAAATCCATGGTGATACATTCCTATTTCCACTAAGGTATTGACAATGGTTGTAGTAATCCTGCTGACCTCTGCTGCTCGACTTTCACCTTTTGACAAGTAAGGCACATTGATATATATTAAGCAATATCTTTCTTCATTCTCGGCCACCAAAACATCATTTTTATATCTTGGTACATCTTAGCTTCTCCAGAATGAATGGTTTATTGACTTTATGAGCTTCTCCTAAGATCTTTTTCTTTATCTCCCAAATATCAGGTGCATATAATCTCCCATAAAAATATAATATTCCATGATCATCCATTTGATAATCTTGACTTCCTCTCTCCACCTTTTTTTCCTTAAAATCTTTAATTTTTGGTCATTCAGTTGAGCTTCCATAATCTCTTGCTTCAAATCAGGGATAACTGTTAAGTTTCTCAAACAGATCTTCTCTTTGTCCATTTCCCTTTTTGAACATGACACCTTTTGCATTGCTAGCACTTCCTCTATCCTTAGTTAGGCTAGACTTACTTTTCTGCTTAAAGCATCGGCTACCATGTTAGCCTTCCCAGGGTGATAATTTATTGGACACTTATACTCCTCCAAAAATTCCATCCACCTCCTTTGCCTTGAGTTCAAATCCTTTTGAGTGAATATATACTTTAAACTCTATGATCTATAAATATCTTATAATCTGCTCCATAAAAATAATGTTTCCATTTCTTTAAGGCAAAGATAATAGCTGCCAATTCCAAGTCATGTATGGGGTAGTTCCCTTCATATGGCTTAAGTTTACGCAAAGCATACGCAATTACCCTTCAATCCTGCATCAAAATAGCTCCTAATCCTTCTTTTGAAGCATCGATATATAATGCATAAGATTTTCCATCTTTGGGTAAACTGAATACGGGTGCTGTCACAAGCCTCTGCTTCAATTCTTGAAAACTTTTATCACATTTATCATCCGATGAAAATACCACATCTTTTCGCAACAATCGGGTTAAATGTGATGCTAGGGTTGAGAATCCCTTGATAAATCGTCTATAGTATCCAGCCATTCCTAAGAAACTTCTAATCTTCCCTATATTCTTCGGTTGTTTCCAATTAACAATTGCTTCTACTTTTATTGGATCTATTTGAATACCATCCTTGGTCACGATATGCCCTAGAAATACAATTAAATCCCTCCAGAATTCATATTTGCTAAATTTAGCATAATGGTGATGCTCCCTTAACTTTTCTAGTACCAATCTTAGATTTTCTTCATGTTCTTTCAGACTCTTGAAATATATCAGAATATCATCAATGAAAATTACCACATATTTATCCAAATAAGGTTGGAAGACATGATGCATCAAATCCATAAATGTAGCTAGGGCATTGGTTAATCCAAATAGCATAACAACAAACTCATAATGTCCATACCGCATATTGAACGCAGCCTTTAGTATATCCTCCTCACGTATGCACACCTGATAATACCCCTGTCGCAAATCCAACTTTAAAAAATAACAAGATCCTTGAAGTTGATCAAACAACTCATCTGTAAGTGGGAGGGGGTACTTATTCTTAATAGTCAACTTATTTAGGCCTCGATAGTCAATACACATTCACAGAGTTCCATCTTTTTTCTTCACAAACAACACTGGGGCTCCCCATGGTGAATTACTAGGTCTAATATACCCTTGTCCCAACAATTCTTCCAATTGCTTTTTTAACTCCTTAAGTTCTAATAGAGCCATTCTATATGGAGTTTTGGAGATAGGTTCAGCTCCAAGTATCAAATCAATAGTAAACTCCACTTCTCGAGAAGGAAGCAAAGTTGTCAATGCATTTGGAAAAACATCTGGGTACTCTTTTACTACATCCGTATTCTCCGAAGAATGTTGTTCTTCAGGTTTATTAATCAAGTAGGCTAAGTACCTATGACAACCACTCTTAAAAAACTTAGAGGCTTTAGCTCCATATATCAAATATTTCAACTCTTTCATTCGGTTACCTTAAATTCCAGAACACCCCTTCTAGGCCTAACAAATTATACTACCTTATTACTACAACCAACTTTTGCACGGTGTTTTGACAACCAATCCATTCCTAAAATAAGATCATAATCCTCAAATGGCATAATGATCAAATCTCCTAATAAATGTTCACTCCCTACCTTAACTGCACAATCAGGTACATACTTCCCTACATCCACAAATTTTCCCAATGGTGTGGTCACTAACAGAGTCAAAGGTAATTCTAACCCATTCAACCGCATATGATGTGCAAACACTTTATTTATATAGGAATGAGTAGGGTCAGGATCAATTAATACATTAGACAGTCTTGAATAGTAAACGTACCTTCAACAACCGTAGGATTCATTCCCCGCTCCACTCTATCCATTGCAAACACCTTTGCTTTCACTTGCGGCTTGTAATGATCTACTAGGTTTGCCGATGGATTGGGATTTCTTGGTACAGACTGCTAAAATTTGGACACATATTTCTTAAATGTGTGGGATCTCCACAATTATACCATCTTCATTGGTAATTCTTATGCCAACAGTCATTGTCCGTATGTCCTCTTTTCCCACAAACCTGACAATCTCGCCTTTTCCAATTATTCTCGACTAGAGCAGTTCGAGCTTGTTTTCCTTTATTCTACTGTTGCCTTAAAAGCCTCTTAGCAAGAAATTTCTTCATAGGTGCTACCACTTTACTCTTATCTTCGTTCTTTGTCCTAGTGGCAGCATCGACAATAGTAGAATATGCAATAGGTGGAAAAAGAGCTAGTACCCTTCTTAATTTTGGCCTTAAACCTTTTATGACCAGGGGAGTATAATTATGTTCGGTGTTAATCAAGCAGCGACAGTATTTAGATAGCTTGGTAAATTGAGTTGC
Organism: Voacanga thouarsii; assembly: GCA_026120185.1. Taxonomy (NCBI): domain Eukaryota; kingdom Viridiplantae; phylum Streptophyta; class Magnoliopsida; order Gentianales; family Apocynaceae; genus Voacanga; species Voacanga thouarsii. The sequence continues at coordinate 1,582,066 of JANUWF010002383.1, read as the reverse complement.
ATACTGTGCCATGGTCAAATTCCCTTATTTCAGATTCTAAAATTCTTCCTCCCACTTCTCAATTATCCATTGAGGAATGCATTCTACCCAAAATACCGTTACAAAGGTATTGCAGCTCCACTCATCTCCTTCTTGCTCCCTCACTTCCTTAACTCTCACTTCCTTAACCCTCGTCCACCAATCTTTTGCCAATCCTTTCAAACGAAAGGCTACAAACTTCACCATCCTTTCTTCTAAATATTTTAGAGTTTAGAAGATATCCTCAATACTCTCAAGCTACATTTCAGCTTTTTGGTATTGTTTAGCTTCTCCCAGAGAAATAGGAGGCTGAAATTTCAAAAACTTCTCCAAAGTATCATCATCTCCCTTTTGATCCATCTTCTCTATTAGATTTTGCAGGATATCTGTTATCCTCCCAAATGTTTGGGTAATAGTGACATCCTCAGTTCTTTCAACTTCAGCTGCCAGGGGGGGTTTGTTCTTTGATTAGCTTGCCACATAGGTTGATTTACTATTGAGGCCCCCCATTGTTACGTACTACAACTCAGGTTTTTGACGGCATCTTTATACCATCAATATAATAATTCAGCCTTCAATAGAGCTGGAATTCTCATACTTATGAATACTATGTGCATTTATGTAATAAAATAAGTATATATGCAAATATGAATCAATGAACATAGGTGAATCAAAAATATAAATTGCATAAAAACAAGTATTTCCAATGAAAATGAACACATAAGTGCAAACATCTCCAATTTGTGCAATTATCATTTTCAAACTTATCCAATTTTCTACTATCGAATATCAAGTCCCCATGTACTACTTATTTGTTCTCTGATTTCTAAAGATCAATCTTATCCAATCTGATAGTTTCAGATTGATATCTAACTCGATAAGTTAAAATGGACGCCTAGCCGTAGGCTCTAATACCAATTGTAACACCCTAAAACCATAGGGTCCGAATGGTTGCGAATGTCACCTCGTCGTAATGATAAGGGGTCTTTATAACAATACAATTTAATAATAAATAAATTCAAAGACTTAATAACTTCAAAAGAAATTATATTATAACCCCTAAACATTTACTTATACAAACTGCAGCTACAAGGTCTCTTGGATCTAAACCCGAAAAATAATAAGGTAGAAGAGTTCAAAATACATCAACTAACTTCTTCGGGTCTTGCCTTTATACAAATCCAGGTATGCTCAAAAGCTTGCCTGAAAATTATGAATAAAATTTGTGTGAGATAGAATATATCTCAGTAAGTCCCGTATTGTACTGTGAAAAGTTTCGATAACATTGTTGTTGTGATGCATGATTGAAAGTATTGGAACAGTGAACAGAAATCATCATTTCTTGTTGACAAGAATTTATAATGAAATCATTGAAGTATAGCTCTTTTCTTCGAGAAAATAGATTCTCAACATCATAACATGGTGTATAATATAAACTTTAGGCTTTTTAATAAAAAATCATTCCATATTTTCAAAATACGTTTAATTATAAAAAATTCTGCATTGCTATCTCATTTGGAAGGAATATTATTCCAACCGATATTGTCACACTAGCCCATACAGGATTTAAAATTCCACGCCATTAATTAGTATGAATAACTCAACATGTACGCTGCAATTAAATATACGATAACCATCATCATGGCGTCATGGTTTGCCACACTAGCCCGGGTGTCCCACGCTCGTCCCTTCATTTTCAACTTCGAATAACGTGTGCTAGCTAAAGACGATTAAACATCAAATACTGGTACCCCATAAAATAAGAGACCATAGCCCGTAGGTGGCCACCAACCGGACCACATTCTCAAGCCTACGTAAGTTAGTATAGGTGTAAAGTCCCTTTGAATACTCAAGGATCACAACACATTAGAGATTATAGCAATGTTTCAACATTTCTACAACCCAATCAATTCCAAAACATTTCCATTCTAAAGATAGTTTCTTTCCTGAAATAACTTTGAATATGAACACATATAATTTAGGTCCGTTCCAATATTTCATAAAATCATATTCTCATGCTATGGCTTTCACAATCTTTACACTTGAAATGCAATCATAAGTTACTTAATGAAATTCATGCATGATTTTCCAAATCATTTCATCATATGGGTATAATTGATCAAAATAAAGCAAGCTTAAATAGTGTATAATCATTTATACTTCCAAATGATTCATAATATGTTCAATAAAATAAACTAGCATGCTTTATAATATTTTTCTCATAGAAGAGCTTTATTAAAAATGTTGTGTGGATGTGGGAACTTACCTTTAGTCCTAGTCAAAAATAGAAAAGTGTTTGATCCTATGCCTAGTATTTCGCTCCTTGACCTCCTATGAGATTTATCATATGAACCGGACTTATATCAATTTCCTATCATTCACATCACATAAATATACCTCCCTACTGACAACCTATATTTATCACATTTAACCTTTATTCTATGTCACTTGGTAAACCATTGTCACTAATCAAACATCATAGCACTTAGTAACATAATGAACATATACTTAACATGTCGCACATAAGAACATAAGAATATTAACCATTATTGGCATTCTTTGACTACAAATGGAAGTAATATAAATAGTTATTAGTTATATTAAAATTCTGCATTTTTCCTATCATGGCACACTTTCGTATTTTTGCCATAACTTTTGATTTACAAATCCAATTAACCTCAAATTTGCACCAAAATGCTCCAAAGATCCTTGGCTACAAAATTATGAAGTTCTTTCAGATTGATCATGAACTGGTAGAAAACTACTGGGAGAAAAACATCCTAGAATTTTCATGATACAAAACATTTTTCATGCTAAATTCATACTCCATCTATTCTAGCTTCATTTTACTACTTAAACATCAAGTGATTCACTTCAATACTCTTATTAACATCACAAAATTATCCTAATTACAGCCATGAAGAGAGGAGAAAAATCTCATAATTATCAAAACCAAAATTGGCAGCTTGAATAACAATTATCAAGCTTTAATTTTATATACTAATCACACCGTTTAATTCATTTTCTTTCTTCCATCATTTGTCCTAAATTCAGCCGTGGATATTCTTCCATCACCCTTCCAAAAAATCATCAAATAGCACAAAATTGCACCAAATCAATCCATAAGTTTATCACCGCATAAATCTCCAACAAAACTACACTACAACAATTTTAGCATATCAAGTATCACAAAGCCATTCAAGTATTCATAATTCATGTCTAAACATACATCATAATAACCTATATTATGCATAGAATAAGTAAGTTTATTTTAAGAAGAACAAGATTTTAGCTTTCTAAGTGAATTAACCAAATTGGTAGCTTTTCCTCTTTTGTTGCTATTTTTCTCTCTATTTCTTTTTTTCTTTCTCTCAAGTTTTTTCTTTCTTCTTCCTTTTTTCTTCTCTTATTTTTCTTTCCTTTTCTCTCCCTTAATTTTTGCAGCTCTCTCTTGCTATTCTCTCTCAATTTTCCATCATTATAATCTTGCATTTGAGCTCGTATTTATAGCTAAACAAGAAGGTTGTAATGTAAGCTTTAGGTGGTGATTCATATGATGACTAAGCTAGCTAATTTAATGCTATGGTGACTCACCCTTATGACTCACCATGTGTAGAACATTATAGAAGATTTTGGAGGGTTTTAGAATAATAGAGAAATATTTAGAACATTATAACAATAAATAAACAATTAATTATTAATAAAATAAATACTTATTAATATAAAAAATAATTAATTTATAAAAGTAGTAGTAGGTCCCATATGTTGCATAAACTTTATAAATGATGTAGGGCCCACCAACTAGGTGTTCAAATAGCAGTTTTCTTCCTATTTTTAAAATAGAAGAAGAATTCAAGTTGAGATTCTCTTCCTCGAATATAAATTTTAATATAATATAAAATATAAACTGTTATAATATATATATATATATATATATATATAATATGCTTAATAATAATATATTGATAGTTCGAAAGTAATAATAAAATAATAATAATAATAATAATATGAATATGAATATTATTAATAATTCATTTTCATTAATTCAATTTGGCAATTGAATATGAAATATGTTTCCTAGCTAGTGTATGTATGGCCATATAATAGAATAATAATAATAATAGTGAAAATAAATAAATAAATAAATTATTAATTAAGTACTTAAAATATTCTTTGAATAAAATATTATATTTATTTATAACAAAAGATAATTTATTTGTTATATAAAAATGTAATTTATCTTATTGAAAAGAATACTAGTATTTTTTATATAAAATATAGAGATATATATTTTGTTTTAGTTTTTCACATAAAAATGATATATAAAAAGTATTCTCTATTCAATAATTTAGGCAACAACTAATTATATCCTAACACTTTGCACATTAGTATCAAAACAGCTAAGCAACAAATATCATGCAAATTAACAATTACTCAGCAAGAAAGGATAGGGCACAAAATAACGTAATAAGAAAAACATTATAATGCATGCCGAACATTACTGCAGGATTCCTACTTGAATATGGGGTATTACATACAGAGCCTCCTTTTGTTTCCTAATCCTTTTAGGAAACAATTAGTTAGCCTTTTAATTATGGGTTGTTAGAAATTGTAATTTGGCCCTTAACTTATAACAATCTTATTATTCACCAACAAAATATTTAATAGTTATAATTTCACCCAAATAATTATAAAACTTTATAATTAGCCTGTAATAATTAATTCTGCTCACAAATTAACCACATAATATTATCATATAATATTTTGGGTACCAATTCTTCTATTGTGTGTGATCTGTTAGATTTTTTGGTCAATTCGTAGCTAAATACAAATTAATTCTAATCATTATAGAATTAATAATTATTATTAGAATTAACATGTAAGTTCTAATTATGATTAATTTATTAATTCTTTAATTAATAAATCCATATTAGTAGATGTTGAGCGACATCTACCAGTGCATCATGACTACCAAAAGTCCAAAAAGTTAAGTGGCTTGATATGAACCTTTCAATAGTAAAATATCAGTGTAATAAACTCCTTTCATAATACTATATCTTATTTGGTTTAGAGTATGGATTTAGTGCCAACTCATTCTAGAATATAATTAATTCTAACTTGAATTTATTAGTACTTGCTCTGGAATTCATTACTTAATATGTGTATCTCTTTGGAACAATTTTTCAATATATAGTTGCATTTGCCAAAGACTTCTCGAGTAATGATTCCCTAAAAGTGGTTGTGAGATACATGCTCCTACTATTAGGAGTGATAAATCATTTGTTAACCCTCTCAATTATTTTCGTTTACTTTTACGATGTACCAAATATCCATCCTATAGGCAGTCATTAATAAGTCCACAATGATTAGAATCAAAGTACAACGCTTAGCAAACAAAGTACTTTAGAGATCTCAAGTCTAAAGATACTTGCACATTTGCTATAATAAGATTCTATTACTAGCACTAAATAATTATCCATGTGATTATATCATAGTTAGGTCATCCAATGAACTTATTCATATAACAAACATCCACATGTTAACTTTGAGTATCATAATACTCACGGATGTGAGAACCACCGCTTGATCTAATTAAGAAGTATAACAAGTGATAATCTTTATACATTAATGATGTCCTATCTCATTAATACTATGATTAAGGATAGTTTAAGCACAAGTACTACATAGTTAGTAGGAATCTCGCATCATGTCCTCTATCATGATTTTCTTAACACTGTATATTGTGCTAGGGATATTATCTATCAATTTTACATGCGTACATATTTGAAACAAAGAAACTAAAAGATAAAGAGTGCATTTATTAGATAAATATGCAAAATACTTTTTGTACATAGATTGGTTTAGGGCATAACTCTAACAATCTCCTACTTGTACTAGACCCAATCACTCACATAGCGAATACTAGATGATTGAACATGACCATCATATTTCTTTTGGGGTAATACCTTTGTAAGTAGATCAGCTATATTCTGATCAGTGAGAACTCTCTCTATTTTTGCATCTTTTCTATCAATGATTTCTCTAATCAAATGACAGTGCCTAAGTGTTTGTTTGGATTGTCAATGAAAACATGGTTTCTTTGCTTGTACAATGGCTTTATTGTTATTACAATACAAGGGCATTAGATTAACAATGTTAGGTACCACTCCTAGCTCAGTTATGAACTTCTTGATCTAAACCACCTTGTTGGCTACTTCAAAAGCCACCATGTACTCAACATAAGTGGTTAAATTGGCATTTGTATCCAGTTTAGAATCTTTCCAACTAACTGCCCCACCACAAAAAATGAATATGTAACCTGATTGTGACTTGTAGTCGTTCTTATTAGATTATAAAATAGAATTAGTATTCCCTTTCACTTTTTGAAAAGTAGAAACATTATTTCCTATTATGAACATGTTATCTACATATAACAATAAGAAAACAATTGCACTTCCACTAACCTTCTTGTATACACAAGGTTTATCCATGTTTTGTATGGAACCAAATTTTTTACTTATTTCATCAAAACGAATGTTCCAACTCCTAGGAGCTTACTTGAGTCCATAAACAGACTTTTGCATTTTACACACTTTAGTGTGATATTTGGATGTGAAACCCTCAAGTTGTATCATGTATACTTCCACAATTAGTTTCCATTAAGGAAAGTTATTTTCACGTCTATTTATGAAATTTCATATTCATAATAAGCGGCAAGTGTTAGGAGTGTTCTAATGGATTTCAGTATTGCTACTAGTGAAAAGGTTTCATTGTAGTAATACCTCATTGTTGACGATAACGTTTTGTAACCAATCATACTTTATAGGTAATTACATTACCATTCCTATCAGTTTTCTTCTTGAAAACCCACTTGCACCCTATGGATTTTATCCCTTGGGGTGGATTAACCAAAGTCCAAACTTAGTTATCATTACATAAAATCTATTTCTAACTTCATAGCTTCTAGCCATTTGTCTAATTATGAACTTTTCATAACTTCCTTGTAAGTGGTAGGCTCATCTTTTTCTATGATTAATACATTATTGTGATTACTAATGAGAAATCAATATTTCTCAGGTGCCAATGCATCCTATTTGACCTACGAGATTCTTGTGTATTAGAAGATTCGTCTATTTTGTTAATAGACTTGGGATCAGTTGGTTTATCATTGTTTGTTTGTACTTCTTGAACTTCTCTAAGTTCACTATTACTCTCACTATCTCCCTTTAAGTATGAATTCCTTCTCTAAGAAAATAGCATACTTAGAAATGAACAGCTTGTTCTCAGAAGGAAGATAGAAATAATGTCCATGAGATTCTTTTGGATATCATACAAATAAACACTTATCTAACTTATTTTCAAATTTGTCTGATTTTGTCCTTTTCATAGAAGCATGACATCCCCAAATTCTAAAGTGAGCTAATTTTGGTTTTTTACAAAAAAATAACTCATATGGGTAGTATTAACCATTTTGATGGAACTCTATTTAAAAATATAAACAGCAGTTTATGGTGCATATCCCCAAAACGATTTTGGTAATTCTACAAAAATTATCATGGTTCGAACCATATGTAGTAAAGTTCAATTCCTTTTTTTTTTTTTTTTTTGTGGATACACCATTATGTTGAGGTGTATGTGATGCAGTTTATTGAGATAATATCCCATTATCTCTAAGGTAACCTTAAAACTCTTGGCTCAAGTATTCACCTCATCGATTAGATCTTAGAGTTTTACTATTTTGACCAAGTTGTTTCTCTACTTCATTTCTAAATTCTTTAATCATGTCAAAGACTTCAAATTTGTATTTCATTAAATATATATACCCATATAAAAAATAATCATCAATAAAGGTTATAAAGTATTAATAATCTCTATTGCTTGCAATGTCATTAGTCCATATGCATCACTATGTATTAGTTCCAATAATTGCTTTGCTCTTTCTCTTTTCCTAGAAAAAAAAAAAGTCTTTGTCATTTAACCAAGTAAACATGATTCATAATCAAATGACACTAAGCCACCTAACTTGTGTAACTTAGAGATACGAATCTCGTTTATATAGTCTAAATGACAATGTCATAAGTAAAATGGGTTTGTGTTATTTTTTCTTAGTTTCCTATTGTTTATGTTGAGAACTTGATTTTCTATATCTAAAATATACAAACTATTCATCAAAGTTGATGTACTATAATGGGTATCATTTAATGAAAAAATTAACTTTTATTTTTAAAAATCAAATAAAATCCAAGTAAATTTAAACAAGCAATTGAGACAATATTTTTAAGTAAAACTGGTATATAATAACAGTCTTCTAGTTTTAGAATTAATTTGGAAGGCAAATGTAGATGATAAATCTCTACAGCAAGTGCAACAACTTTTGCTCTATTTGTAGCACGAATGTCCATACCATCTTTCTCTAGCTTCCTATTACTCTTTAGTTCTTGCTAATTATTGCACAAATATGATTCACATCCGGTATTCAATACCTATATCTCATTATTAAATGCAGCATTAATCTCAATCGTAAACATACTAGGAGTAGAAATAAAAGTGCTTGCAAGCTTCTACTTCTCCTTCTTTTCCTTGACAGTCTCCAGGTAGCTTTTACAGTTGCGCGTCCAATGACCCATCTTTTCATGATGGTGACATGGGCCTTTGGTAATTATCTCCTTCTTCTTCACACCACTTTTAGATTTGGTTGGACTCTTCTTCTTCTTCTTAGAAACATTTTCTTCTTAGGAGAAGAATCAACCAACAAGACTGTATTATTTTTTTTCTCCATACCACCTTTAGGTTTGGTTGGACTTTTCTTCTTCTTCTTAGAAACATTTTTTCTTAGGAGAAGAATCAACCAATGAGACTGCATTATTTTTTTTCTTCATAAAAGACTCCACAGTCTTAAGAAGATTGATCAACTTAGGTATAGTGATCTCAATCTTAATCATCTGGTAGTTTATCATAAATTGTGAAAAAATAGCTGGTAAAGATTGAAGAATTAAGTCTATACTTAATTCGTGATCCATTGTAAGTTCAAGTGATCCAAATTTCTCAATTAATCCCAATATTTTAAGTCCATGAGTGACCACAGAAGTGCCTTCTACCATCTTAAAATATAATAACTGCTTAGAGGTCTCATATCTCTCCGTCCTAACTTGCTTATCAAAAAACTCTCTTAGATGGAAGATAATTGTATAAGCATCCATATGCTTATATTATTTTTTAAGCTCAGTGGTCATTGATGCTAGTATGATACAAGATATTATATCACTATCCTCTTAATACTTCTTGTGGACTTCATGCTCTTCAGCAGAAGCATCATCAGTTGGTGGTAGTGAAATAGGGGCATCTAATAGGTAGAACAACTTTTTCGATTTGAGAACGATTCTTAAACTTCTATACCAGTCCAAGAAGTTTGATACGGTGAGCTTGTTTATTTCTAAAATGCTACATAAATTTAAATCTGTTGTCATAATACAAATGATCTAACTGTAAGATAAAAGACATTAGACTATGTATATGCACATGAAATGTATTTAATTAGATCTTTAATTAAATGCGCATTTATTCCACTACTTTGTTCAAATCAATAGCCCCTACTATTGACTTGGGAAAGCCTGTTGGAAGCTTTCCTAGTGGACCGGTATCCAAATTTTTTAAGAATGACCTTAGGTGTGCCCAAAAAACTATCCTTAAGTTCAATGGTAAGTATCCAATACCGATTACATCAAATGCAACTACCGGATCATAAGGTGATTAATGTCTTTTAATCTTAAAATATTTAGTGCTAACCCAACCTTGCCTCTAATATTTTTTATGCTTGGGCGTGCCTAATTGAGATAAAGATATTAGTTAAATCCAACTCATTAATCTAGAATAAAATTTCATAACTTGAACTTGCTCAATGTCGAGTAGGCTTGGGTGTGCTCAACAATCTTATCTCAAAAAAGAACTCTCGCTCTTACTATATTAATGGAAGATATTAGATTTAATATTGTTTGAGGGATTTAATTATTTAACTAGTGGTCACGTCGTTTGGCATGCATAATATCAACACTTTGACAAAAATATAATAGACTTGATTACATGGCTTGGTTATGGATTTTATTAGATTAATTTCCTTGAGCCAAGTAGGAAATTAATTATGGTCAAACCTATATGTTCATGCATACTTGAGAAGAAAGTCTTACCATCTTCTTGCTTTGTACTTGATCACCATCTCCATAATTGTGTAAAATAATTTCTAATCCTATCTAACATATATAATCTAATTACATAGATTTGTAATGAAGAAACCTCGAGTTACATTCAAGGGGAATTAGATGAAAAGAGAAATTATTAGAGAATTATAGAGAAATGTAGGACATGCAGACCTCATTTATTCAAAACAAAACGATAAATATGCATGACACAAAATTAATTAGTCTAAATCTATAACCAACCCAACATGCCGAAATTATGATTAAAACATACAAGCAAAATAAATATATATTAAATATAGATTCTAAAATCATTGTTTTGGAAAAACAATATAGTTTGTCCTAAAAACAAATTTTGAGAAAAAAAAAAACTTGGGGTCCCTTTTAAAGAAGAAAAGCTTGTGGGTTAAAAGGAAAACAAGAAAAGAAAAAGAAAAAAACTTTTTTTTTATTAAAAAACATAGATGCAGCCTGCGCAGGGCTTGAATCTCAAGCCCATGTGGGGCTTGAAGATAAATTATTTTTTCAAAAAATCTTCTTTTCTTCTTTCTTTATTTTTTTATTTTATTTTGCTGAACCTTGCATCATTCAAAACTCGAATAGCCTTTTCTAGTTGTTTCCCTTTTGCTCAAAGAAACAATTTCATGCAGTAATTTTTTTTCTCTAGAAACAATTTCCTCAGGATTTTGTAAATCTTTTTTTTTTCTCTCTTTCACTAAACCTTTAAGCGAACAAAAATCCTAGAAGCTATTTTCTAAACAATTTTACTTACAGAATTTAGAAATTCACAATTTCTAAATTAATTTTGATCACAAACAAAACAAATATTTTTATTTTTCTGTAAATAAAATTCTAGAATTTCATTTTTTTTTACTGAAACCAATTTCAATAATTAATATACGAGAAAAATAATAACCCATTAAATGAATTTTTTTCAAAATCAAAATATTCGTGAAACAATTTGACGAACCCAAATTTATTTATGAAAAAAATTAAAAAATAATAATAAATCTGAAAAACACATACAAAAGGGTTCTGATACCACTATTAGATTTCAATTATGCTATATCAAATATATGTGCCGCGGAAATTAAAACGAAATCCACGCAACAAGATCACTTGTATAAAATTAAATGGGTTAAAAGTGAGAGAGAAAAAAAAATTCATTACCTCAAAACGCGACTTTTAAAATTTTTCTTTATCCGCGAATTCCCTTCACAAGTTGTTCAAATCGAGCCACCAAATTCCTAGTATAGGAATTCTCTAATAGTAATCTATACAAAGAACGTGCTCAAGAACAACGGCCAAAAATCTATGCAAGTAGATTTATTTTGAAAGTTGTGGGAATTAATTTGTTTTGGAGAAAAATTGGTGATGATAAAGGCTACTTGATGAATTTCTGAAAATACATAGAAAAAAAACGCAATTCGATGGCGCATAGCATATATACTTTATTTACACTCTTTTCACCGCCTTCATAGTACATACGTATAGAGCCTCCTTTTGTTTCCTAATCTTTTTAGGAAACAATTATTTACCCTTTTAATTATGAACTTTTAAAAATTGTTATTTGGCCTTTGAATTATAACAAATTTATAATTCACTTACAAAATATTTAATAATTGTAATTTTAGCCAACTAATTATAACACTTTATAATTAGCCTATAATAATTAAATTTCTCACCAATTAACCTATAATATTATCGTATAATATCTTGAGTACCAATTCCTCTATTGTGTGTGACCTATTATGTTTTCTGGTTAATTAGCAGCTAAATATAAATTAATTCTAATCTTGTTAAATATGAATTTATTAATTAGAGAATTAATAAATTAATTCTAATCACTATAGAATCAATAATCCTTAATAATTATAATTAATTTATTTAATTATTTAATTAATAAATTCATATTTAGCAGAATATGAGTGGAATCTAGCAATGCATCATGACTTCCCAAAAGTCCAGAAAGTCAAATAGCTTGATATGAACCTTTCAATAGCAAAATATCAGTGCAATAAACTCACTTCATCATACTATATCTCATTCAATTTAGAGTATGGATTTAGTACCAACTCCCTCTAGAATATAATTAATTCTAATTAGATTATGGATTTCAACTCGCTCTAGAATATATTTAATTCTAACCTGAATTTATTAGTACTTGTTCCAAAATCCATTACTCAACATGTGTATCTCTTTAGAATAATTTCCAACACATAATTCCCTTGGCCAAGGACTTCTTGAGTAATGATTTTCTACAAGTGGTCGTGAGATATACGCTCCTACTATTAGGAGTGATGAATCATTTGTTGACCTTTTCAACTATTTTTATTTTCTTTACGTTGCACCCAATATCCATCCAATAGACAATCATTGATAAGAATCCAAATATTAGAATCAAAGTACAACACTTAGCAAATAAAGTACATTGGATATCTCAAGTATAAGGATATTTGCACATTTGCTATAATTAGATTCTATCACTAGTATGAAATAGTTATCCATGTGATTATCTCATAATTAAGTAATCCAATGAACTTGTTCATATAACAAGTATCCACATATTAACTTTGAGTATCACAATACTCACAGAAGTGAGAACCACCACTTGATCTAATAAAAAAGTATAACACATGCTAGTCTTTGTGTATTAATAATGTCCTATTTTATTAATACTGTGACTAGGGATAGTTTAAGCACAAGTACTATATAGTGTAATAGGAATCTCACGTCATAATCTCTATCATGATTTTCTTAACAATGTACATTGTGATAAGGACTTTATCTATCAATTTTACACACATATACATTTGAAACAAGGAAATTGAAAGATAAAGAGTGCCTTTACTTCATTGTGCGAATGGATTAGTTCTAGGGCATAACTCTAATAGTTCCTTCATTTCTCCTTGGTTTTCCTTGGTTAGTTCTTAAATCTCTACTTGAATAATCATTAAATTGAGCTCTTTAAAATCTTTAAAAGCCTTTCAAGGTTCTTCCATATCAAATGTGCCTTAATGAATACTTGAAGGTCTTCTTGGAACCTTGTGGCTCTTGATCTTGCTAATGGTTTTTGCATCATTGGTCCTCTTCTTGAATTTAAGCTACTTGATGAGATTGATTCCTATCATCTTCTTTCCTTTTTTTCCCCCCACTTCTTTTTGCTCTAGTTTGTTACATAGCTACCACCGTTGAGTTTGAAGAATGAGAGAAAAAGAAGAGAAGGAAAAAAATTGAAAATAAATATATATATTTAATAAATTAATATAAAATTATCTAAATACCCTTAAAAAATATCACGTGCAAGTCACGTGAATAACCAAATTAGTAGTTAATCAACGGTCAACTGACGTAAGGGTCAAATCTGGATGTGTTTTAGGAGTTCGAAAGGAAGTTTTACTCATTTTTTAGATGGAGAACAAAATTAAATTTTGAAATAATTTAAGGGTCACTGAGATTGTTTACCCTTAAAAAAAAAAATGAAAGATCCAATCTGATGTGAGCTTGTGTGTAACACCCCTCATAATTGTTATACTGGAAGCGTGTAACAAGTTTGGGTGTTGCCCTGTCTAAACTCCTAGATAAGGGTTTTCATATCAATCAAAATCAAAAGGAATAGTAAATATAATAATTCTTGCATTAAAACTAGCTAAAAAATTAAGTCGTAGTATACATCCAAATGAAATCTAGCTTAACATACCTTAACATAGGCTACTTTTGAGCTATGAGGACAAAAGGCATAGAACTATAGGGTTTGCAAACACGAAAGGGTATGATTGTCTTCAAGATTTCTAACTCTCGATTCTGGATCCTAGAAAATTTGAATATAATATATGTAAAAGTGTTTTACACTTAATGAGTCCCGTAGGTGCTAGTGTTTTTCTTAGAAAATAGGGAAAAGGGAGTTATTGGGGTTTCCACTAAAAATAAACAATAGAATTTTGTCGTGTTATTATTTTTTCACTGAAAACAACTCTACAATTTAGTAGAAAAACTTTTTCTCAAGAATTGCTCAAAATTTCAGGCATGTTTGGAAAACTAATTTTTATCAACATCATTGCCCTATATTTTTAGAAAAGTAGGCATTCCTTTCAATAGAAGGTCGGCCTGCAAACAAAGTTCACAAGGCATTGTCTTCGGCCTCATGGTTTTTTTGTGCCTGGGACTAAGCCTTTTGCACAAAATCGGATCATGCCATAATGGTGAGTGACACAAGAGCACCACCTCACATATAGGTAGAATAGTCATCACCATCTACCTCCATACCAGGATCAAGTACTTACAATGATATAAGCCCCTCCATGAGGCTTAACAAGCACTTTGATCAATTTTACTTGCAGTAGTTCTGGCTCCCACATTCCCGTGTTCCTCTCATATAAGGTCTGACAAGGGTTGATCGTTGAGTATCCCACTCAACATCAACCAAAGTTTACTCATGATTTGCTTATGCATTGGGATAGTGCTAGCTGGGAACCTGGCTAATTTCAATATTTTGTCACTTCGTTTGGAGTAAGACAGTCCCTAGAACTAGCTTTGTTACTTGGAATCGTCTATCTCTAAAGCAAGATAGTACAAATATAAAAGCCCGTGCAGAGTACTCAACGTCTTCACTAGTTCATAGGACTAGTCCTATATCATGTTCCCGAGGAAACTCCAAGAAAACATTTTTCGAGGTCAAAACATCATTTTTGCTAAATGTTGATTCCATATCAAGAAATCGTTTTCCAAATTCCTTGCGTAGAAAGATAAAATTTCCTTCCCATGTGATAAAAACATTGCTTGAGGACATTTATGAAAAATATGCATAGACGAATCCAAAAGAAATTTTATTCAACAAATCCAGGATTCTAAATCTGAAAAAGGAAATAAATTTGAGGATTTCATATTTTATTGGGTCGATAGCTTTAGAAGTAATCCGTCATTCCATAAAAGTAAAGAAATCATAACTTGCATGCTCTATAATTAAATACGGAATGACATACATTCGTACAAGTAAAATACTCATTTTGTCACATAACTTTTGAGAAGAATAAATTGTAGAAATATTTAATTTCCTAATATTCAAGCATTTTCCAGTTCAAAGATACCAAAACCTTGTTTAGAAAAACTCCAAAAGGTTTATTATTCACATTGGCATGCGTTAGAGGAAATATTCAACAATACCTGGTAATCATGATCATAAAGATTCATTTTCCCATGTAATACTTAGCATGGAACAAAATCATTTTGCTTGGAAAAACCATACTTGGGTTTAGGAAAACCAAAAGGATTTAGAAGATCCATATTACATATGATCATGTCACATTTTGGAAAACTACTAGTACAAAACAGTAGTTATAAAATAAATAATACTTCCACTTAGCTAATTATCATTCTCAAAGTTTCACAAAGCCTTTGTAATATCCAATCCTACATCAAAAAATTGTTTCGCCCCTCTTTAGCATCTAAATGTTTCAAATAGTAGAAGGCTAAAACATACTAGTAAGGAAATTGCTAATTTCCTATATTCTAGTTTCCTATAAGAAATTGAAACATGATTTTGTGAAATAACCAATGAGAAACTATTTTTGTCACATATCCATCTCTTTGTCCCTTCATTTTATGTGTTTATAAAGTATTTCCTTATCCTTATAAACTCCTCATGTGCTTATTAATTTAAATGGAACCAAATATAGGATTATTTCCCAATCATAAATTATGCATTTCCATTTCATGACATCTTTTGTTATTTTTGACATAACTTTTGATCCATAAGTCCAAATGATCTCAAATTTGTGTGCCAAAATACTCTTTGGACCTTTAGTTACAAAGTCACAAGCATTACACAATTTGACTTGAAGTCATTATTGAGTTGTTGTAAGCAAAACCTTACTCTTTTTCATGAAATATTTTTAAATACATTCTTTATTTATTCTTTTCTCATTTAAACACTTAACCATCACTTAATCCCCATCATTCTTCATTTCAACATCATATAATCTCCTCATTTTCATTCATGAAGTAAGCAGGTTCTTTGCACATAAAGCAACGAAAAACAGCGGCCATACATAACATAATTTAATTCTCCATTCTCAACAATTATATTTCCTTTTTCTCTATTTCTTTCTCCATTATTTCCTCCTATCTATTTAA
Organism: Voacanga thouarsii; assembly: GCA_026120185.1. Lineage (NCBI taxonomy): Eukaryota > Viridiplantae > Streptophyta > Magnoliopsida > Gentianales > Apocynaceae > Voacanga > Voacanga thouarsii. The sequence continues at coordinate 1,565,723 of JANUWF010002383.1, read as the reverse complement.
CCATCTTTATCCTCCCATTATTCTTTCAAAACTCATTAAAACACCATAAAAATTACAGCAAACCATACCTTTAGGCAATCGGCACATAGCTTTCCCACAACAACATCACAACGACCGGCTTTCATATAATACTTCCTATAATTCATATTATTTTCCCATGAAAATAAATATCACAATAATCTCCATAATCTATAGAACAACTTTATTCTTGAAGAAGAGAGTTTTATCTTGTGTAGGATGAATTCTAGCCTTGAAAAAACCCAAGCTTCTTCTTCATCCTTCTCTTTCTTTTTCACGGTTTCTTTCTTTTCTCTTCTTTCTTTTTCTTTCTTTTCTTTCTCTTTTCTTTCTTTCTTCTCTCCTCTCCTTGTTCTCTCTTTTGGCTGGCTACTTTTTGGCTTCCACCGCCACTTCCCCTTCTTTTTCTTCTTTGATATAATTTAATTCCATCACATGCTTATTTAGAAGCTAGGAGAAACCTTTAGAATTTCATAGAAACTTGTGGGGTTTGCTAGAACCTTGTACAATCTTGTGGAAATTTGTAAAATTTCCACCTAATCATGCACAATCAATCATCTTAAACCAAATGGTTTCCATATATTCAATTACCTTAAACCACCTAGCTTCCATGCAACCAATCATTTTAAACCACCTAACTTTCGTGTAACTAGTATTCTTAAACTACATAGCCTTTATTAACCAAATCACCTTAAACGACATGGTTTTCATGCATCCAATTATCACAATCCACTTGACTCTCATGCAACCAATCATATAATTTTATTCAATGGACTTTAATTAGATCAAGCCTAACCTCTCTCTTTCCATACACTCTGTGAGCTTCTCAATCTTAGCCCATAAGATTCCTTAGGCCCATTTAATTATTTCCACCTTAACCATGATTAACTATTTCTCCCGAAAGTAACTAGAGTTAACATTACTATTCATCCCAGTCGGGAAAACTTTATATTTTACCAATGCGATCTATACATTTAATTGAGTATTTTGGTACCTCTCAAAATTTCCAAAATCCTTCTCAATTTTTCTTAATTAGCAATAAAAAAATTCTTTCAACGCCCCTTAAAATTTTTATCTCACCAAAATGTTCTTCTAATTAAATTGATAATTTATTGTGTTCTGAGCCTGCATGTATATACTCCTTCAATAAAAAGTAGTCATCCATCAAAATGCATAAGAGAGGGTTGTTACAATCTCCCCTCCTTTGAAGAATTTCATCCTCGAAATTAGACTTATCTTCAAAAGGCTCTATATGACTCCAAAGTACATTAACAAATGGGGTCCATTTATGTCATAACTCTTTTTCGACAGATTCCAAGATGCTAATCATTTTTTCTTCATAATTCAAATTTGGAGTCATTTCAATAATTTTCTTGTCCAACATATGTTTAGGATTAGCTATGAACTTTCGAAGTTGAGAAACGTGAAACACATCATAAATATCTTGTAATTCTGTGGGTGGTTTCAATCAGTGCCTACTCGATTTTTCCCATAATTGAAAAAGATCTAATATACTAAGGTGTTAAGTTCTTTCTTTGTGCTTTACCTCCTAAATATCGTCTTGGCTTCAACTTTAAGAATATTCTAACTCCTTCCACAAATTCTAGTATGTTGGTTAGTGTAACTTTTTTGCCGACTCTATAAAGCTTCAAGCTTTGTTTTAATTAACTCCACGGTTCGCCGCATTCTTTCAACATCTAAAGTATTTTGCATATTTTGTTTTCGCCCTAAGCCTTCCCAATAAAGCGGATGATTGATATTCTTTTCCATATAAGGCTTTGAATGGGGTCATTCCAATAGTCGATTGATAACTATTGTTATATGCAAATTCTGCATATGCTCAATTGTCAATCCCCTAGTTTCAAAATCCAATACATATGTCCGTGACATGTCCCCCGAGATTGAATTCATTCATTTTGTTTGTCTACTAGTATGCAATTGGTACTAAATTTGAATGTAGTCCCTTTATTAGTAGGGATAAAGTGACATGCTTAATTAACCTATTCACGACAACCCAAATAGCTTCTCTTTATTCCACTATCTAAGATAACCCAATTATGAAGTTCATAGTAATCTCATTTCACTTCCACTATGCAATGGTTAGTAATCCTCTAGGCTGCTGTTGTTTAGCCTTTACTTTCTGACAAATAAAACATTGAGTCACAAACTGAGAAATATCCTTTTTCATTCTAATCCACCAATAATTGTTTCCTTAAGTCATGATACATTTTAATTGCTCCATGGTGGATGGTAAATTTGCTTTGATGTTCTTTGGTTAAAATATCTCGTTTTATTGCAGTCTATCTCGAGACACAATATTAATCTCGGAAATGAAGAATTCTATCATCCAGAAATGTTTCTAACTCTGGGGTTCGCGTCATATTGTTAGTGTCTCCACTTTTTCATAGCAGAAATAATTTTGCCAATTCTGAATCATGAGTGGGGTATTTTCCTTCATGAAGTTCAACTTCCTTGATATACAGGTTATTACTTTTTTTCTCCTGCATCAACACTCCTCCCAAACCTTCCTTAGAAACATTTGTATATATCTCATAGGGTTTATCCATCATCGGTGAAGTTAGAACTAGGGTGGTACTCAATCTTCACTTACTTTTAGAACATTTTTCATACTCTATTGACCAAACATAAAGTATTATCTTTTTAAGTCAACAGGGTCAAGGTGAAGTAATCATAGAAAATCTTTTAATGAACCTCCTATAATATCCAACCAACCCTAAAACCTCTATTGGATTCTCTGGGCGTTTTCAATTTACTACGTGCTTTAACCTTTGCAAAATCCACTGATTCTATCCTAGGATATCACATGCCCCCAAAAGGCTACTTTGTCCAACCAAAATTCACATTTAATGAATTTAGTATATAAGGTAGTCTCTCATAGCTTCTCAAGTATTTTTACCAGGATGTACTTCAAGTTTCCATGAATTTGGAGAATACACCAAGATGTTATCAATAAATATGGTTGGAATACTCGATGCATTAAATCCATGAATGTAGCAAGGCATTGATAACACCAAAAGACATCACTACAACTCAATGAACATACTATACATTAAATACAGTTATAGGTATGGCTTCCTCTCAATTCCTAACCTTGTTATCCCCTTGTTTTAAGTCTAATTTAGAAAAGGATCTTGTCCCTTGTAAGTGGTCAAATGGCTCATCGACCATAGGTAGTAGATATTTGTTTTTCACTGTCACCACATTCAAGCCGTGATAGGCTATACATATTCTCAGTATTCCGTTTTTCTTCTTAACAAACAACATAACTATTCCCTAAGGAGATGTTGTAGGTTGGATAAATCCTTATTCTAGTAATTCTTGCAATTGCTTCCTAAATTCTTTCAATTCCATCAACACCAGTCTATAAGGTGCTTTGGATATTAGTTCAAACTTGGTACCAAATTAATGATAAACTCCACCTCTCTCTCCGAGGCAACTCCTTCGAAGGGAAAATGTCCAAGATTTACACAAAGTATCAGAATATCTTCAGGCTTCTTTTTTTTTTTTACTTGGTTTATTCATAAAATAAGCCAAAAGCCTGACACATCCCTTTTGAATCAATTTTTGTGCCTTGCTCCTCGATATTAAGAAACTATTTTCCTTCACTATATCTTCCACAGATTCTAATATAGCCTTCCTAGGTTCACAACATTGCACTACCTTATTTCTACAATCAACTTGGGCAAGGTGTTGGGATAATCAATCCATTCATAAGGTGGAGTCATAATCCTCTATAGGTAGATATATAGGTCTCCTTTTAACACTGCAGCACCCACCAAAATCTTACACTCCTAGTATATTTTATCGCTACTCATCTATTTTCCCAATGGAGTACCAACGATCATTTCATAAGAAACTTCTTCACTTTTAGCTTCCACAATTTCAAGAAAAGGTTTTGTAATACATGAATGTTTAGGGTTGGGGTCTCTCAAAATTTTAGCTTCTATACCAAAAATAGAAGCCTTACCTTCCATATCGATAATTGCATCAGACTCCACTTTGTCCAAGGTAACCACTCATGCATTTATTTAGGGTTTACTATTTTTCTCCATTCAGACTTTCTTTGTCTTTAATTTTTTCCCTTTTTCTGCCAATTAGATCTTCTCGGTCTTTTACAATTAGCAGTTCAGAATCTAGCCTTGTTTCTCTGCTTGGCTTGTTATAAGTCCTCCCTTTAATTCTTGAGGCTATCTCTACTACAGCGCTGTAGCTAGATGGAGTTACACTCAATAATACTCTTTTTAACTCAGGAAATAAGCCTTTCATGAAGCACCTTGTCCTATCAATCTTGGCTTGTACTAATAGGTGACAACACTTAGAAAGCTAAGTAAATTTAGTACATATTGTTCACAGCACTGTTGAGAATGCAAAATAACATAGTAGTAAACATGATGCAATTGGTAGAAAACATAATATACACTTATATTCCACCATAACACAGTTTCAAATACAAAATTATATATAAAAGCACACCTGAATCTACTAATACACACCTATAGTACATACATCATATTATATGCATCATACTATATATATATATATATATATATATATATATATATCCCTTACTTATCATCACTACTGTTAGACACTAGGGGTCTAAGTCCGATGAAACAAAGTAATATTCAGGGGCATCAGATCTGTGACCATCAGAGTCTCCCTACTCAACATCATTATTAGTAACAATGCCCTTAAGGTCTATGTCATCCCCCGAATCCTCTGTGATCTCCACCTTAATCTTTGAATCTTGCTCAAGCTCGACCTTCTCAATCCCAACTTCTTCCTCAACCTCAATATCCTCATTAGAATATGGATCCAAAGATGTCACAATCATCTCAAACTCACGATGGCCTCAGCTGCAATGACACTTGCAATTGACTCCAAGAAAATACCCGCCTCCTCTAGCTCTCTAGTCTTATTGGCATCATTGTTAGCTTCATCGGAGCTGCTAATGTCCATCAACTTCTTTTAAGGTAGTAGGTCTCGAGGAGATAACAAAAGATACTTGACTAAGTAATATTGGGTTGAGGTCATCTGCTAGGGCCTCTCCCTCTAGCCTCTATGTGAAAGCAACTAGGTTCAGGTCCTATCCAAGTCTTTTTATTTTCTTACATTGGGAGATTTCACCTTTTTTTGCACTTCTTCTCATCCTTACCCTGATCTTCTATAGGGATTTTGCCGTTGTTGCACCTACTAGCCATGTCTATAAAATATAGGAATTTTGTTAATCTCTCGCAGTATACTACGAAAATTTCACAACTATAACTCTGATACCAATTATAACACCCCTCATAATTGTTATACCAGAAATGTGTAATAAGTTTGGGCGTTGCCCCATCTAAACTCCCAAATAAGGGGTCTTTATAACAATCAAAGCCAAAAAGAATAGTAGATGCAATAATTCTGACATTAAAATTGACCAAAAAATTAAGCCATAGTATACATCCAAAAGAAATACAGCTTAACAAGCCTTAACATAGGCCACTTTTGAGCTATGAGGACAAAAGGCATAGAACTATAGAGTTAGTAGGCCAAAAAGGGTAGGATCGTCTTCAAGATTTCTAGCTCTCGATTCTGGATCCTAGAAAAATAGAATATAACACAGGTGTGAGTGTTTTACACTTAGTAAGTCCTATAGGTGCGAGTGTTTTTCCCAAAAAACAGGAAACAAAGAGTTAATGGGTTTTCCATTGAAAATAAATAATAGAAGTTTGTCGTATTATTTTTTTTTTCCACTGAAAACAACTCCACAATCTAATAGAGAAATATTTTTTCAAGAATTGCCCAAAATTTCAGGCACGTTTGGAAAATCGATTTTTATTAATTTCACTGCCCCACATTTTCAAAAAAAAAAACAGGCATCTTCTCAATAGAAAGTCGACATGCATGCAAAGCTCACAAGGCTTAGCCTTCGGCCTCACAGTCTTTTTCTGCCAGGGACTAAGCCTTTAGCACTCAACTGGATTATTCCAAAATGGAGGGTGACACAAACACACCATCTCACATACCGATAAAATAGTCATCACCATCTACCTTAATACCAAAATAAAGTGCTTGCGGCGATACAAGCACCTCCTACGAGGATTGACAACCATTCTGATCAAGTTTACTTGCAATAGTAAAGGCTCCCCCATTCTCGTACTACCCTTATATGAGGTCTGACAAGGGTCAATCACTAGGTGTCACAGTCAATATCAACCACAATTTATTCATAATTTGCTTACATATTGGGACATGTAAGTAGGGGACCTGGCTAATTTCAATATTCTATCACTTTATTTGGAGTTAGATAATCCCTAGAAATAGTAAGGTTACTTAAGATTGTCTATCTATAACACGAGCTAGTACAAAGATAAAAACCCTTGTTAAGTACTCAATGCCTTTACTGGTTCACAAGACCAATCTAATATCACGTTTTTCTAGAAAACTTCAAGAAAACATTTTTTTGGGCCAAAACATCATTTTTACCAAATGCTGATTCCATACCAAGAAATCATTTTCCAAAATCCATGTGTAAAAGTATAAAATGTCATTCATGTGTTATAAAATCATTCCTTGAGGATATTTACATAAATTATGCATCCCGAGTCCAAAAGGAATTTTATTCAGCAAATCTAGAATTCTAAATCCAATAAAAGAAATAAATTCAAGGATTTCATATTTTTATCGTGCTTGATAGCTATAGAAGTAATCCAACGTTCCATAAAAGTAAAATAATAATAATAATAATAATAATAATAATAATAATAATAATAATAATAATAATAATAATAACTTGCATACTTTATCTTTAAATGTGAAATGGTACACATTCATACAAGTAAAATACTCATTTTGTCACATAACATGAGAGAAGAATACTTTCCATAAATACTTGCACTCAAAAAAATTCATAGCACAAAGAATTAAAATCCTTTGTAGAAATAATCTATTTCCTGATATTCAAGTATTTTTCGATTCAGAGATTCAAAACCTTGTTCAAAAAAACTCCAAAATTTTTATTATTCACATTGGCATGCTTTAAAGAAAATATTCACCAATACTTGGTAATTATGTTCATAAAGATTCATTTTCCCATTTAATACTTAGCATGGAACAGAATCATTTTGCTCAAAAAAACTATACTTGGGTTAAAGAAAACCAAAAGGATTCAGAAGATCCATATTGCATATGATCATGTCATCTTTTGAAAAACCACAACACAAAACGGTAGTTATAAAATAAGTAGGACTCATCTTAAATAATACTTTCACTTAGCTAATTATCATTCTCAAAGCTTCACAAAGCCTTTGTAATATCCAATCCTACATCAAAAGACTATTTCAATCCTCCTTAGCATCTAAATGTTTAAATTAGTAAGGTGCTAAAACATACTAGCAAGGAAATTGCTAATTTCCTACATTCTAGTTTCCTATAAGAAATGGAAACGTAATTTCGTGAAACAACCAAAGAAATATTATTTTCTTCACATAGCCATTTCTTCATCCCTTCATTTCATATTTTTATAAAGCATTTCCTTAGACTTATAAACTCCTCATGTGCTTATTAATTCAAATGAAACCAAATATAGGATTATTTCCCAATCATAAATTCCACATTTCTATTTCATGACACCTTTTCTTATTTTTGGCTTAACTTTTAATCCACAAGTCCAAATGATCTCAAATTTGTGCCAAAATACTCCGTAGACCTTCAGCTACAATTTCACATGAATTACACAGTCAAATCTGAAGTCATTATAGAGTTGCTGCAACCAAAACCTTGCTATTTTCATGAAATAATCCCTTTTTCCAATAAAATACATTCTTTATTTATTATTTTCTCATTTAAACACTTAACCATCACTTAATCCACTTTATTCTTCATTTCAATATCACGTAATCTTTAGTCATGAAGTAAGCAGGTTCTTTGCATATAAAGCAACAAAAAACAGCAGCCATACATAACATATTTTAATTCTCCTTTTTCAAAAATTATATTTCCTTTTTCTGTATTTTTTTTCTCCATTATTTCCTCCTATCTATTCAGCCATCTTCATCCCCCCATAATCCTTTCAAAACTCATTAAAACACCATAAAAATCATAGCAAACCATACCCTTAGGCAACCAACACATAGCTTTCCCACAACAACATCACAAGAACAAACTTTCATATAGTACTTTCTATAATTCATACTATGTTCCCATGAAAATCGACATCAAAATATTCTCCATAATCCATAGAACAACTTTAATTCTTGAAGAATAGTTTTTTACCTTGTGTAGGATGAATTCTATCCTTGAAAAAGCCCAAGCTTCTTCTTCCTTCTTCTCTCTCCTTCTCATGGTTTCTCTCTCACTTTCTCTTCTTTCTTTCTTTCTTTTTTTTCTTTTCTATCTCTTTTCTTTCTTTCTTCTCCCCTCTCATTTTCCCTCTTTTAGTTGGTTGCTTTGTGGCTTCCACTGCCACTGCCACTTCCTCTTCTTTTTCTTCTTTAATATGATTTAATTCCATCACATGCTTGTTTAGAAGTTAGGAGAAATCTATAAACTTTTAGAATTTCATAGAAACTTGTGGGGTGTCCTAGTATGTTGTAGAATCTTGTGGAAAGTTGTTGAATTTCCACCTAATCTTGCACAACCAATCATCATAAACCAAATGGTTTCCATTTACTCAATCACCTTAAGCCACCTAGTTTCCATGCAACCAATCACTTTAAACCACCTAACTTCCATGTAACCAATCTTCTTAAACCACATAGCTTCCATTCACCAAATCACCTTAAACCACATAGCTTTTATGCTTCCAATTATCACAACCCACTTGGTTCTTATGCAGCCAATCACATAATTTTATTCAATGGGTTTTTTTATTTCTTTTAATGGGCTTTAACTAGAGCAAGCCCAACCTCTCTCTTTCTATACATTATGTAAGCTTCTCAACCTTAGCCTGTAAAATTCCTTAGTCCTATTTAGTCTTTTCCACCTTAATCGTGGTTAACTATTTTCCCCGAAAGTAACCATAGTTAACATTACTATTCATCCCAGTCAAAAAACTTTTATTTTATCAATGTGATATACACATTAAATTGAGCATTTTGATTTCTCACAGATTTCCAAAATCTTTCTCAGTTTTTTCTTAATTCGCAATCAAAAATTCTTGTGATGCCCCTTAAATTTTTTATCTCACCAAAATGTTCTTCTAATTAAATTGATCATTTTTTGTTTTGAGCCTGCATGCATATACTCCTTTAATAGAAAATAGTCATCCATCAAAGTACATAAGAGGGGGATGTTACATTGTGGGTGAATTTTCTTGCTCAAATTTGGTCGCCAAAAAGATTCAACATAGCACAAATAAGAGCACTCAAATTAGGGGGAAATATAGATGAATATTATAACGAGTAAAATACCATTTCCACAAACTAACAACTCCTAAAGAACTAAACTTCAAGACCTTTAGTTTAATACTAAAGATCTACCATAGTAGCACCCTAATATCCCTAAACCAACAAAGGATTTAGGAACACAAGAATAGAAACTATAGACACCCAATTAGAAGCCTAGAGAAAACCTTGGTGGTTAAACAAGTAATCCAATACCCAATCTAGAAGTTAACAAGATTATCCAATAAGATTTACAAATGATAGACTAATTTCTTAGTATGTTCTTGAACAAATGATGAACAAAGAGGAAGAACCTCTTAAGTCTCTCTTCATGATATTTGAATATATAAGATAAATTGTACTATCTTGTCACATAAAGGGTATTTATACAACTATAACCCTAACAATCAGTTTAGTGAGGTCCTAAGATAAGTTTGAGCCTTAAAAGGTCATAACAAAGTATAAAAAATAGAAGTAAGTTGGAGAAAACATCAATACAAGGAAAACAAGAGACAGTGCCCCTAAAAGAGTCGGCACTGACTAGGCCACTTAGGCTGGCGCCGACTCTGTAGCCGATAAACTATTTAGTAGTAAAAGTCTAGTGTCGGCCGCATTCTATTTAGCCGATTGTACTCCTTTTCAAGCCCTCGTTGCCTTGTTCAATCTTTTTAATTCCTTTTTGAACTCCTTTGGTCTTCTCTTGATATTCTTCTTCAATTGTCATCAAGTTAAGCTCCTTTAAGCTATCATACGCCTCCCAAGGTTCCTTCTTCTTCAAGTGAGATTTCATGAATGCTTAGAATCCTTCTTGAAATCATTTTGTTCTTACTCTTGTATTGGCCCTTGTATTGGTTAAGTATCTTTCCTTTTTTGTGCTTGACTTTATGATAAAAAAAAGGTCTCATCTTCTCTCTCTTATTGAAAGGTATTCGCCTTCGAATCAACTCAAATACCTATATCAAATGGAGAAAGATCACTAACATTAAAAGTGACACTAATATTACACTCACCGGGCAAGTCAATCTTATAAGCGTTGTCACCATATTTCTCGAAAACTTGCAACGGTCTGTCTCTTCTAGGATCGAGCTTTACTATCCTTTGTATAGGGAATCTTTCCTTTCAAATATACATCCACACCCAATCTCCAAATTCAAAATTCACCGTCTTGTGACCTTAGCTTTTGGCTAAAGTTGTGCTTTCATTCTTCTTATCGATGTTGGCCTTAACCTTTTCATAGATCGCCTTAATCATCTCAACCTTTTTCTTTCCATCCAAGCTTGTAAGTTTTCCTGTAGGCAAAGGAACCAAGTCTAATAGGGTTAATGGATTAAACCCAAAAATAATTTTAAAGGGAGAAAAAGAGGTAGTGGAGCGAGTAGTGTGATTTTAAGCAAATTCAATATAGGGTGGGCATTTTTCCCACGCCTTCAAATTCCTTTTGATCACGACTCTTAGGAGTTGTTGAGAGTATGGTTAACTACCATCGTTTAGCCATTGGTTTGTGGGTAACAAGCTGTGAAAAATAAAAGGTTAGTCCCAAGTCTTTGCCACAAGACTCAGTAAAAAGAACTAAGAAATTTTGTATCTCTATCAAAGATAATTATTTTTAGTATTCCATGCATCCTCACAACTTCCTTAAAAAATAAATATGCCATAAAAAAAGGTATCATTAGTTTTTGAGCATGCAATAAAATGTGCTATTTTAGAAAACCTATCTACCACAACAAAAATAGAATCCTTTCCCCCTTGGGTTTTAGGCAAATCAAGAATAAAATCCGTAGAAATGTTAACCAAATGTGAAGTAGGGATGGGTAAAGGTGTGTAAAGACTATGAAGTAAAGATCTAGATTTTGTCTTTCTACAAGTTATGCATTGTTCACAAAATTTTTCAACATCACTCCTTATTTTAGGCCAAAAGAATGCTCCTTTAAGATGTCTAAGGTCTTCACAACTCCAAAATGTCCAATTAAACCCTTTCCATATGCCTTTTTAACCAACAAGAGTTTAATAGATCCCCTAAGTACACAAAATCTATTTTCCTTAAACAAGAATCTCTCACTTTTATGGAATTTTCCAACTCCATTTTTCTCACAAACAAGAAAGTTTCACCAAACTCCTCATTATTGGCATACAGGTCCTTGAACATTTCAAACTCAAGTAATTTAGTATCAAAAGAGTTAAGCAAAGCATACCTTCTCGAAAAAGTATCCACCATAATGTTCTCTATACCTTTCTTATACTTGAAACATAGGAAAAAGTTGCAATGAACTCCATCCACTATGCATGTCTTTTTTTTTAGATTTTGTTGCCCCCTTTAAATGCTTAAGAGATTCATGATCAGTATGAATAACAAACTCTTTAGGAAGTAAATAATGTTGCACATACTTAAAGGTCCAAACTAAGGCATAAAGTTCCTTATCATAAGTAGAGTAGTTTAGGACCGCTCTGGATAGCTTTCCACTAAAATAAGTGATAGGCCTTTTGTCTTAGGTCAATATGACTCCTATTCCCACTCTACTCGTATCACATTCTATCTCAAAAGCCCTCTTAAAGTTTTGCATACCTAACAATGGGGCTTGGCTTAACTTGTCTTTAAGGGTTTTGAAAGCCTTTTCTTGCATATTTCCTTATCTAAGCCCTACACTCTTCTTCACAGTCTCTGTAAATAGAGTAACTATGGTGCTAAAATTCTTGATGAAACATATATAAAAATTAGCTAACCCAGTCCTAACTTTGGTAATGGTAGTGGGTGTAGGCCAATTTTGAATTGTTTGAATTTTGTTCTCATAAACCTCAATACTATTAGCACTCACAACATATCCAAAGAATATAATCTTTTCTAAGCAAAATGAATGCTTCTCAAGATTAGCAAAAAGTCTCTCCCTATGAAGGGCAACTAGCACACTCCTAAAATAACCAACATGATCACTATAGGACTTGTTATATATCAAGATATCATCTAAAATAAACAACAATAAATTTTTCAATAAATTCTCTCAACACATGATGCATCAATTGCATGAATGCACTAGATGTATTAGAGAGTCCAAAATGTTATATTTCGATCATGCAATATCAAATAAAATGCAGCGAAAATTAAAACGATATCGACGCAAACGAATTACTCGTAAATAATTAAACAGATCAAAGGGAGAGAAAAATTCTATTACCTCAAAATCACAGCTTTTAAAATTTTTTCTTCAAACATAGAACTCTCTCGAATATTTGTCCAAGCCATGAACCATCAAAATTCTAAGTGTAGGAATTTTTCTAATAATATCCACACAAAAAATGGTACCAAAGAAGCCAACAAAAATTCTGCTAGTAGATTTTTATTGTGGCAGCTATTGTAGGCTTCAATTTTGTTTTAGAGAAGAATAATGAAAAATAGATTTTTGTGTGTTCCATGTGTTTTTTTCCCGGTCTCAACCGAAGACAGCTATTTGCTCTTTAATCATTAGAATTCAACACCTCAAGGAAGACAACGTGAAGCTTTTCTATTCCTAAAACCCTTTTGGAAACACTAATAAAAGCTTTTAATAATTATTATAGGATTAGGTTTCCATAATTATAATTTGACCTATAAAGTTTCAACAATTATAATTTGGCCCAATAAATTATAACTACCTTATAACTCATCCTCATAATTATTGCTTTTCACAAATTAGTCTATAATATTATCATATAATACCTTGGGTACCAATTCCTTTATTGTGTGCGACCTATTAGATTTTTTAGTCTAATGATAGCCAAAATATGAACTAATTCTAATCACTATAGAATTATAACCCTTGATAATTATAATTAATTTATTAATTCTAATGAGAATTAATTTATTAATAATCTAATTAATGAATTCATATTTAACAAATCATGAGTAGCATCTAGCAATGCATCATGACTATCCAAAAGTCTAGAAAATCAAGTGGCTTGACATGAACCTTTCAATAGTAAAATATCAATGCAATAAACTCATTTCATCATATTATATCTCATCCAATTTATTGTATGGAATTAGTGCTAATTTTTTCTAAAAATATAATTAATTTTAACCTGAAATTATTAGTACTTGTTCCAAAATTCATTACTTAATATGTGTATCATTTGAAACTATTTTCAACATATAGTTGCTATGGCCAAGAACTTCTTGAGTAATAATTCCCTATAAGTGCCTTTGAGATATGCACTCTACTATTAGGAGTGATAAATCTTTTTTGGACTCTTTTAACTACTTTCATTTAATTTACGTTATACCTAATATCTATTCCATAAGCAGTCCTAATAAGACTTAAAATATTAGAATCAAAGTACAACACTTAATAAACAAAGTGCCTTGAAGATCTAAAGTGTAAGGATACTTGCACATTTGCTATAATGAGATTCTATTACTGACACTAAATAGTTATCAATTTGATTATCTCATAGTTAGACTATCTAATGTACTTGTTTACGTAACAAACATCTATATATTAACTTTAAGTATCACAATACCTATGGATGTGAGAATCACTGTTTGATCTAATCAAGAAGTTTAACACGAGCTAGTCTTGGTGCGTTAATGATGTCCTGTCTTATTAATATTATGACTAAGGATGGTTTAAGTACAGATATTTCATAATGTAGTAGGAATTCCATATTATGATCTCTATCATATTTCTTTAATAGTGTACATTGCGCTAGAGACTTTATCTATCAATTTTATACACATATACATATGAAACAAATAAACTGAAAGATAAAGAGTACATTTATTAAATAAATATACAAAATACATTGTACAAATAGATTGATTCTAGAGCATTACTCTAACAATCTCCCACTTATAGTAGACTTAATCATTCATATATCGAATACCAAATGACTGAGCATGGCTATCATGTTTCTTTAGAGTAATGTTTTAATAAGTGGATCAACTATATTTTGATTAGTGGAAACTCCCTCTATCTTTATATCTTTTCAATCAATAATTTCACGAATCAAGTGATTGTTGGGAAATATGCCCTCTTAGACTAGGTTTCTGATGTAAATATCGAATGTTTTAATAAAAGAATTTATTTTCAGAAATTATTTGTGAATTTACATTTTATTTGTGCACAATCACTTTTGGAAAAGACCTATTGTGTTTAAGTAAGTGGTCCATGTAAATGGAGGTCTTTCACAGTAAGGTATGGATCACGGGTTACTTAACACAAAACGTTCGTTCTTAACCGATTAATGAGAATGGGAATCTCATCATGTCTAGGTTATTATGTTATGAATTCTAAATGGGGAATAGCTTACCTTTAGCCAGTGAGTAGCCCACTCACTTCATGACATAAGCGTATTTCAAATACGTAGAACAGGACCGTAGTAGTGGTTTCTTAAAGTACTATATGATAGAAACCTAGACTACTACTGCTACAGCGTGGAGTCCGTGGACTAGTACTCTACGACTTGAGTATGAGTTGGTAGTTTGACGAAGCTGGAAGCATGTACTTTGATATGCTAAAATTGAGGTTCTATCGTAGGACCAATATACTTGCATGTTGGGTATGTATGACTAGTTAGTTAAGACAGACTTGTACAAGATAGTTTCTATACTATATCGCCTTTTGTGGTTGTCTGAATGATCTAAATATCTAGGGCCCTGGGAAACATGATTTGGATGTTTGCTTTAGGGTAGCTTCCTTGGAAAGCGAAAACACTCCAAGAAGTCGTAGATCATTGAACTAGAAGCCTAAGGATGGTGGATGTCATTTAGAGAGGTGTTAGTACACTTCTTCCTCTCTAAATGTACGGCGATGTGTAGAGAGGTATTTTAGTTATTTCACCTGTAGGTCAAAAACTTTGCTAACGTAGCATTATCTTTGGGGTCAATATTTCCTTATTGTGATATTAGGAAATATTTAAAATGCAAAATACATCTATTTATATGGCAAGGGTATTTTTATCATTTTATTAGCCAAGACAGTGTGCCTTTTGGTCCCCAATATAGACCATGAGTCCTAATTAAATACAGGCTAAGGGATTGGTCTTAAATTAAATTAAATGAAATTTATTTTATTTAAGTAGTCTGATTTAATTATTGGGCGAGAATAAAATAAAGGTCCATGGAGAGAGAGAATTAATTAAATTAGTTTGGTGGGTTAATTAATTATTCAGGATTTTGGCCTAGTTTGAATAATTAGGGATTAACCTGAGACTAAACTAATATAGGCTAATTAATTAGACTAGTTTATTTGGATCAAAAAATTAATTTTTTATTGGGCCATTTGTTTGGTTCTAATTAGAATAATTAATTTGATCCAAAAGGTTAAACTAAGAGTCCAATAGGTCAGTCTAGTTTAACCTAGGGTTTCAATTTAGGTTAAATAGGAGAATGAAAAAAAGAAGGAGAACAACGTTGTTTTTCAGTGCTTCTTCTTTGTGGAAAAAAAAGAGAGACGCCTCATTTTTCTCTCTCCCAAAAGAAAATTCCTTAGCCCTGTAAGTTTTTCACCAAACGGGATTAGGCAGGCTATATACTGGAAGATCGAGAGGTTGGTGTTCATATACATGCACAGACGGAGTAGGAGTCTTGCAAGAATCGCACCAGAGATTTCTACGAGCGTGCCTACCCCAATTCCGCATATTCCAATCTAGCCAATTTTGAGAACAAGAAGAGGTAATAAAGAAAATTTATTTTTTTTCCCTTTCTTCTTCACGCAGGAAAGCTACAATTTTTCCTGTTGTTTGGCTGATTTTTTTGCTGTTTTTTGCTCACTATTTAATCTTTAGTGATAGCGCCTAAGTACATGTTTGGATCATTGATGAGACCATGATTCCTTTGCATATAAAATGGCTCCATTGTTATTACAATATAAGGGTATTGGATCAATAATTCTAGGTGCCACTCTTAATTATGTTATGAACTTCTTGATCTAGACTACCTCCTTAGTTGCTTCAAAAGTATATGTACTAAGCTTCAGTAGTTGAGTCGGCAGTTGTATCTTGTTTAGAACTTTTCCAACTAACTGTCCCACCTCCAAAAACGAACACGTAGCCAGATTGAAATTTGTGATCATCCTTATCAGACTAAAAACTAGCATCAGAATACTTTTGACTTGTAAGTCACCTTCTCCTTAGACCAAGAATACATTCTTAGCTCTTCTTGAGTACTTAAAGATATTCTTAAACTTAAGGTTATTTAATAAAGTTTTACTTGGCCGTTAACTTGGAAGAGTAAAATAAATTCATAGTTTATTCTCTCAAAGGATTTAATCCTTGACATAGAAAATACTATTAAATTTTAGTTTTTTACTAAAGTTAATGAATCCAAAAGGTTGTAGAAAACGTTTTTGGTCCTAAAATTCTATTTTCAATAAAAGATTAAGTGGGAGAGGGGTTTCAACGACCCCATGGCTTCCATCACAACTCTTATTAGAGATAGTGGATTTTCTCGTGTCATTCTGAACATGACCCCCTATAGGATGGATTTCCACAAGTATCTAGAACTAATGGAAGAGTAAAATTAAAAGCCTAGTGTATGTGCTAGGATCGACCAACCTACGTTGGAGGTTTTTAGCACTGGATTGCCCGTAGGTGGTGTGAATCAGTGGCCATTCTATTGGTGGAACTTTTTCTAGATCATTATCTATTAAGGAAGTTTTGATTCGTGATAGTTATACACTTAACTTAGAATGCTATTAATCTTCCTACGAAACTCTGTTAGCTTTTCTAAGAGCCAAACTATTTATATTATTGATAATGATTTTAAGAGTTATCTATTATCAAAGAAATAATATAAAGAAATGTGCATTTTTTACAAACTAAATGAATATTTTTCGCAATATATCAGAAATGTCTAGTTTCAGTCCATTGTCAATCATTCTCAAGGAGAATAAGTTGATACACCTAAATTATGTGGACTAGAAGAGGAACCTGGACATAGTACTCACCATCGAGGAGTACAAGGATGTTCTTACGGATCCCTGTCTTATAATTGGGGAAGATTCCACTGATCAGGAGCGAGAAGCTGAGAAGGCATGAAAGAAAGCTGACGAGATGGCTAAGTGCTATATGTTGGCTTCCATGTCTAGTGTGCTCCAATCTAAGCATGAGCACATAGCTTGTGAAACCCCACCTAAAGCTAACCCTAGAGTAAGGGGGTCGGGATGCATATCATATTACTTTGCATGAATATACATGTTTTTGAATGATTTTACGTGCTTTGAAATTATGATTTATAGTCTAGAAGGCTTAGTAATGCTTATTGAGTAGGAAGGGTAAAATGATAATTTTGTTTGAAGTCAAAATAGGAAAATAGCTTGAGGATTAAATAAGAAGAATATTTGGAAAGGAAAATAAGAACAGGAGTTGTTGTGGTTTAGTGGTTAGAGCCTTGGAATTAATCTGTAGTCCTAGTAGTTTACCCTTATTGAGTACTCAACGTTGATTGTTCCACTTGGGAGAAAACTGATAATACATTGCTTTATTTGGAAATAGCAATTAAGGGTTTCTAAAATTCTTATCAAAGTTGGGTTTTAGAAAGAGTTTAGTATTTGATCAAAACTGCTTGTTTAAATTTTCAAATTATTTGCTTGACTGAAATAAAAAGGAAACAGTCCTTAATTGCCTTTACAAAATGAGTGTCCATACACTTCGCATTTGGCTTGCTATAGTAACCTTTTGTCATCAAATAAGTTTATGCAAGAGCTTACCTAATCCTTTACTTGATCAAATTCAAGAATCTTCCAAAGCTGACATAACCCTGCCTGGGGTAAACACAAGTCATAAGGTTATACTCAAATTATATTCGCTTACATAAATAATCCTAGTTCAACTTATTACAATTATAACCATAATGTCCTAAGCTTTAAGGCTAGATGATAAAGGATTTTATAAAATAAGACTAGCTTGATAAGATAAAATAACTAGAGGTTGTAAAATAATTACTAATAAGTTATAGGTTCAAATAATAAATCTTGAGTGTTGTTATTAATAAATAAACTAGAGTTTAATTGTTGAAGAATCCTAAATTCTAGATGATATAAATAAATGGTCACTCTTAAATAGTATTTTTAAAATAAATATTAAATTATTACTCATGTCTTAATTGATACATAGTAAATAATTAATAATAAATAAATTTTATCAAATTTTGATTAATAGATAACAAATAAATATAAATAGTATTTATGAATATATGGTCTATAAGGTCATTAATATTTTACTTATTTGTATAAAAGGTTTCATATATATATATATATATATATATATATATATATTATTTTTAATAAAAGATATCATTTATTTTACTAGTAAAATATCACTATTTCATTGAATATTCCAATTTCAAAACTTTCTAAGAATTTCGAAATCTTGGGAGAAAAACATAGTAATAATTTTAATTGGGGTAATCAAATTTGCTAATCGAAATAGCCTTAGGATCAACAAGGTCATGATCATAATTTTCCTATTGCTAACAAGATTCATGAGCATATACTCCAACATCAATCAACAAACTATTCTATTCATGAACAAAGGCTTAAATCCATACCTACTATCACATTATCAAATCCCTACTAAGCATAATCATACTCATGGCTTCAATGAAAATAAGAACATAATATCCTATTCACCAAAGGTGACATAACATTCTAGCATGCTTAAACATCACAATTTCTTAAGACATGATGAACATGCATTGATTCACAAGGAAATTCATAAAGCTTAACCATGATCAATCATTCTCATGCTCCAATCTCAACTCCTTCATACATATGCATATACTCAATCTCCTATTCATATTCTATCCTTCGTATGAACAACCAAGAAACATGAATCCAGAATTCAAAAGAAAGGTTAAAGAAAAATACTTGGTTGATGACTATCTTGATAAAGATTTAAGAAGATCTACGCACTTGAGAGTCTTGAATTGTCCAAGAGAGGAGAAAGAAAATGACCATGGTTGTAGCAACCATTTCAGCCAAGAGAGAGAGAGAGAGAGAGCATTAGTATGATGTGTTAAAGATTGAAGGAAAGAAGATGAACAAAAGTTGTTCTTGGTTACCTTGATGATGTTCTTGAGACTTCAAGAAAAATTCTGGTTTTGATCCGATTGTCAATTTTTGTTTTCAAGATTTGATGTTATAAAATCTAGAAATGGACTCTAGGGAGTAAGTAGGTGTGTTCTGGAGTTTTTGGGAGGGATTGGAGGTGTTTAGAGTGGTCTTTGGCTTAAAGAAAGGTAGTGTGTGTTCTTGGTGAAAATAGAGAGGATTAGAGAGAAAATGCTGGACGAATTCCTGAAGGGGCTGGCCGAATGACTGAGGGAGTTCTGAGATTTTGATTTTCAGATTAGAGAGGAGAGAAAAATTTGGTTGTTTGAAATTCAAATGGAGAAATTTAAGGAGTGTTTTAAGATAGAAGATATTGTAATGGTGTTTGATTGATGGAGGTTTCTTGGAGCTACAAATGGCCGACTAGTTTGCTGTGTTTTGCTGAATTGAATAAGGGTTGAGGGAGCTATAAGGCTGGCTGAATTTCTAAGTTCAATAGTGGGAGGATTTCTGGTTATGAAGCTTAATCCAAGGGTGTTTTCATGGAGTAAATGCTGGAAATTTTGGAATTCAGATGGAAGTTTGATTTGAGTGATTGTAGGAGAAATTTGAGGAGTGGCTATGGAGTCTAGTTGTGCAAGGTCAGTGGAGGGGGTAATGGAGTTCATTTCATAGCTGAACAAAGGTTAATTTACAGAGGTTTTGAGGAGGTTTTCGGCCAAGGCTTGAAATGAACAAGGCTGGAATTTTTTTCTGGTTATGTTTCGAATTGGTTGTTGGAATTTGCTGTGCAGTTTTCTGCAATGTTCCTGCCTATTTGTAGAGGGTTTTAAGGGGTGTTTGAGGGTCCTTTAAGGTTGGTTTCCAGCCTTTTATATGGAGGAAAGGCAGAGGTAATTTACTGGTTTGAAGGCAGAAGAAACAGCTTTGATCTCGGCCTGCTATGCTGTGAAACTGCCCAGAATTTTTTCCTGGTTTGTGCATTTTTGTGCAGTCTGGTTTTTTCACAAGAATTTCAGTCTTCAAACTGAATAAATTGGCCATTTTTCTGGCAGCAATTGAGTAAGAAATATGGCTGAGATTTTCGAAGGTTAGGCTACTCAAGAATCTGGAAAAATTTTAGATTTCTTCCATAGAGAAGATGAACACTATGGAGTGGAGTTTGAAGGTTCAACCATGGAAATTAATTTTCCTTGGGAACCTTCCTTAACTCCTTCCCTATTTTTTGTCAAATCTCCAACCTGTAAGAGCCATTTTCGAAATTCAAAGACCACTAATCCGTGGTAAATTTTCTGGAATTAAAACATGGATTTGGATAAATTTTGAACAAGCTTAATTGGTGAAGAGGTTAGGATAAGCTAGAGGTAATAGAAGGACAAGAATTCTTCTAGAATTCTTTTAGGACATAAGGATAAGATTAGGACATTCCCTTCATATCTCCCCTAGGACAACTCTCCTTTTTTTACTTATGGAATGCAAGGGACGAAAAATTCAACCTTAAATTAAAATAACCATGACAAAAGCTTAAATAATAGGATTTGAACTCAATACTTTTGACTTGTAAGTCACCTTCTCCATAGACCAAGAATACATTCTTAGCTCTTCTTGAGTACTTAAAGATATTCTTGATAGCCACCTAATGACCTTCTCTATGGTCAGATTAGTATCTGCTCGTTAAGCAAAGAGCACAAGATACATCAGGCCTAGAACATTCAATTACCGAACATATGATATTCTACTCGTATGATCCCTTTTATATTATATTTTAGGACATATAGATTTTGCAAGGCTTATTCCATGGGTCATAGGTAAGAATCCACTCTTGGATTAATCCATACTAAACCTCTTTAGTACTTTATCTATGTTAGTAGACTGTGAAAGACTAAACAACGTCTTTGATCTATTTCCATAGATCCTTTGTAACACCCCATAACTATAAGGCCAAAGTAGTTGTGGATATCACCCCGTCTGAATGATAAAGGGTCTTTATAACAATAAAACTAAATAAATAAAATTTGGAGACCAAAAGACTTTCTATATTAATCTAATTACAACTCTGAATATAAGTCTTTTACAATGTTCTAGTACATATTCGCCTAGATATAAACCCGAGCCTCTAAACAAGATAGTTCAAAAACATTGATTGTTCCTCCGTCGAGTCTGGGTTGTATACAAATCCAAGGTAACAAAAAGTCTACCTAAAAAGTATGAAGAAAGTCGTGTGAGATATATCTCAATAAGTCCTAAAATGTGTCATGTGAAATTTGCCAAAATTATTTTTTTATGCATGAAAAAATTTGTTGGAAATGTGATAAATTCAATGCTTTTCATTTGAGAAAAATTATTTAGTCATTCTTCTTTTTATCAGGAAAATATGCCAGAAAAATCTTGGCAGTATGTATAAAATAAGTATTGAGTCTTTTGGGTCATAAATCATTTAGTACTTTAAACATATTTTGTTATCCAAAGTCACATTATGATCTCATTAGGAAGGAACATTGGTCCAACCAATAATATTAAAATTAATATGTATAAATAACCCAACACATACACTATGAATAAACATATGATAACTATCGTCATGGTTTGCCCTATGGTCCGGGTGTCCTACGCCCGTCCTCCGTTTCCACTTTGGGTAAAAGTATTGCTAGCTAAGGATGGCTAAACATTAAATATTGGCACCTCCTATGGAAAGAGATCACATGGCTACCAACCGGACGGCATTCTGAAATCCACAGCAAGTTAGTATAAGTATATAGTCCCTTTGAGTACTCAAGAATCCCAAGGTATAAAGCCAAAGATCAGTGAAATTTTTCATTCAAGCTCAATACTTCAACTAATGACTTGTTGTTAAACTATTTCCTTTCCAGAAAATACATTTCAAATAATAAACTTGTTCCAAATGTTTAACAGTTGATAATAAATCCATGCTATGATTTTCACAACCAAATGCATGAAAATGCAACCATAATTACTTGATGAAATTAATGCAAGATTTTCAAATCGTCCTATCATATGTGAATGATTTCTCAAAATATTGCATGCTTGAATATGGCATAATCATTTATGCTTCCAAATCTTTCATAATATTTTCAATAGAATAACTAGCATGCTTCACAATATTTTTCTTATAAAAATATTTTATTGGAAAAGTTACGTGGACGTTGGGACTTACCTTAAGTCTATAGAAAACGTACTTAGTTCTAGGTTCAGAATTCTACTTTTCACCTCCTACAAAATCTATCACATGAACCAGATATATATCAATTTTCTATCGTCCATATCAAACATATATCTCAATTTTCAAAACCTTAAATTATCTCGCTAACCATTTTCCTAGGTTTCCTAGGTCATCTCTTACATCATTGTCACCAACAAATATCGTAGTATTTAACATCATACACAATTAGCACATACTTAACATGTAACACCCCACTACTTATGCCCCTATTAGGGCTGGGGATATTACCTCGTTCACAGGACAAAGGGTCTTTATAACTAAGATACACAAAATAAATGAAAGGAATAATTCAAAAGTAAACTTATTACAACTCAAGCAATATATGAACAAGTTCAAAAAATGAATGTCTACTATAGTCTCTCAAATGAAATACATAGGAAAAATAACAACAAGTCTTCAAAACATAGGCAATTCTCTAGTTAATAACCTTCATAGCAGGATTGAACTAAAAATATGGTATAAAATATGGTGAGACATAAATCTCAGTAAACCCGTGTGTGCTTTGAGTGTTTTGGGTAAAATAGATCATGTATGCAAGTTGTGAAATTTCTATAAAAGAAAGTGCTGGCAAGCCTCAAATAAATTTTCACAAATGAAGAGTGGTGTTTTTCTTTCCAAAACATACATGTGCACAATAAATACAACCACTCAAAAAAGGTAGCCATGACACCACACTTTGTGCACCATGACAAAATAACGATCAAAATGCCATACTTTGTGCATACTGACACAAGGTAGGTGTATAGCCAACCGGGTGAGATACTCTTCCATTTCTACACCCAAATTTACTAGTTGTCCATTCCGGAGATACACAGTCCACTTGATTGAACGTGCTAGCTCGGATTGGTATGACCTACAAGACTAGCATCCTATCCGGGAATGACTCACCTCTCAGAGATAGCCACCTATTGAGAGACTTACCTTAACCCTTCAAAGACTAATCCTAGTAGTCTACCATTATTGAGTACTCAACGTTGTTTGTCCCTCTTGAGAGAAGAAAGTTCATACAATGAATCATTTGGAAATAGCAATTATGGTTTCTAAAATTCTTGCCAAAGTTGGGTTTTTAGGAAAAGTTTAGCAATTTGTGTAAAATTGTTTGTTTAATTTTAAATGGTTTGCTTGATTGAAACAAAAAGGAAAATTGTCCATAATTGCCTTTACAGTATAAATACTCGTATACATTGAGTTTGACTTGCCACGATAATTTTGGTCTTCAAACAGTTTCATGCAAGAACTTACCTAATCTTTTGCTCTTGTTGAGTTCAAAAGTCTTCCAAGGTAGTTTAGGTCAACCTAACCCTGCTTGGGGTAAACACAAGGTATAAGATAACATCCAAACTATATTTGTCTTAAATAAATAATTTCTAATTCAACTAGCCACATCAATAACTAACCATGACCGCTATGTCCTACGCTTTAATACAAGTTGATAAAGTATTTTATAAAATAAAACTAGCTTGATAAGTTAAAATAAATGGGTGTTATAAAATAAATAATAATAAATTATAGTTTCCAAATAATAAATAATGAGTAATATTGCTAATAAATAAAATTAGTGTTAATAATGGATAATAATAAATCCTTAATAATATTGTTAAATAGTAATATTTAAATAGTGTTATTATAGAGAATAAATTATACTTAATTTTAATTAATAATTAATAGATAATAAATAACCAATAAAATTAATAGTAAATAAACTATACTTAATTTTTAATAAATAATAAATAAATTTTAATATAACCAATATTTATGAGTATAGATAAAAATTTTAGAAAGGCTAACTAATATTATTAATATGGTCTACAAAGTCATTTGATATTAATTAATTCTAAAATTTTATTATTTATTTTTAATAAAAAATATTTTATTTATTTAACTAATAAAATAGTAATATTTTTAAATAATGTTCTATTTCAAACCTACATACTGTTTTTCAAATTTTGTAGATTAAATTGAATAATAGTACTAATTAAATTAATAGTAATAATGTTAGTAAAAATAATTCTCGGATTAATAAAAAAAATAGTTCTTACAATAATTTTCTATTATCAGAGAAGATCCATGAACATATTCTCCCCTAACACATAACATGTTAATCTATCCACAAACATAGACTTGAATTAACATATACTACAACATGAATGATCTTCTACTTGGCATAATATCATCTATTGCTTTATTGAAAAATAATATCATGAAGGCCTAATCAACAATAGTGGTATAGTATCTAACATGCATCAAACATCCATACATCTCATTAATCATGATGAACATATGGTGATTCTAAAGCAAAATCCATAAGGCACAACATTCATTCCAATTCTCATGTCTTAACACCATCCCCTTCACCCACATACATATCCTCAACCCCTACTTTATTCAATCAACCTATCAACACCTAGGAGTCTTGATTCTGAAAATTAAAAAGGGGATTAAGAAAGAAATACTTGATTGATGCTCATTTGATGGACGATTCTCCTTAGTTAGTGAAGATCCTCGAGTGCTTGATGGCCTTTAGTGGTCCGAAAGTAGTCCATGGTTAATCATCAACATTTCGGCCAAGAGAGAGAGAGAGAGAGAGAGAGAGAGAGAGAGAGAGAGAGAGAGAGAGAGAGTGTGTGTGTGTGTGTGTGTGTGTGTGTGTGTGTGAGGAATGAATGAGAATAGAAGAGGATAATGGAAGTTGAATAGAAGAAGAAGAACAAGACGATTGTTCTTATTTTACCTTTTTGGTGTTCTTCGAATCTTCAACAAAAAAGGATGGTTTGATCCGTTTGAAAGTTCAAATTTGTGTGTTTTGGTGTTATAAAGTGCATAAATGAAGAATATAGATTGAATATTGATGATCTAGAGAGTTTGGGAGTGATTGGAGGTGTTTAGGAATGGTTTAGGCTTGAAGATGTGAAGTGTGTGTTCTTGGTGTTCTTGAGAGAGTTTGAGAGGAGATGAATTTCGCGTGTGTTTGGAATTGTGATGGCCGAATGGCTTAGAGTCGGAGGAGCTTTCAGTTATCCAAGAATAAGAGAGAGAATTTCAGATTTTTTTTTTAAATTCAAATTGAGAGAAATGTGGAATTGTTTGAGGTATAGAATTGGTTAATGGTGTTTGCTCTTGGAAGGTTTCTTGTTCTTCAATGGTGTATGGCTAAATTAGCTATGTCTCAACCAAAGGATGAAGAGTTGTTTCAAACTTAAGGCTGGCCGAAAATAGCTATGAAATGACAAAGGATTTTTTGGTTTTATCAATTAGCTAAAGAAGTGTTTTAATGGAATAAAATCTGGAATTTAATTTGAAGTTTGAACAAGTTTGGATAGAGTGAAGATAGGAGCTTTTTGAAGTATGATAATGGTGTCCTATTACTCAAGGTTGGTGGAGAAGCCAAGATGTTCAGCTCATGGCTATACAAGGGCCGAAATTCAGTGAGGTTTGCTGAAGAATTTCGGCCTTAGCCTTGAAGAGACATAGCTGGAAAAATTTTTGGAATTGAAGCTCAAGAATACTTGGAATTGAAATGGTTTTGGTGTAGAATTTTTGGTCCTCTTTGGCAGCTGGATTTTAAGGGTGTTTGAAGGTCTTTTAATGGTGGTTTTCCAGCTTTCATCTTGAAGAAGAACAGAGGAAGTTCCAGCTGTTCATATGTTCTAACGGGTGGCTTCAAGTTCATGTTCAATGTTGCTAGTTTGCTGGAAAAAAAAAAACTAGTTTGGGACTGTTTGTACAGCTTCAAAAATTCAAGGAATTTTTAGCCTTCATCCTCACATAAAATGATTAGTTTTCTTGCAAAAAATTAGGTAGGAAAACTTACTACAATTTTTGAAAATAGCCTTGAAGGAAATTTGGAAAATTTTCCAGATTTTTAACCAAAACATGAACAAGATGAAGATAGAGTTTTGAAGGAATAGTTATGGTGTTTTTTTTGTTTTTTTTTTTTTTCCTTAGAACCTCTACCCATTTTTTTCTCCTTACTTTCGGCCATCACTATCCCACAAGAGCTAGGATTTTCGAAATTCTAAGCTAGGAAATTATCTTAGAATTTTTATGATTAAAAATGGATTAAAGAATCAAGAGTAGTTTAAATTTCAAAGATGTTAAGACAAGGCTAGCAAAATTAATAAGAACAAGAATTCTTCTAGAATTCTTTTTAGGACAAGACCACATGGTAAAAACATTACCATTATGTCTTCCTTAAGACAACATTTGTTGGGTCCTTTCTTAACAGCCGGGTCATAGGTGATGCTAGCATTGAGAACCCTTTAATAAACAGCCTATAATAGTTGGCCAGTCCCAAGAAGCTTCGAATCTCCATGATGTTCTCTGGTTGCTTCTAATCTGAAATTGCTTCAACTTTTGCTGGGTCCACCTTGATTCCATCCTTGGTTACCACATGGCCAAGGAACGACACACTAGTTAGGCAAAATTCGCACTTGCTAAATTTGGCATAAATGTAAGAAAAATGAAAATTCAAACATGGCTAAAATAAATATAAATAAAACTTAAGTGATGGGATTTGAACTCAAGACCTTAGAGAATAAATCACAAAGCTATAACTACTTAACCATACTAACTATTGTATTTATTTTCTCAACCAAATATTCTTCTTATCTAAACACCTCAAGCCATCTTCCTATTTTGACATCAAGCAAAATTACCTTTTTACCCCTTCTACCCAGCAAGCACAAATAAACCATTTAACTTATAAACTACAATTCTAAGGCATGCAAAATCATTCAAAAGGTATATTTTATGCATGATGACATGATATGCATCACATCTCCCTTACTCTCGGGTAAGCTTTAGGTAGGGTTTCACATAACATATCACACATAAATATACAATAGTATTAACCATTATTAGCATTCTTTGATTACTAATGGAAATAATATGAGCATTTGTTAGTAATACTAAAATTCTATATTTTTCCTCTTATGGCACACTTCCGTATTTTTGCCATAACTTTCGATTTATAAGTCCAATTTGCCTCAAATTTGCACCAAAACGCTCCTAAAATCCTTGGCTACAAAATTATGAAGTCCTTCCTTGTTGTTCCTAAACTGGCAGAAAACTACTGGGAGCAAATCATCCCAGAATTTTCATGTAACAAAATGTTTTCTTGCTAAAATTTACACTCCATCTATTCTAGCTTCATTTTACTACTTAGATGTCATTTGATTCACTTCAATACTCATGTTAACATTACAAAACCATCCTACTTACAGACATGATAAGTGCAAAAAATAACATAATCATCACAACCAAAACCGGTAGCCATAAACACATATATCAAGCATTTATTTTATTCAACAACCACAACTTCTTTCATTCATTTTCTTTCTTCCTTCATTGATTCATAAATTCAGCCTAAATATCCTTCCATCACTCCTCTAAAACATCATCAAATAGAATAAAATCACACCAAATCAATTCACAAGTCCACCGCCACATAAATCTCCAACAAAACAACACCACTACATATTTTAACATATCAAGTACCACAAATCTTTTCAAGTATTCATAATTCACCATCAAACATACATCATAATAATCTATATTATGCTTAGAATAAGTAAATTTAACTTAAGAAGAGCAAGATTTTACCTTCCCAAATGAATTAGCCAAATTGCTAGCTTTTCTCCTTTTGTTGCTATTTCTTTCCTTCTATTTCTTGTTCTTTTTCTCAAGCTTTTTCTTTCTTCTTCCTTTCTTCTTTTCTCTCTTTTTATTCTCAAGTTTCGGTTCCTCTCTCTCTCTTGGCTGAAAATCCTTGGCCTTCTCCCACAACTTCTATTTATAGCTTGTTTGGGGGCTTACATGTCTTAATCAACTAAGGATGATTCACTTGGTGACTCACCTAGCTTAGTCATCACAAGAATGTTATAGAAGTATAGAGAAAATATTAGAAGCTTAGGGAAGATTTTAGTGCTTGCTAGAAAGTTTTAGAACATTAAAGAAGTTTATGGAAAATTATAAGATATAAATAATATAATATAATAATACCAAGAATTATATGTAGAATAATACTAATAATACTAGTAACGAAATAACAATTAAAAACATAATATAATAATATAATAATATGATAGAATATAAGATATATATATATTAATATAATATATATTTATAGAGATAATATTTTTATTAAATTATATAATCAAGAATTAAGGTGGGCCACCACATATATATTTTTATAGAGAAATATATATTTCTTATTAAATATACTAACAGTATGTAATAATAGGCACATAAAGCAACTTCATCTATCTATGTAAATCAAATAACTTATTCATTTAATATTATCCAGATAAATCACAACTCATCAAGAAAGCAAGCACAAAAAACAATATAATAAGAAGAACATCATAATGCATGCTATTTACCAATGCTATTCACAACGAAAAGGGTATTACATCATTATTCCCAGAATATAAGTTACTTTTCCGAAGTCTTTCATGGAGAATTTCTTCGACAACCAAATCTTGACTGATTGAAAAGTAGAGATGTCATTTCCTATTAACAATATTTCATCTACATGTAACAATAGAAAAACAATTGCACTCCTACTAACATTCTTATATATACAAGCTTCATCCATGTTTTATATGAAACCAAATTCTTTAATTATTTCGTCAAATCGGATGTTTCAACTCTTAGAGGCTTGTTTCAGTCTATAAATGAACCTTTGCAACTTACACACTTTAGTGTCATCCTTGGATGTGAAACTCTTAAGTTGTGTCATGTATGCTTCCTCAATCAAATTTCCATTAAAGAAGGCTGTTTTCACATCCGTTTGCCAAATCTCATAATTATAATGAGCAGCAAGTGTTAGGAGTATTTTTATGGATTTCTGCATTGCTACTAGTGAAAATGTTTCATCATAATCAATCCTTTGTTATTGACGATAACCTTTTGCAACCAATTGTGCATTATTGGTAATCATATTAACATCCATGTCAATTTTCTTCTTGAAAACCCATTTGTACCATATGAATTTTATCCCTTCGGGTGGATCAACCAAAGTCCAAACTTAGTTGTTATATATAGAATCCATTTCTAACTTCATGGCTTCAAGCCATTTGTCAGATTTTGAACTTTTCAGAACTTCTCTGTAAGTAATAGACTTATATTCTTTTACAAGTAATACATCATTGTAGTCACTAAAGAGAAATTCATATCTCTTAGGTACTACTCATATCCTACTTGACCCATGAGGTTTTTGTGCACTTGAAGGTTTGTCTATTTTGTCAATAGACGCGGGATCAATCGGTTGATCATTGTTTATGTTTTCTTCTAAAATTTCACTAAATTCAATTTTACTCCCACTCTCTCCCTTAAGCATATTGTCTAAGAAAACTGCATACTTTGAAACAAAACACTTTGTTTTTAAAGAGAGATAGAAATAATATCTATGTGATTCCTTAAGATATCTAGCAAATAAATACTTATTAGACTTATTATCTAATTTGTTTGATTTTGTCCTCTTCATATAAATAGGACATCTCCAAATTCTCAAGTGTGCTAATTTTTGTCTTTTACCAAAAAATAACTCATATGGGGGTAGTATCAATCATGTTTTATGATGGAACTTTGTTTAAATTATAAACAACAGTTACTAGTGCATATCCCCAAAACAATTTGGATAAATCTACAAAAGGCATCATAATTCGAACCATATCTAATAGGGTTCAATTTCTTTTTTGAGATACACCATTGTACTAAAGTGTATGTAGTGGTGTCCATTAAAATAAATCTCATTATTTCTAAGATAACTTTGAAACGCTTGGCTTAAATATTTACCTCCTCGATCGGATCTTAGAGTTTTAATATTTTTACTAAGTTGTTTCTCTACTTCATTTTTGAATTCTTTGAACTTGTCCAAAACTTCAGATTTGTATTTCATTAAATACAAATACCCAAATCGTGAAAATCATCGATAAAAGTTATGAAATAGTGATAACTCCCTCTTACTTGTAATGTCATTGGTCCATATACATCATTATGTATTAGTTCTAATAATTGCTTAGTCATTTCCTCTTTCTTAGAAAAAGTGCTCTTAGTCATTTTACTAAGTAAACATAATTCACATGTATCATATGACTCATAATCAAATTACCCTTAGTGACCAAACTTGTATAATTTAGAAATGCGATTCTCATTTATATGGCCTAAATAACAATGCTACAAGTAAGATGGGTTTAAGTATCTTTCTTTTGTTTCTTGTTGTTTATGTTGAGAACTTGATTTTTCTTATCTAGAATATACAACTATTCATCAAAGTTTCAATACTATAATGGATATTATTTAATGAAAAAGAACAACTTTTATTCTAAAAAATTAAATAAAATCCAAACAAGTATAAACAAGAAACTGAAATAATGTTCTTTAATAAAACTGGAACATAATAACAATTTGTAAATTCTAGAATCAATCCGGAAGGCAAGTGTAGATAAACCTCCATAGCAAGTGTAGCTACATTTGTTTTATTTGCAGCACGTAGGTCCACATCACCTTTCTTAAGCTTCCTACTGCACTTTAGTCCCTATAAATTATTGCATAAATGAGATCCATATTTGATTTCTAATGCCCATATCTCATTATTAAATACAGTATTGATCACAATCATAAACATACCATGAGTAGAAGTAAAAGTGCTTGTAAGCTTCTCCTTCTCCTTTTTTTCTTTAATGGTTTCCAAGTAGCTTTTGTAATTACATCTCTAATAACCCATCATGCTGCAATGGTGATATGGTCCTTTAGTAGCTATCTTTTTCTTCTTCATACTACCTTTTGATTTGGTTGGATTCTTCTTCTTCCTTTTAGAAATATTTTTCTTCTTAGAAGTTGAATAATCAACCAACATGATTGCATTATTTTCTTTTTTCATAAAAGACTCCACAGTTTTGAAAATATTGATTAACTCAGGTATGGTAGTCTCAATCTAATTCATCTAGTAGTTCATCACAAATTGTGAAATACTACTTGGCAAAGATTAAAGAATTAAGGCAATACTTAATTCATGATCCATACCAAAACTGAGTGAACAAAACTTCTCAATCATTCCCAACATTTTTAATCCATGAAAGGCCACAGAAGTGCCTTCTATCATCTTAGAATAGAACAACTATTTAGAGATCTCATATCTCATATCTCTCTGTCTTAGATTGTTTATTAAATAACCCACTTAGATGGAAGATAATAGAATGAACATCCCTATGCTCATGCTGTTTTTAGACTTAAAAGTCATTGACGCTAGTATGATACAAGATATTATGTCACTGTCCTCTTGGTACTTCTTGTGGACTTCATGCTCTTTAGCAGGAGCATCATTAGCTGGAGGTAATGGAATGGGGGCATATAGCATATGGAGTAACTTTTTCGATTTGAGAACAATTCTCATATTTCCATACCAGTCTAAGAAGTTGGATTCGTTTAACTTGTTTGATTCCAAAAATGCTATGTAGATTCAAGTTTGTTATCATAATAAAAATGATCTAGATGAAAGATAAGAAATATTAGACTATATATGCACATGAAATATATGTAATTGGATCTTTAATTAAACACATATTTATTCAACTATTTTACTCAAATTAATTGTGTGAAACCCCACCTAAAGCTAACCCTAGGGTAAGGGGGTCATGATGTATATCATATTATTTTGCATGAATATATATTTTTTTAAATGATTTTCCGTGCTTTAGAATTATGACTTATAAGTTAAAAGGCTTAGTTATGCTTATTGAGTAGAAAGGGTAAATCAATAATTTTGCTTGAGATCAAAATAGGAAGATGACTTGAGGTTTAAATAAGAAGAATATTTGGGTGAGAAAATAAGAACAAGAGTTTTTGTGGTTTAGTGGTTAGAGCTTTGGAATTAATCTCTAAGGTCATGAGTTCAAATCCCATCATTTAAGTTTTATTCATGATTATCTTAGTTAAGTTTGAAATTTTATTTTCTTATATTCCTTAAAGGTAAGAATGTTATCCTAAGGGAGACATGAAGATAATGTCTTAATCTTATCATCATGTCCTAAAAGGAATTCTAGAGGAATTCTTATCCTTTTTATTACCTCTAGCTTGTCCTAACATCTTCACAATTTAAATTTATCAAAATTCATCTTTTAATTCCAGAAAATTCTATGAGGATTTCTTGACTTTGAATTTCAAAAATTGATCTTGGAGGTTGGAGGGTTGACCGAAAATAGGAGAGGAGTTAGGAAGGGTTCCCAAGGAAAATCAATCACTATGGTAGAACCTTCAAACTCATCTTCATAGTGTTCATGTTCTTGATGAAGGAAACCTGAAAATTTTCCAGATTATTGAGTAGTGTAGCTTCCGAAAAACTCAGCTAAGTTCCTTGCTCATTTGTTGCCAGAAAAATGACCAATTCATATAGCTTGAAGACTGAAATTTCAGTGCAAATTCGGACTCCATAAAACTACTCAAAATCAGAAAAAAATTCTGAGTAGTTTCATTGCACAGCAACCTGAAAATGGAGCTTTTTTTCTTGTCTTCAATCCAGCAAAACTCCTCTACTTTTTCTCCATAAAGAAGGCTGGAAACTAGCCTTAAAAGACCCTCAAACACCCCTCAAAGTCCTCTGCAAATCGAGCTGAAGAAGTGCAAAAATTCTGCACAGAAAATTCAGCAAACCATTCGAAGCATTGAACACCATGAAACCAGAAAATTCCTAGCTTGTCTCCTTAGGCCTAGATTGAAGAAACCACCCTCAAACCTCTGTTAAATGAACCTTGTTCAGCCTTGAACTGAACACTATTAACCTCTCCACTTACCTTGAACATTTGGACTCCATAATCACACCCCAAATATCTCCTAAGATCACTCAATTCAAACTACATTTGAACTTCAAAAATTTCCAGAATTTTGCTCCATGAAAACACCCTTGTATTAAGCTACACAACCAGAAATTCCTCTGCCATTAAGCTCTAAAGTTTGGCCAGCCTTAGAGCCTTATCATTCTTCATTCATTTCAAAACAAACTAGTCCAACCGGCTCTATTGAAGCACAAAGAAACCTCCACCAATCAACCACCATTAACATATCCTATACCTCAAACCACTCCTAAATTCCCTCTATTTGAATTTCAAACAAAATCAACTTTTTCTCTTCTCTCCTAGCTGAAAACCAAGACTCCCAATTCCCTAAAACCATTCGGCCAACACTATCCCAGATTTCGTGCAGCACTTTTTCTCAAACTCTCTCAATTTACACCAAGAACACACACTACATTTCTTCAAGCCAAAACCCACCCTAAACACCTCCAATCCCTTTCAAATACTCCAAATTACTCCTACATACTCCCTAGTGTTCATTTCTAGTATTTATAACACAAAATCTCGCAAACAAGAAATTGCATTCGGATCAAAAGCCAATTTTTTCTTGAAGGTCTCAAGAACATCATCAAGGTAACCAAGAACAACTCCTTTGTTCATCCTCTTCCATTTAACCTTCAATGTACCATACTAATGATCTCTCTCTCTCTCTGCCGAAATGGTTGATCAACAACCATGGCTGTTTTTCTTTCTCTTGGACAATTCAAGACTCTCAATCACGTGGACCTTCTTAAGTCTTCATCAAAGTAATCATTAATCAAGTATTTCTCCTTAATCCTCCTTTTTAATTTTGCATTCATGTCTCTTAGATGTTGATAGGAAGAATAGAATATGAATGGGGGATTGAGTGTATGCATGTGAATGAAGGGGTTGGGATTAGGACATGAGAATGGTAGTTCATGATTAAGCTATATGGATTTTCTTGAGAATCAATGTATGTTCATCATGTCTTAAGATAGTTATGAATATTTAAAACATGTTAGATGCTATGACACCTATGGTGAATAGGATTTTTATGTTCTTATTTCCATTGAAGCCATGATTGATTATTATGCCTAGTAGGGATTTGGCCATGTGATAGTATGTATTGATTTAAGTCTATGTTCATGAATAGATTAGTTTATTGTTTGATGTTGGATAATATGTTCATGAATCTTGATTAGAAATAGGAAAATCATGATTATTTTCTTGTTAATCCTAGATTATTTTTAGTAACAAATTTAATTACCTTAATTAAAATTATTACTATATTTATTCTCTAAAGATTTCGAATTCCTAGGAAGTTTTGGAATTGGAATATTAAATGAAATATTGATATTTTATTAGTCAAATAAATAATATCTTTTATTAAAAATAATGTGTATATATATGTATAATAAAAAAAGATCTTCTATATAAATAATAATAAATAAAATATTAATGGCCTTGTAGACCATAGTTTAAACTTTTATCTATATTCATAAATATTATTTATATTAAGATTTATTTGTTATCTATTAATCAAAAATTTAATACAATTCATTTATTAATTTTATTTACCACTAATTATTTAATATCTATTATTTATTAATTAAAAATTAATTGTAATTTATTATTTATTTATAATAATACTATTTGAAAATTACAATTTATTAATATTATTTAGGACTTAGTATTATTCAATATTTAAACACTAGTTTATTTATTAATAATAATACTCAAGATTTATTATTTGAACCTATAACTTATTAGTAATTATTTTAGAACCCCTAGTTATTTTAATTTATCAAGCTAGATTTATTTTATAAAATTCTTTATCATCTAGCCTTAAAGCTTAGAACATTAAGGTCATGGTTGTAATTAGTTAAACTAGGGATTATTTATGTTAAGGCAAGTATAGCTCAAGTATAACCTTATGCCTTGTATTTACCCCAGGCGGGGTTAGGTCAACCTAGGAGGATTTTTGAGTTCAAGAAAGTAAAGGATCAGGTAAACTCCTGCATTTAGTCATTTGAAGATCAAAATTACTGTAGCAAGCCAAATGCGATATGTATGGACGTTCATTTTGTAAAGACAATTAAGGATTGTTTTTCCTTTTTATTTCAGTCAAAACAAATCATTTGAAAATTAAACAAGTAGTTTTACACAAAATGCTAAACTCTTTCTAAAACCCAACTTTGACAAGAATTTTAAAAACCCTTAATTGCTATTTCCAAGTAAATCGCTGTATGATCAATTTTCTCTCAAGTGGGACAATCAACGTTGAGTGCTCAATAAGGTAGACTACTAGGACTAATCTATGAAAGGTTAGGGTAAGTCTCTCAATAGGTGGCCACCTCTGAGGGGTGAGTCCTTCCCGATAGGATGCCAGTCCGGTAGGTCATATCGGTCCGAGCTAGCAAGTTTCAGTCATGTGGACTGCGTGTTTCCAGAGTGGACAACCGGTAAGTTTAGGTGTAGAGATGGAAAAGTATCTCATCCGGTAGGCCGTACACCTACCTTTTGTCAGCATACTCAACGTGTGGCATTCTGACCGTTATATGGTCATGGGACCCAATATGTGGTAACCCATGGCTACTTTTTTGGGTAGTTATATTTATTGTGCACATGTATGGTTTGAAAAGCAAAACACCACTCTTTATTTTTAACATTTATTTAATGCTTGCCAGCACTTTCTCTTATGAAATTTTTACAACTTGCATGCATGAACTATTTTACCTAAAACACTCAAAGCACACATGGGCTTACTGAGATTTTTATCTCACCACCTTTTATGCCATGTTTTCAGGTCGATCCTACTGTGAAGGTCATTAGCTAGATTGTTGCTTGTGATTTTGAAGACTCTTTGTTATTTTCCTTATGTGACGTTTTGAGAGATTGTACAAACAATTTATTTTGGATTTGTTCATATATTTTTGGGTTGTAATAAGTTTAATTTTGAAGTATTTCTTTTATTTTATCTTATGTGACCTAGTGTTGGGTATCTCAGGCATGTATCCTATATGGCGCAACGGAAAATAAATGAGATACCATCCCAGGACCCGCCTATGTGTGAAAACAAGACATAAAGATAATAAAAGTAGCAACTTTTTATCTTTGTTTGATCGTCCAAAGAACAAAATTTCTTCTTCAAGTCGAGGCACGATCCAGCAATCCTCGTGATTAACCTCCACGTGAGTTGAACGTCTAACCACTATAATTACAGTGTGTGATTATCTCTAACAGTAATCCACACAGAGGAATACTCAAGCACCAAACTTTCTTATGCTAGTAGAAACAAGATGGCGGCTAGGGTTATTTTTCAAGACAATCGAGAGAGGGGGAGAAGGGAAAAATCGTGTATGCTTTGTTGTGTGGCATAACAATCATGTTAAGCTACGATTTCGTGTATATCCATTATATCACACGAAAAATCCTGCTAAAATTGAGAATTCTAATCCTATTAGAATTTCCTAATTATAATTGGAAATATCAAATTTTCACAATTACAACTTGGACCACAAATTATAACTAATTATAATTTATCCACTACAATTTCTCTTTCTCTCAATCAACCACACTATGTTATCAAATAACATCTTGAGTATATAATCCTCTATTGTGTGTGACATATTAGTTTTCTCAGTCAATTGGTAGCGAACATGAATTAATCTAAACACATTTGAAATTAATAATCCATAATTAATTAGAATTAATCCTATTAATTCTAATCAGGATTGGTTTATTAATTCATCAATTAATAAACCCATATTCCCAGATTATGAGCGATATCTAACAACACATCATGACCACCCAAGAGTCCAAGAAGTCAAGTGGCTTGACATGAACCCTTCAATAACAAACTTCAGTGCAATTAACTCCTTTCACCATACAATATCTCATTCAGTTTGGAGTACGGAATTAGTGCCAACTCCCTCCAGAATTAATTCTGGCCCGAATACAATAGTACTTGTACCAAGAACCCACTACTCTAGATGTGTATCAATTGAAACTGTTTCTAATACACAATCGCCTTGACCAAGGACTTCTCAAGTAGTAATTTCTACAAGTGGCCGTGAGATATTCGCCCCTACTATTAGGAGTGGTGAATCCTTTATTGATCCTCTCAACTACTTTCGTTTACCTCACAATGTACCCAATATCCATCCCATAGGCGGCCCTCGATCGAGCTCCGGAGATTGGAATCAAAGTATAAAGCTCAGCAAACAAAGTACCTTGGAGATCTCAAGTCCAAGGATACTTGCACATTTGCTATATTGAGATTATATCACTGGCACT
Source organism: Voacanga thouarsii (assembly GCA_026120185.1). Classification (NCBI taxonomy): domain Eukaryota; kingdom Viridiplantae; phylum Streptophyta; class Magnoliopsida; order Gentianales; family Apocynaceae; genus Voacanga; species Voacanga thouarsii. Next base: position 1,527,949 of record JANUWF010002383.1, on the reverse strand, counting down.
AAATAGTTATCCATGTGATTATCTCAAAGTTAGGTCATCCAATGAACTTGTTCCATTAACAAGCATCCATGTGTTAACTTTGAGTATCTCAATACTCACGGTTATGAGAACCACCGCCTGATCAAATCAGGAAGTCTAACACATGCTAGTCTTAACGCATTAATGATGTCCTGTCTCATTAATACTATGACTAGGGACTATTTAAGTACTAATACCATCCAGTGTAGTAGAAATCTCATATCATGATTTCCTTAACACAGTGTTGTACTAGGGACTTTATCGAACAGTTATATTACTTAAAGGAAACAAAAGAAACTGTAAGATAAATAATGCCTTTTATTAAAATAAAATGTGTCATATACAATGTACAAGTGATTGCCTCTAGGGCACAACACTAACAAACACCCACTTGCACTAGAGCCAATCATTCATGTATCTAATACCGAATGACTCAACATGACAATCATGTTTCTTTTGGGATAGTGCTTTCATAAGCGGGTCAGCTATGTTCTTATCTATGAGAACTCTCTCTATCTTTATTTCCTTAGCTACTTCAAAAGTGGCTATGTACTCAACTTCTATCGTAGAGTTGGCAATAGTCTCTTGTTTGGAACTATTCCAACTTATTGCCCCTCAGCACAATGTAAACACGTAGCCAGATAGTGATTTGAAATCATCTTTGTTAGATTGAAAACTGGCATCAGTATACCTGTTTATTTTCAAATCACCTTCTCCATATATTAAAAACATATCATTAGTCCTTCGTAAGTACTTAAGAATGTTCTTTACAGCCGCCCAATAACCCTCACCAGGTTCAGATTGGTATCTGTTCGTCAAACTAAGAGCACAAGATACATCGGGCCTAGTACATATTATAGCATACATGATAGATCCAACTGCCGAGGCATATAGAATCTTACTCATGCGATCTCTTTCAACTTGTGTCTTGGGAGGTATCGACTTTGAAAGGCTTACACCATGTGACATGGCTAAGAATCTCTTTTTGCATTGATCCATGCTAAACCTCTTTAGCACTTTATCTATGTATGTAGACTGCGAAAGACCGAGCAACCTTTTAGATCTATCTCTATAGATCCTTATTCCGAGAATATAGGTTACTTCTCCAAGGTCTTTCATGGAGAATTGTTTGGACAACCAAACTTTAACTGTTTGCAAGACAAGTATATCGTTTTCTATTAGCAATATGTCATCTACATAAAGTAATAAGAAAACAATTGCACTCCCCCTAACTTTCTTGTATACACAAGGCTCATCCATATTTTGAATGAAACCAAACTCTTTGATTATTTCATCAAAACGGATGTTCCAACTCCTAGAAACCTGCTTAAATCCATAAATGGACCTTTGCAGCTTGCACACCTTTTGCTATCATTGGATGTAAAACCCTCAGGTTGTGTCATATACATTTCCTCAATCAGATTTCCATTTAGGAAAGCTATTTTCACATCCATTTGCCAAATCTCATAATCATGATGAGCAGCAATGGCTAGGAGTATCCTGATGGATTTCAACATGGCTACTGGCGAGAAGGTTTCATCATAGTCAATACCATGTTGTTGACGATAACCCTTTGCCACTAGTCGTGCTTTATAGGTAACTAAGTTACTATCCATGTCCGTTTTCTTCTTGAAAACCCACTTGCACCCAATAGGTTTAATTTCTTTGGATGGATCAACCAAAGTCCATACTTGGTTATCGTACATGGAATCCATCTCTGACTTCATGGCCTCAAGCCATTTGCCAGATTCTGAACTATTAAGAACATCCTTGTAGATAGTAGGCTCATCTTCATCTATGAGTAATACGTCATTGTGGTCACTAATGAAAAATCCATATCTCTCAGGTGCCACACATATCCTACTAGATTTACGAGGCTCTTGTGTATTAGAAGATTCATCTATTCTCTTAATAGATGTGGGGTTAGACGGTTGATCCTCGTTTGTTTGATCTTCATGAACTTTACTAAGTTCAATCTTACTCCCACTGTCCCCTTTGAGCATGTACTCCTTCTCTAAGAAGACGGCATGCTTCGAAACAAACAATTTATTTTCAGAGGGTAGGTAAAAGTAATATCCGAAAGATTCTTTCGGATATCCCACAAATAAACACTTGTCAAACTTACTATCAAGTTTGTCTGACTGTGGCCTTTTAACAAACAGGACAATCCCATACTTGTAAGTGAGATAACTTTGGTCTCTTACCAAAGAACATCTCAACTGGGGTAGTATCAACCGATTTTGTTGGAACTCTGTTTAGTACATAAACAGCAGTCTCTAGTGCATACCTCCAAAACAATTTTGGTAAGTCTGCAGAAGCCATCATGGTCCGTATCATGTCTAGAAGGATTCGATTCCTTCTCTCAGATACACTGTTATATTGAGGTGTATGTGGTGGAGTCCATTGAGATAATATTTCATTATCTCTAAGATAACTCAAAAACTCTTGGCTCAAGTATTCTCCTCCTTGATCAAATCTTAGAGTCTTTATACTTTTGCCAAGTTATTTCTCTATTTCATTCTTGAAGTCTTTGAACCTTTCAAAGGCCTTAGATTTGTATTTCATTAAATACAAATACTTGTATCGTGAGAAATCATCGATAAATGTTATGAAATAGTTATAATATCCTCTTACTTGTATTGACATTAGGCCACATACATCAAAATGTATTAAGTTCTAATAACTCCTTGACCCATTCTCCTTTTCCTAGAAAAGGAGTTTTAGTCATTTTACCTAGTAAACAAGACTCGCATGTGCCATATGATTCATAATCAAATGACCCTAAGTTACCAAGCTTGTGTAACTTAAAAACACGATATTTGTTTACATGGCCCAAACGACAATGCCATAAGTAAGAGGTGTTAGAGTTATCTATTTTAGGTTTCTTATTGTTTATATTGAGAATTGGATTATCCAAGCCTAGAACATATAAACCATTAACCAGAGTTGCTGAATCATAATGAATATTATTCAATGAAAAAGAACAACATTTATTCTTAAATATTAAATGAAATCCACATAAGTCTAAACACGCAACTGAGATAATGTTTTTCATTAAAACTGATATATAATAACAGTTTTCCAGTTCTAGAATTAATCCCGAAGGCAGGTTCAGTTCGTATGTCTCCACAGCAAGTGCAACAACCTTTGCCCCATTTGCAATACGTAGATCCACATCGCCTTTCTCTAACCTTCTACTGCTCTTTAGTCCTTGCAAGTTATTGCACAAATGAGATCCACATCCAGTATCAAATACCCATATCTCATTTCTACAGACAATATTTATCTCAATCGTAAATATACCCAGAGTAGAAGTAGAAGTACTTGTAAGCTTCTCTTTCTGCTTCTTGTCCTTAATGGTCTCCAAGTATGCTTTATAGTTGCGCCTCCAGTGGTCCATCTTACCATAATGTGGGCATAGGCCCTTGGTAGCTGCATCCTTCTTGTTCACACCACCTTTGGGCTTCATGGGAGCCTACTTTTTCTTCTTTTGAACTTTCTTCTTAGAAGAGGAAGATTCTACCATTAAAACTGCATTGGAATTCTTCTTCATAGAGGACTCTGCAGTTTTGAAGAGATTGATCAACTCAGGAATAGTGGACTCAATCTTATTCATCTGATAGTTAATCACAAATTGTGAAAAACTATTGGCAAGAACTGTAGAATTAAGTCAACACTTAAGTTATGATCCATTGCAAACCCGAGAGATCCAAGTTTCTCTATTAAGCCCAGCATCTTCAGCCCATAAGTGGCCATAGAAGAACCCTCTGCCATTTTGCAACGGAATAGTTGCTTCGAGATCTCGTATCTCTCAGTTCTAGTTTGGGCATCAAACAACTCTCGAAGATGTAAAATGATCAATTGAGCATCCATATGCTCGTGCTGTTTTTGCAACTCAAGAGTTATGGATGCCAGCATAATACATGATGCTGTATCACTATCCTCCTTGTGCCTCTTGTGAACAGCATGCTCATCAGCATGAGCATCTTGGGCTGGTGGTGGTGGAATAGGAGCATCTAGCACGTAGAGTAACTTTTTCGATTTGAGAATGATTCTCAAATTTTTATACCAATCGAGATAGTTTGATTCGGTTAACTTGTTGGTTTCTAAGATGCTACGTAAGTTTAGGCTTGTTGACATTATGCAAGTGACCAAGATGTAAAGATAGAGAACATTAGCTTCTTTTATATACACATGGTATGCAAATAATTAGGACTTTAATTAAACGCATTTTTACTCCACTATTTTACTCAAACCAATAGCCTCCACTATTGATTCGGGAAAGCCCGTTGGAAGCTTTCCTAATGGACTGATATCCAAATTCCTCAAGAATAACCTTGGGTTTGCCCAACAAGCCACCCTTAAGTTCATTGGTAGGTATCCAATACCAATTACATCGTATGTAACTACCGGATTATTGGGTGATTAACAGCTTTTAATCTTAAAGCCTTTTGGGCTACCCCAACTTTTCCTCTAAATTTCTTTATGCTTGAGTTTGCCCAATCGGGATAAAGAATTTAGTTAAACCCGACCCATTAATTAGAAATTTAATTCCATAGCTTGAACATGCCCGATGTCAAGTAGGCTTGGGTTTGCCCAACAACCTGGTCTCAAAAAAGGACTCTCGTTCTTACTATATTAACAGAATGAATTAGGTTTAATATTAATTGAGGGATTTGTTCCTTTTAGTGATTTCGTTAAATGACATGCATAAAAATTAATAAATCACATAATTGATAATCATGGTAATAGAGCAATTACGTGGTATGGTTATGGACTTTACCCTAAATTAATTTCTTTGAGCCATAAAAGAAATTAATATAGTTAACCATATGTGTTCATGCATGATTCAAGTAGAAGGTCTTACCTTCTCGCCTTGTTTTGGTTGCCATCTCCAAAATTAAAAATAATTCTACTCCTATCTAACCTATGTAAAATAATTACATAATTTCCTAAAGAAAGAAAACCTCGAGTTACATTCGAGGGGAGTTAGATGAGAAGAGAATTACACAAGAATTCTAGAGAAGGCAGGACACGCAAACCCTATTTCATAAAAACCAAAGCTGTAAAATGCATGAACAGATATAATTAGTTTTAGTCCATAATCATCCACCATGCCATTGACTATGTTTAAACAAAATAAACATAATTTTTATTATTCCAAAATCACTATTTTGAAAAAATAAAACAAATTCTAAAATCAATATTTTAGAAAAATACATTAATTTTAAATTTTCAAAATCACTATTTTGAAAAATAAAATTATTTGTCTCAAAACTAATTTTGAGAAAATGCTTTTGGGTCCCGTCTCCGACAACGAAAACGGCGGTCCCGCTGATCGGTCAACGGGCAAGGATCAAGGGGGTAGCCCCCCTTTGTTTTTGTTTTTTTTATATATTTTATAAAACAGAGCCGAACCGGCGTCGGTTTGAAGGCCAAAGCCAGCATCACCTGTGTTCTGATTTTTTTTTAGGAAAAATTTTCCAGAAACGATTTCTGGATGTTTGCGAAATAGCATGCAATTGGCGCCGGCTTGGAGGCCAGAGTCGGCCTCCAAGCTGGCGCTGGCTGTGGTCTGGAACAATGGCGGTGATCTTCGAAAATTTCCAGAAACAATTTTTGGTGCTTTCTTCTTTTGCAAATTTTCAGTGAGAACGATTCTCAGCAGTATTTTCTATTTTAAAGCACAAAACAACAACCAATTTGTTAATTTAAACAAAACCAAAATAGAAAATTAAGATGAAACGGAAGGCAACAACCTTTCTCTTGAAAACGTTTTTCTGCAGAAAATTCTCAGCACCTAAAGAAAGTATCTTTCGAAATACGCTGTGACTTTAAGACAATCATATTGTGCTATGGACCCAATCCATAACGCTTGAAACAATTTCGACTCGAGTGAAAATGATTTTCACAACAAACAAAGACAAATACGAATACATGAAAATAGTTTTTCATGCCAAACAAAGTCCGTAGACCACACATAGCATGTCTCTGATACCACTATTAGGTATCTCAGGCTCATATCTTATACGGTGCAACGAAAAATAAACGAGATACCATCCCGAGACCCGCCTATGTATGGAAAACAAGACATAAAGATAATAAAGGTAGTAGCTTTTTACCTTTGTTTGATCGTTCAAAGAATAAAATTTCTTCTTCAAGTTGAGGCGCGATCCAGCAATCCTTGTGATCAACCTCCACGTGAGTTAAACGTCTAACCACTATAATCACAGTGTGTGATTATCTCTAACAATAATCCACACATAAGAATACTCAAGCACCAAACTTTCCTGTGCCAGCAGAAACAAGATGGTGGCTAGGGTTGTTTCTCAAGACAATCGAGAGAGGTGGAGAAGGGAAAAATCATGTATGCTTTGTTGTGTGGCGTGACAATCACGTTAAGCTAGGGTTTCGTGTGTATCCATTATATCACACGGAAAATCTTGCTAAAATTGAGAATTCTAATCCTATTAGAATTTCCTAATTGTAATTGGAAACATCAAGTTCTCACGATTACAACTTGGACCACAAATTATAACTAATTATAATTTGTCCACTACAACTTCTCTTTCTCTCAATCAACCCCACTATGTTATCAAATAACATCTTGAGTATATAATCCTCTATTGTGTGTGACCTATTAGGTTTCCCAGTCAATTGGTAGCGAACATGAATTAATCTAAACACCTTTGAGATTAATAATCCATAATTAATTAGAATTAATCCTATTAATTCTAATTAGGATTGGTTTATTAATTTATCAATTAATAAACCCATATTCCCAGATTATGAGCGGTATCTAACAACACATCATGACCACCCAAGAGTCCAGGAAGTCAAGTGGCTTGACAGGAACCCTTCAATAACAAACTTTAGTGCAATTAACTCCTTTCACCATATAATATATCATTCAGTTTGGAGTACGGAATTAGTGCCAACTCCCTCCCGAATTAATTCTGGCCCGAATACAATAGTACTTGCACTAAGAACCCACTACTCTAAATGTGTATCAATTGGAACTGTTTCCAATACACAATCGCCTTAGCCAAGGACTTCTCGAGTAGTAATTCCTCCAAGTGGCTGTGAGATATTCGCCCCTACTATTAGGAGTGGTGAATCCTTTATTGACCCTTTCAACTACTTTTGTTTACCTCACAATGTACCCAATATCCATCCCATAGGCGGCCCTCGATCGAGCTCCGGAGATTGGAATCAAAGTACAAAGCTCAGCAAACAAAGTACCTTGAAGATCTCAAGTCTAAGGATACTTGCACGTTTGCTATATTGAGATTATATCACTGGCACTAAATAGTTATCCATGTGATTATCTCAAAGCTAGGTCATCCAATGAACTTGTTCCATTAACAAGCATCCATGTGTTAACTTTGAGTATCTCAATACTCACGGTTATGAGAACAACCGTCTGATTAAATCAGGAAGTCTAACACATGCTAGTCTTAACGCATTAATGATGTCCTGTCTCATTAATACTCTGACTAGGGACTATTTAAGTACTAATATCATCCAATGTAGTAGGAATCTCATATCATGATCTCCTTAACACAGTGTTGTACTAGGGACTTTATCAAACAGTTATATTACTTAAAGTAAATAAAAGAAACTGTAAGATAAATAATGTCTTTTATTAAAATAAAATGTGTCATATACAATGTACAAGTGATTGTCTCTAGGGCACAACACTAACACCTAGTTATAAAGACCCATTATCCTATAGATGGGGTGACATCCCCGGCCCTATTGGGCTTATGTAGTGGGTGTTACAAATTGCCTCACTATTGACTTGAGAAAGCTCGTTGGTAGCTTTCCTAGTGGATTGGTATTCAAATTTTTTAAGAATGACCTTAACTGTGCCTAACAAATCATCCTTAAGTTCAATGGTAGGTATCAAATATTAATTGCATCAAATGCAACTATCAGATCATTGGTGATTAACATCTTTTAATCTTAAAGCGTTTAGTGCTACCCAACCCTGTCTCTAATATCTTTTATGCTTAGGCGTGCCCAATCGGGATAAAGATTTAGTTAAATCTAACTCATTAATCCAGAATTGAATTCTATATCTTGAACATGCTCAACGTCGAGTAGACTTGGGTGTGGCCAACAACCTAATCTTGAAAAAGAACTCTCATTCTTATTATACTAATAGAAGACATTAGATGTAATATTGTTTGAGGAATTTAACTATTTTAATTAATAGTCTCATCACTTGGCATGCACAAAATCAACAAATTGACAATATTTGTAACTGACTCAATTACATAACTTGGTTATAGACTTTTCTAGATTAATTTCCTTAAGCCAAGTAGGAAATTAATTTTGGTCAAACCTATATGTTTATGCATATTTGAGAAGAAAGTCTTACCATCCTCTCATTTTGTCATTGGATGCCATCTCCATAAACTCGTAAAATTAATTTTTATTTTTATTTAACCTATGAAATCTAAATACATGAATTCCTAATGAAGAAACCTTGAGGTACATTTAATAGGAATTAGATAGGAAGAGAAATTACAAAATAATTATAGAAAAAAACAGAAGACATAGACCCTATTTATTTAAAACAAAACAGTAAAATAGCATGACACAAGATTAAATTTGGTCTAAATCCATAACCATGACAACATACCAAAATACGCTTAAAACATAATAAGCAAAATAAATACACATAAAAATAAATTTCAAAAATTATTATTTTGAAAAAATAAAATAGTTACTCCAAAATCAATTTTTTGAAAAAAAAAATACATAACGGATCCAAAAATCTTATTTTGGAAACGTTTCAAGTCCATTTTGAAAAAAAGAGAACCTTTATTGGTTAAAATAAAAAAAACAAAAATAATTTTATTTATAAAATACTGCGTAGGCACCTACGCAGGCTAGTGCAAAACCTACACAGGCTAGAGCCTCAAACCTGGGAAGGCCTGTTCTAGCCTAGCTAGGCTACTAAAACTATTTTTTTTGTTTTTGTTCCTTTTTTTTTTTTAGTTTTTGGCAATTTCCCTTTTGTTCTTTTTTTCCCCCTCTTTCTTTCGTTGAACCTATCAATGAACAAAATTCCGAAAAGCTATTTCCTAAACAATTTTGGTTACAAAATTCAGAAATCTACAATTTCTAAATCAATTTTGATCACAATGAAAACAATTTTTTTCTATAAATGAAATTCTCAAGATTTCATAAATCCTTTATTTGAAAGCAATTTTAGAAATTAATATGCAAAAAAAAAAAAAAAATCACTCAAACAATTTTTTTCAAAATTAAAACATTTGTGAAACAATTTCACAAACCTGAATTTATCTATGAAACTATTTCAAAATAATAATAAACCCATAAAACACTTACAAGATGGTTTTGATACCATTGTCAGATTTTGATAATTCAATATCAAATAAAACCAGGGGAATATTGGAATGTTTGCCCTCTTCGACTAGGTTTCTGATGTAATTTTGATTTGTATTAATATAATTTTTATTCTTAGAAATTGTTTATGAATTTTGCATTACTTTTGTGCACAATTTCGCTAGAAAAGACCTATTGTGTTTAAGAAAATGGTTCATGTGAATAGAGGTCTTTCACAGTAAGGTATGGATCGTGAGTTACTTAATACATAAACTATTGTTCTCAACCGAATGATGAGAATAGGAATCTCATCATGGAAAGGTTATTGTGTTATGAATTCTAAATGTGGAATGGCTTACCTTTAGCCAATGAGTAGCCTTCTCATTTCATAACACAAGTGTATTTCAAATACATAGAACTTGACCTATAGTAATGATTTCTAAAAGTAATATATGGTAGAAACCTAAACAACTACCGCTATAGTGTGGACTTATATTCTACAGCTTGAGTATGAGTTGGTGGTTTGACGAAGCTGGAAGCGTATGCTTTGAAGTACTATAGTTGAGGTTCTATTGTAGGACCAATATACTTGTATGTTAGGTATATGTAGCTAGTTAGTTAAGGCAGACTTATACAAGATAGTTTCTATGCTATATCGCCTCTTGTGGTTCTCCGAATAATCTAAATATCTAGGGTCCTGGGAAATATGACTTGAATATTTGCTTTATGGTAGCTCCCTTGGAAGAGAAAATTTTTCAAGAAGTTGTGGATCATTGGACTAGGAGCTTAAAGATGGTAGATGTCTTTTAGAGAGATGTTAGTATACTTTTTTCTCTCTAAAAGCACGACGATGTGTAGATGGGCATTTTAGTCATTACACATGTAGGTCGGAGACATTATTAATGCAGTATTATCCTTGGGGTCAATATTTTCATATGGTGATATTAGAAAATATTTTAAAATGTAAAATATAGCTATTTATATAGCATGGTATTTTGATCATTTTAGTAGCCAAGGCGATGTGTCTTTTTTGTCCTTGAAATAGCCCGTAAGCCCTAATTAATTTTGGATTGAGGAAACGGTCTCTGTTATAGAGGATTTTATTTTATTCAGAAAGTCTAATTTATTATTGGACTGAAATAAAATAAAAGGTCGAGAGAAATTAAATTAAATTTATTATCTGATTTAATTGGTTAATTAATTATTCAGGGCCTAAGCCCAGATTGAATAATTGGAAAAAATTAACCTAGGCCTAAATTAGAAAAAAAAAAGACTTGAATAATTATTTTGGTCTATTTGGGCTCATTAATTATTTATTGTGTTATTTATATAAGCCCAGAAAATAAATAATTAATGTTTATTATTTATGTGTTCACTGGGTCTAAGAATAAATAATAATATTTTCTGGCTCAATAGTATGGACTAGGGTTGTGTTTTTTTTTTAATTCACAGAACTGAAGAGTTTGAAAAAAAAAAAACATCTTCTGTGATGGTTATCTTAATAATAACGAGGTGGTTTTGAATAACCAAAACCCCGGTGTTTTTTGTTATCAAGAGGGAAGCCGTGTGTATCAGTAAGAGATACATCTATGAACTGAAAAAACTCTCCCAGAAGTCTTTCTATTCTTCTCTCGTCTTCTTCTTGTTTTTCCTTGATTCTACTAATTAATAGCATAGAGTCAAAAGAATAGAGCCTTGTTTATCCTCGCCTCTATTGTTTCACCAACGAGCTTTGGGCAGTGGAATATTCTGAGTTTCAAAAGGTTTAATGCCAAGAAGGAGTAGACGTATAGTAGGATTTGAACCAGAAACATCATTGAGTCTTGAAAAGATCCATGTGGTTCAATCATCCACTCCGGCACCAAAGACAATATCAAAGAGCAGAGGTATTTAACATTGTTTCCTTCTGCTATGTTTTTCTCTGTGCATACATGGCTTCATATTTATTTTTAAGTTTTAAGTGGTATCAAAGCAAGAAGTTTGATTAGCTTAGGAAGCATGTATGCTAGTTTAATAAAATTGGCCAGATAATTGTTTGGTTTTGTGCCTGTAATCCTTCATTGTTTATGGTATGGCATAGTGCTCTGTAAGCCACATCATTAAGGTTTGGGAACTTTTTGTAATTTTAATGCTTTCCATAGCAATCATGTAAACCTGAGTTTTTAGGGTATAGGCGGGTGTTGGTTTTGTTTTGATTAAAATCTGTATAAAAATACCGCCTGTTGATGTTGCAAAGAAGAGTTGCAGAGAACTCTGAAGGAAAAAATTGCAGAAGAAACAAAAACAAAGAAGAACAGGAGTCGAGCTACTGAGGCAAGCCAAGTCGCGTAGCCGAAGTTGCTGCTCGGTGCTCTTGGAGCCGTGGGATAGCTTGGCCGAGCCGCAGCTTGAAAACTGCAAGAAGGCACCGAGCCGACCCATGGCTTGGTGTAATTCATTGCATCCTGGGAAGGATGCACAGGATTTGATCACAATAGTGACCAGATTCTGGGGTGGGTTTGCAAGTAGCTTGTGGTGCGGGCACGTTGGTCGTGGTCCATAGGCCATGATCCGATGTGCGAGTGTGCAGACCAAGGAAATTTTTTTTCTTTTCTTTTTTCTCTTGTAATTTTTGCGCAATTTCTTTTTCATTTTTGGTCTCATACAAGCCGAAGTTGTTATTTTTGAAATAGTTAATATTCATTGAATATTTTGCATGAAAAATAATAGTAAAGGATTTTAGGATTAAATAAGACCATTAATTAATTTAATTAATGTATTTAATTCTATTCTTTAGGTACTTATGTTTAAAAATAGAAAAGAATGAAAAGTTTACTATTTTCTAGCATGCTATAGATTTTAATCTCTATGCGTACGTTTTCTCAAAGACCAAAGTCTTTGGAAATTTTTTGACAAGGAAAAATATTTTTCTTTAATCAAATGGTTAATTTTAACTTAAACAAAAATTAATTATTGATTATTTTCTTAAAAGTTTTTTATGCTTGACATAGAAAATATTTTGAATTTAGAAATTTTTGTAAGTTAAAATGAAAAACTATTTTAATTTATTTTCACAAAAAAAAATTATTTTTGTCAAATAAAAACTTGAGACTAAATCTCTAGAAAGTTTTAATGAAAATTTTTGAAATTATTAAATTTTTAACTTAAATAAAATTAATTCATCAAAAAAATTTCTCAAATGGTATAAACTTTGACATAGAAATTTTTATGGGTTTAGATATTTTATTTTTGAGTTAAAAGAGAACTTAATGAAAATTTTCAAAAGATATTTTTCCGAGAAAACCCTTGTTTTAAAAATTAAGTGGGAGAGGGATTCCAACGGCTCCACAGCTTCCATCATGATCCTCATTAGAGATCGTGGGTTTCCTTGTGTCACCTTAGGAGTGAACTCGTATAGGATGGAGAAACCACAATGATCTGAATCTAATGGATGGATGTAATTAATAATTCGAAACACGTACTATGATCGGCCAGCCCACGTTGGAGGTTATAGTGCGAAGTATGTAAATAGAAAATGAGAAGAATCGACCATCCCTTTGATGGAGTTATCTTCTAGATCATTATCTAGAATGGAAATTAATTTGTGGTGGTTAACACACTTAACTTAAGAAACTGTTAATCTTCTCAAGAAGTTAAGTCAATTTTTCTAAGAGTCAAATTAATCATATTAAAGATAATAGTGATAGGGTTAACTATTATCAGTGTTAATATGAGGATAAAGTGCACAAAATTATTTTATTTTTCACAAAATTAAGAATTTTTTTTATTTTTTATTTTCAGAAATGGTTTGTGGAGGTTCTTTCAGTCCTTTAGCCGTTATTCTCTGAGAAAATAAGCTAGCAGGTCCTAACTATGTGGACTGAAAAAGGAACTTGGACATAATAATACTCACAGCTGAGTAATATAAGTATATCCTCTTCGAAACTTGCCAAGTAATCGGAGAAAGTTTCACCGATGAGGAGCAAGAGGCTGAGAAGGTATGAAAGAAAGTTGACGAAATGGCACGCTCCTATATGTTAGCCTCTATGTCTAATGTGGTTCAATCCAAACATGAGCACATGGCAACTGCGTACAACATAAGCACATCTTTAACTACAATGTTCGAAGATAAGAGCCGACCTGCAAGGCAGGAGGCTCTCCGAATGATTATCAATACCAAGATGGCTGAGGGAGCATCAGTCAGGGAACATATGCTCAAAATGATTACTGCTTTCAAGGAAACGGAAGTCTTGGGGGTTGTCATTGACCCCGAGAGCCAAGTGGACATAGTTCTCAAAACTCTATCAGGCTCTTTTACTCTACAACAAGAGCTATGATTGCTTCTTCTTCAAGAATTGGGCCTAAGCCTAGAAAGTTCAAGAAGAAGAAGGGTAACGTAGTGCCCCAGCCCAAGTCCTAGCCCAGAGACAAACTCAAAGGCAAATGCTTCAAATGTGGAAAAAATGGATATTGGAAACAGGAGTGTCTAGATCTTCAAGTCAAGAAAAACCTTACAGGTAATGTTTTCTATCTCTATATCCATAATTGGATCAACTTCTACTTGGATTGTTGATTCAAGAGCCACTCTTACCTCTGTAACTCATTGCAGAGGTTTAGAGAGATAAGAAACTCTAGAAAGGCAAAAATGAACTACGCGTGCGAAATGGAGTATAAGTATGGGCTCTTGCAGTGGGAGAACTAGAATTAGTTTTTTTATTGTAATAGAATAATTATTTTGAATGATATTTTATTTGTACCTAGTTTTAGACAAAATTTGGTTTCGGTTGCAAAACTAATAAATAAAGGATATTCTGCTTCTTTCCATTCTAGTATAACTATCAGTAGAAATAGAGAAGTTTTATATATTAGGCACATGTATGGAAACCTATTCTTCATTAATCCTATTAACAATCAATTAAACAACGCTCAATCAAAACCTTTAAATAGGAAGAGAAAGACCAATGTCAATGACTCATATCTTTGGTATCTAAGGTTAGGTCACATTAACTCAACCAGGATTCAAAGGTTAATCCATGATGAGTCTTTGGACTCATTGAAATTGAAAAGTTGGCATTAGTTTAAATCCTGTCTTATAGGAAAAATGACCAAAAGGTCATTTATCCAAAAGGCAGATAGGGCCAAGGAAATATTGAGTCTTGTTCACAGCGATATGTGTAGTCTTTTGTCTACACTAGCAAGAGTGAGTTTTGAATATTTCATCACCTTCACAGATGATTGTACTAGGTATGGTTATGTTTACCTGATGAGACACAAGTCTTACAATTTTGACAAATTTAAGGAGTTTAAGGCTGAAGTAGAGCGTTGGACAGGTAAACTAATCAAGATCTTACGATTAGATCATGGTGAAGAGTATCTCCTTGGTAAATTCAAGGACTACATGGTACATCATGGGTATACGTCGGGAACACCCTAGCAGAACGGAGTAGCTGAGAGAAGGAACATGACATTAATGGAAATGGTCCGAAGCATAATGTCTTATACTACTCTTCCGGTGTCTTTTTGGGGATATGTCCTAGAAACAGTAGTATATATTCTGAATTTAGTGCCTTCTAAATCAGTACCTAAGATGTCCTATAAGATATGGACTAGGCGTAAGCTAAGTCTAAATCATCTCAAGATATTAGGTTGTCCACTTATGTATTGATCAAGGGAGACAAGTTAAAATCAAGATCAGAATTGTGCTATTCTGTTGGGTATCCAAAAGGAACAAAGGGTCATTACTTTTATCATCCCAATGAGTAAAAAGTACTTGTGAGTACTAATATTAGATACTTGGTGGATGATTAAAGTACATCCAC
This sequence comes from Voacanga thouarsii, assembly GCA_026120185.1. Classification (NCBI taxonomy): domain Eukaryota; kingdom Viridiplantae; phylum Streptophyta; class Magnoliopsida; order Gentianales; family Apocynaceae; genus Voacanga; species Voacanga thouarsii. The sequence continues at coordinate 1,512,776 of JANUWF010002383.1, read as the reverse complement.
TAAAGGTTCAACAAGGTTAGAACTAAAGGAGAAGTTATCTTCTGAATCAACTTCTTCTAATCCAATTATAGAACAAAAAGAGGCATAGCCTTAGGAACCTATATAAACGGAGTCTTATCGTAGTGGGAGTGTAAGGATGAGAGAAAATCCACAAGTGAATATGTCTTCAAAGGCTATTTCATGGAGGAGTATTAAGCACTCTTGTATTGCTGACTCAACCATAGAAGTTGAGTATGTGGTAACTTCGGAGGCATCTACGAAAATAATCTGGCTCCAGAAGTTTTTTTTAGAACTTGGAGTCGTGCCATGAGCAGGCTAATTGTGACGTATTGGGACAACACTGGTGTTGTCTTGCAATCCAAAAAACCCAGAAACCACGAAAATGGGAAGCACATTGAGAGGAAATACTACTTGATCCGGGATTTCATCCAGAGACGAGAAGTCATGATAGAACAGATAGTCTCGGAGAACAATCTAGCAGATTCCTTCACCAAACCTTTGGCTGAGAGAGTCTTTAGAAGACACTTAAACGCCATAGGGTGGGCACCTATGGACTTGATTAGTCTTAGAGTACAAGTGAGAGATTGTTGGGATGTATGCCCTTTTAGACTAGATTTCTAATGTAATTTCGATTTGTATTAATAAAAATATTATTCTCAGAAATTGTTTATGAATTCTTCATTACTTTCGCGCACAATTTCACTAGAAAAAACTTATTATGTTTAAGTAAATGGTTCATGTGAATGGAGATCTTTCATAGTAAGGTATGGACCATAGGTTACTTAACACATAAACTATTGTTCTTAACCGAATTATGAGAATGCAAATCTCATTATGGAAAGGTTATTGTGTTATGAATTCTAAATTTGGAATGACTTACCTTTAGCCAATGAATAGTCTTCTTATTTCATAACACAAGCGTATTTCAAATATATAGAACTGGACTTTTAGTAGTGGTTTCTAAAAGTACTTTATGGTAAAAATCTAGACTACTACCTCTATAGCGTAGACTTATACTCTACAGTTTGAGTATAAGTTGGTGATCTGACGAAGTTGGAAGCGTAAGCTTTGACGTACTATAGTTGAGGTTCAATTGTAGGACCAATATAATTGTATGTTGGATATATATATAGCTAGTTAGTTAAGATAGGCTTGTACAAGATAGTTTCTATGCTATATCGCCCCTTGTGAGTGTCCAAATGATCTAAATATCTAGGGCTTTGGGAAATATGACTTGAATATTTGCTTTAAAGTAGCTCCCTTGGAAGCGGAAATATTCCAAGAAGTCGTGGATCATTACACTAGATGCCTAATGAAGGTAAAAGTCTTTTAGAGATGTGTTAGTACACTTTTTTTCTCTCTAAAAGCACAACGATATGTAGAAGGGTATTTTAGTCATTACCCCTGTAGGTCGGAGACATTGCTAACGCAGCATTGTTCTTGAGGTCAATATTTCCTTATGGTGATATTAGAAAATATTTAAAATGCAAAATATAACTATTTATATAGCATGATATTTTGGTCATTTTAGTAGCCAATGTAATGTGTCTTTTTTATCCTCAAAATAGCTCGTAAATCCTAATTAATTTTGGATTGAGGAAATAGTCTCTCTTAAAGAGAATTTTATTTTATTCAAAAAGTCTAATTTATTATTGGATTGGAATAAAATAAAAGGTTGAAATAAATTAAATTAAATTTATTATTTGGTTTAATTGATTAATTAATTATTCAATGCCTAAGCCCAGATTGAATAATTAGAAAAAATTAACCTGATCATAAACTAGAAAAAAAGACTTGAATAATTATTTTGGTCTATTTAGGCTCATTAATTATTTATTTGGGTTATTTTTATAAGCCCAGAAAATAAATAATTTATATTTATTATTTATGGGCTCACTGGGTCTAAGAATAAATAATAATATTTTCTGGCCCAATAGTATGGACTATGGTTGTGTTTTTTTTAATTCACAAAACTAAAGAGTTTGAAAAAAAAAAAAAAAAAACCATCTTCTGTGATGGTTATCTTGATAACAACCAGATGGTTTTAAATAACCAAAGCCCCGGTGTTTTTTGTTATCAAGAGGGAAGTCGTGTGTATCAGTAAAAGATGCATCTATGAACTGAAAAAATTCTCCTAGAAGTATTTCTATTCTTCTTTTGTCTTCTTCTTGTTTTTCCTTGATTCTGCTAATTAATAGCAGAGAATCAAAAGAATAGAGCCTCGTTTATCCTCGCCTCTGTTGTTTCACCAACGAGCTTTGGGCAGTGGAATATTATGAGTTTCAAAGGGTTTTGTGCGTTCATACCAAGAAGGAGTAGACGTATAGCAAGATTTGAACCAGAAATATCATCGAGTCTTGAAAAGATCCCTGTGGTTTAATCATCCACTCCAACATCAAAGACAATATCAAAGTGCAGAGGTATTTAAACAATTTTCCTTCCGCTGTGTTTTTCTTTGTGCATGCATGGCTTCTTATTTACCTTTAAGCTTAAGGGAAATTAAAATGAAATTCATGCAACTACTCATATGTAACTAAACAGATCAAATAAAGAGAGAAAAATTCTATTACCTCAAAATCGTAACTTTTAAAATTTTTCACTATGCACAAAACTCTTTTGAATATTTGTCTAAGCCATGAACTACCAAAATTTCTGAGTGTAAAAATTTCTCAAATAATATCTACACAAAGAATGGTGCTCAAAGAAGCCAACAAAAATTGTGCCAATAGATTTTTATTGTTGCGGCTGTTATAGGGTTCAATTTTGTTTTGGTGAAGAATAACGAAAAATAGATTTTTGTGTGTTCCGTGTGTTTTTTTTTTTTTTTCTCAGTCTCAACTGAAGACAGCTATTTCCTCTTATATCATCAGAATTCATCGCCTCAAGGAAAACAAGAAACCCACTTGAAGCTTTTCTATTCCCAAAACCCTTTTGGAAACAATAATAAAAGCTTTTAATAATTATTATGGGATTAGATTTTCATAATTGTAATTTGACCTATAAAGTTTCAATAATTACAATTTAGCCCAAATATTTATTACTACCTTATAATTCGCCCTCATAAGTATTTCTTCCCATAAATTAACTCTATAATATTATCATATAATATCTTGAGTACTAATTTCTCTATTGTATATGATCTATTAGGTTTTCTATTCTAATGGAAGCTAAAATATGAATTAATTCTAATTACTATAGAATTAATAATCCTTGATAATCAGAATTAACTTATTAATTTCAATTAAAATTAATTTATTAATACTTTAATTAATAAATTCATATTTAGCATATCATGAACAACACCTAACAATGCATTATGACCACCCAAAAATCCATAAAGTCAAGTGGCTTAGTATAAACATTTCAATAGCAAAATATCAGTACAATAAACTCTTTTCATCATACTATATCTCATACGATTTAAGTTATAGAATTAGTGTCAATTCCCTCTAAAATATAATTAATTCTAATTCCAAATTCCATTACTCAATATGTGTATAATTTAAAACTATATCTAGCACATAGTTATCATGGCCAATGATGTCTTGAGTAATAATTCCCTAAAAGTGGCCATGAGATATATGCCCTTACTATTAAAAGTGATAAATCCTTTATTAACTATTTTAACTACTTTCATTTACTTTACGTTATACCTAATATCTACTCCATAGGCGATCCCAATAAGACTTGAAATATTAGAATCAAAGCACAACACTCAGTAAACAAAGTGCCTTGGATATTTCAAGTTTAAGGATACTTGCACATTTGTTATAATGACATTGTATCACTGACACTAAATAGTTATCTATGTGGCCAATGACGTCTTGAGTAATAATTCCCTAAAAGTGGCCGTGAGATATATACCCCTACTATTAGAAATGATAAATCCTTTATTGACTTTTTTAACTACTTTCATTTACTTTATGTTATACCTAATATCTATTCCATAGGTGGTCCCAATAAGACTTGAAATATTAGAATCAAAACACAACACTCAGTAAACAAAGTGCCTTGAAAATCTCAAGTCTAAGGCTACTTGCACATTTGTTATAATGAGATTCTATCACTGGCACTAAATAGTCATCCATGTGATTATCTCATAATTAGATCATCCAATGTACATGTTCACATAACAAGCATTTACATGTTAACTCTTTGAGTATCATAATACCTACGGATGTGAGAACCACCGCTCGATTTAATCAAGAAGTTTAACACGTATTAGTCTTGGTGCATTAATGATATTCAATCTCATTAATACTACAACTAGGAATGGTTTAAGTATAAGTACTTTATAGTATAGTAGGAATTCCACATCATGTTATCTATCATGACTTTTTAACACTGTACATTGTGTTGGGACTTTATGTGCAAAATATATAGTACAAATGGATTGGTTCTAGGGCATAATTCTAATACAAAAGGCATCACAAGCCATTTGTAAAGTCCTTGCTTGGTTTTAAAAGCACTTTTCTACTAATCTCCTTCTTTAGTCTTTATTTGATGACAACTGGATTTTAAATCAATTTTTAAAAATATGCATGATCCATGTAACTCATCAAGCAAGTCATCTAGCCTATGATTGGGGTAGCAATACTTTACTGTGATATTATTGATGACGCGACAATCTACGCACATTCGTCATGTCCCATCTTTCTTAGGCACCAAAAGAACCAGAACCGGGTACAGACTTGTGTTGTCTCTCACATGCCCCTTTTCAAGCAACTCCTTAACTTATTGCTACAATTCTTTAGCCTCTTCCAAGTTGTTTTTATATGCTGATCGTTTTGGAAGGATGGCCCGAGGCACAAAGTCGATTTTGTGTTCAATGCCCCTGAATGGTGACAACCCTCCAAACGTCTTCTTGGAAAAATATCCTCAAACTTTTGGATCATATCTGCAATCTCATGAGATAAAGAAATGATAGAGTCATTAGTAGAGACAAAAGAGAAAATTTATAAATGAGAAAAATAACCAGTTCCTTAACTTCTATAGCAAAGATAAATAATTCCTTAACTTTTGTAGCCTTAATGATCTCATTCTCTTTGGCAAAAAAAGTTCACTTTCCTTTTCCCTCCACTCCTTTTTTTCCCTCACTTTTTTCTTTGATTATCAATTACTTTTGATTTTCTACTCTCTCTTTCAACTCTTTCTCTCTATTCTCTTACTCTTTCTTCTCCAACTCTTATTTTTGTTTGGTATCTTGTGCACTCTTTTTCTTCTCTCTTTCTCTCATGATTCTTTGGTCTTTGTTCCCTTCACTTGGGGCATAGGAATAAGAGTAAGTTTGGATTCTTCTTTGAGAAAGGAGTAAATGTTCTTTCTTCTATCATGCTTCACACTCCGGTCATATTACCAAGTTCTCCTTAGAAGCAAGTGGCCCGCTTGTATTAGTACCACATCACACAAGACACTATCCTTGTACTTCCCTATTTTAAAGGACACCAATACTTATTTGTTAATCCTCAATTCCCCACTATCATTTAACTATTGCAACTTGTAAGGCTTTGGGTATTTAATCCAATTCATGCCAATTCACCAACTAAGCTTGCACTAATCACATTGGTGCAACTTCCACTATCCATAATGACACTACAAGGTGTTTTGTTGATTAGGCATCTTTTATAAAATATGTTCTCTCTTTGTTGATGATTTTGGTCCTCAATGGCCTGTGAGCTCAATAATCTTCTTGAAACACCAATTAAGGCATACTCTTAACCAATAACCTCTCCATCATCACTTTCTTCATTCTCATTCCCTTCTTGATCCTCATTGCGCCCATCTCCCTCATCTTCTTCTTCGATGAATACTTCTCCATAGGTATTGGTGTACATGCGCCTCTTACTAAGACACTCATGTGCTATGTGACCATATCCAAGATGCTTAAAACATTTGACATCTCTATTCTTTTGTATTCTCTCTATAGCCTTTCCCTTATCTTTGATCCAATCCTCCCTTGGCTTTTTGTACTCCTTGTGAAATGGTTTAGGAGTCCCTTCTTTCTTGATAGCTAACTTACTAGAAGGATTTGGAAGTGGTGGGATGGCCTTCACAAAAGCCCTTCTCTTCACTTGTTTGTCAACCTTCATAACTATATAGACCATCTCTTCTAGGCTCCCACATGAATGCAACTCTACCACATTGGCTATTTTCTATTCAATCCACCCAAGAATCTAGTTGTGGTAGCCCTAACATCTTTATTAACATTAACCCTCATCAATATTACCTCTATCTCGATGTGGTAATCTTCCATGCTCTTGCTCCCTTACTTGAAGGATTGAACTTTTTAGTTGAGGTCAATGTAGTACTGAGTTATTACAAATCTTCCCTCATCATGTCTTTCAAAAGATTACAAGTGGCCACAGGTTAAACTCCTATTTGTCTTCGTTGTGTGCTAACTTGATCCCACCAAACCAATACATACTTGAAAAATCCCAAGATTGTCTTTTCACTATAAGTATGGCATCTAAAGAAAATTTTTATCTTGCTTTCCTACTCAAAATACAACTCAGGGTCACTCTTCCCATAGAATGTAGGAACCTTCAACTTTACATGCTTCATTTCCCTTTTTCATTATTTTCTTCTCTCCTAACTTCTCTATTGCTATATCCTCTATTTTGTTCCCCAAATTCTTTCCCATACTCTCCTTTATCCCAATCATGGACCCTCAAATTCTTTATCTAACCCTCGCATATTGTTCCCATCATTCGTTCCATGCACCCTACCTCAACCTCCTCTCATACCTTGTCACCCTCGTCTTAAAGGAGCTTGTTGGAATTTACCAGTAGAGTACTCATAGTACTCTTCACCATGTTGAGCATATAACGGAGAGGTATGAACATCATCCATTATTCTAGGCTAGGGACCTCAAACTATTCTTGCCCTTTTCTTTGTGCCACAGTAGAAAATTGACCAAAATGATTTCTCAAACCTATTAACTCCATTATCATGTCTTCAAACCCACTTTGCATAGTTCTCATCATAGCATGTATATCCTCACGCAACGTTATAGCATCAATTGGCTCTTTTTGAGGTCTACTAGGTCCATTTGGATTAGGCCTAGAAATTTCTTGTTCATATGCCATTGTGCTGCAATATTTAATGAATTAACCCTGCAAAAGAGATTAGCAAAAAAGATAGATCCCCACTTTCATTCCCTTTCGTGTTGACTCTTAAAAGGCAATCACTCTACTCTCGTGTTTACTCTCTCTTGGCTCTTTTGATGATAATCTCACCCTCTTGCCTTTTTTTCAACGCTCAAATTCCTCTTGATTCAATCCTAAGTCCCCAATGGCTAAGGTTCAACTAAGTAGTTTAACTAAATCCTAAGGATTCTCTGATAAGGGGTCTTAGGGGAATTTCAACAAATACTTGTTGGGCACCTAAATACAAGCAAGTTTTAAGAAAGAATTTTCCAAGAAAAAAGACTCAACAACACAAGAACAAGTAGAAGTAGTATAAAGAAGTAATTCAAAGCAAAGGGGATATCAAAGAAAGCAAGAAACACTTGATAATTAGTTTATAGAATAGAAAGAACAAAGATAACCATAAGATAACATTAATGAAAATAGCTCAAATAATTATGGAATTATGTAGGAAGTAAGAACCCGAGTATTGATATCCTATGGAATGTAAACAACTACCCATAGTCCATCATTTTAGCCACAAATCCCCTCATAGAACTTTTATCAAACACTTAGGATATAATCTTGTCATTTAAGACTCGGCAGAATTTTTACACCTATACAAGCCCATTTTCACCACAATCACATGAAAAATTTGTTCCCAAGCATTATACCAACATCAAAGAGCAATTTTTCCAAAGAAATAGCAAAAATAGTGACCTTTTTGAGGTTTTTTTTTTTTTTCAGCTATAGGATTGCTCTATTCTTCAACTTTCTTGAGCTTCTTTTCTTGTCTTCAAACTTTGATTGGAATGAAGGCTTGCGTTCCTCTTATACCAACTTTTAGTGTGAGCTTGAGGGGTGAATTTTCTTGCTCAAATTTGGTGGCCAAAAGGATTAAAACACAACACAAACAAGAGCACTCAAATCAGGGAAAATATAGATGAATATAGTAACAAAAGAACTACCTTTTCCACAAACTAACCCCTAAAGAACTAAGCATCAAGGACCTTTACTTTAGTAGTATAGATCTACTATAGCAACACCCTAATATCCCTAAACCAATAAAGGATTTAAGAACACAAGAATAGAAACTATAGGCATCCAATTAGAAACCTAGAGAAAACCTTGGATGAACAAGCAATCTAATACCCAATCTAGAGAAGCTAACTAGATTATCGAATAAGATTTAGAAATCCAAACAAAGGGATAAACAAAGAGGAAGAACCTCTCAGTTCCTCTTCATGATATTTGAATATACAAGATGAATTATGTTATCTTGTCACATAAAAGGGTATTTATACAACCCCAACCCTAGTAGTTAGTTTAGTGAAGTCTTAAGATAAGTTTAAACCTTAAAAGGTCATTACAAAGCATCAAAAATAAAAGTAAGCTAGAGAAAATATCAAAACACGCAAAACAGAGAGCTGTGCCCCGAAGACAGTCGACGCCAACTAGCCCACTAGGGCCAGAGGCAACAGTGCTCTGTAGCCGACAAACTATTTGGCAGTAGAGGGTCGGTGCCGGCTATGACAAAAGGACTGGCGCCAGCCACATTCTGTTTTGGTGATGGTGCTTTTTTCAAGCCCTCTTGCCTGGTTCAATCTCCTTGATTCCTTTTTTATCTCCCTTGGTCTTCTCTTGATATTCTTCTTCAATTATCATCAAGTTAAACTCCTTCAAGCTATCAAAGGCCTCCCAAGGTTCCTCCTTCTTCAAGTAGGATTTCATGAATGCTTATAATCCTGAAATCGTTTTGTCCTTTCCCTTGTCATTGCCCTTAGACTAGTTAAGTGTCTCTCCCTTCTTGTGCTTGTCCTTCATAATGAAGCGAAGTCTCATTATTATCGTCATTAACTAATCAAATCTTTCCTATTTCAATTTGAAGAGTGTAGTGATGCCAAGCCCTTGAATGAATAGAACAATAGTTGAGGTTGAAGAGAGTAAAGTTCTTGTTTGAGATTCCATAGTAGGTTTGCCATGAGAGACTTACGTATTAAAGGTAGTTTGAAGGGTTAAGTTAGATTTACAATTTCTCTTGTGAGAAGACAAAGGCTAAAGTTTATATCTCACCTTAGAAGATCTAGCTTTCTTGATGCAAATTGAAGGCATATTACATAAGTATAAATATACACAACGACTTGAACAGATTTTGGCCACTCACCAATGTGATCTTGAACTTCAACTAGGATTTATTGAGGACACTGTTGTTCTATCCTCTTTAGATTATAGTAAGTTCACAGCTACTTGACATGTAATTAACAAGAAGGTCTTAATTTGCTTTAAAATATTCATTCAATTTGAATTTAAATATTTTATCTTGTATTAAATTTAATATAAAATGGGACATTCACTTTGAATTAAAATGGTGTGGCGAGTTAAATTCTGAATCTTAATTCTAAGAAAAATGAAATTTTCAGTTGTACAGAGGCTCTTGGTAATTAAAATGCCAAAGTATAACAAAAAGATTTTAAAAAACCCATTATTCGAGCTAACTTGGAAAGAAAATACTTAGTACAAGTTTGTTAAACATGTGGTCCATTAAGACTAGGTTAGTATAACAAATTTTCAATTTGGAGGAATGCAATTCTTCAAAGTAAAAACTATGCTATTGGTGCCTAAACAGTGAAGTACTCCTTAATAACTTGTAGAACCAAACATCATTTATAAAACGTTCTTCGTGCCCCATCAAGTAATGCTAGCATTGAACTTTGCGACCTTTATCATAAAAGTAAGGCAGTTCACATCACTTTTTCTTTTCTTTTCCTTTTTAAAGAATGAAGATAATGTTTTTAGATCATTCAACATCGTTCATCTGAAACTGAAAGAATTTCTATACTCAGCTACTAGCAAACAGCCGTGCAGCACCTTCACAAATTCTGTCAGCAAGAACAATCAGCAATTACTATTATTAATTTATTTAAAAAAAAAAAAAACTTCTGTCATTAGTTCATGTCACTGAACAGTATATTTGTTTGCCTGTAAGTTTAAAAGAAAAACTAAGAGCAGAACGCAATTTCACTGATGTCCAACTCCAAGAGCATAATCACTTCCAAAGAATGATTACCAGTACTCAGGAGATGCATATAATGAAATGGCATTGTGGCAATCAGGAGAGACATTTGCAGAAAGAGTATGTATTTGTCTCTATGTGTGTGTTTGGGTAATAAACTTTTTACTAAAGCGCAGTCACGAACAGGGCGAGGAGCTTACAGGATGTCAAAACAGAAGTGCTAGAAGAACCAAAAATCTCCCCCTGGAAGTCCCAAAGTGGCCTACCAAAAATCCGTACGAGGTAGATCCTGTGGAGTTTTGTAGCATTTAGTAAGGCATATAAAGGACACAAAAGGAAAAAAGTTGAAAGTTATACTCACTGGCAATAGAAAAGGCCATCTAGTTTCTTCTGAACTAGCCCTGATAATTCAATTTCGATAAAACCTCCAATGCATAGAACCGGCCTTGGAAGATTAATTCTTATCTGGTTCCCCTTCATTTCAAGAGAACCTTGGATTGAAACATCTTAGCAAGACTGAGTAACCCAAGAAGTCCACTTAATAAATGAATAAATGAAGAAAGACTACAGGAAACATAAATCATACTTACCAAACAAAAAAAAAAAAAAAGACAAAATTAATATTACACAAAACCAAATGATAAAGACTGCATGTATGGTGTAGCAGTCTGTGTGATAAATGAAGAGAGTTCCACTGCAAGAGTAAGTATATCTGATATATGGAGTTGAAAATGTGAGAGTGCAAATTTTCTATATTCAATGAAACTGATGCAGTGATATTTCTAATAACTGTTCTTATCAGATGGAAGACTTGTATTTGAAGCATGTTAGACAATACAAGCATATGATAAGGCAGAGACCATAGAGAATTATGGATTCACAACATATGGCTCACATATGTCATTCTCACATCTGTCTTATTATCTCCAAACTAACATGCTTGGTGAATTCAAATGTATTACCATCAGCAATTCTGACTGATTTGAGATGATAATCCTTTACAGCCCTGATATGATAACAAAACCTCAAGCAATTATATTCTTCACTCAACCTTAAAACAATTAACATAGCTTTTCCATGAAGAAACTCCAAAAGAAATTCCATATGAAATCCATCAATCATATTCCAGGGTCCCAGCACACATCTAATGCAAACTGTAACAGTAATGGCATCACTCTGGCCCCAAATCCTTGTTGTCTAACTGATGTGCAGACCAGATCCAGTTAACTGTAAACCTTTTTAGATTGACTTTCAGAAACTTTTCAAGAAATACATTTTGAGATATGACTTTTGAAAATCAATCTTTGAGAAAACAACAAAAAAGTGTCAAAGCCTTAAACATCCTGAGTGAGTTTTCACATAGGCCTCATTGAAAGTAAGCAGTCAAATCAGCAAAGGAAGAAATTGATTATCTAGTGACACAAAACAGATAATATTTAAAACAAAACGGAGAGCTTGTGGAAAATTTCTTTTAACACCTCATAATAAGCATGTTTCTCGGAAATGGAAAATTTCTTAACCAAATCCAGTTCTTACACAACTCAATTTTCAAAACACAAAGCCTCTCCCAAGAAGACCTAGACCTCATCCAAGTAGCCATCATGTAAATTAGAAAACATGGAAGGAAGCTGAGAAACCATGAACTCGAACTTATGCCGTATATTCTGGACAACTGGAATTTTGCAACTTCTACAATTTTGCAGTTTCAGCATCTATTTTCAGCAACAGAAACTGAAAAGGCCAGTCCCTTTTTAAATACATTTGATATGTTTCTTTCGTTTGCTTCTTGTACACTGCACATGCTAGTTTAAACAATTTGATATTCTAACTCCTTCCAGTTTAAGAATCAATAGAGCAAAGACAGCAATTAAGATCTACGCCATTATATGGTTCATGAAATCCTGGGTAGCTATCATCAGATCCCTTACCTTGCCATTCTTCTAAATAGCCATGATTAAACTATTTTAGCCTCGGTAACTGATGTACATTACATGACTCAGGCATTCTACAATCTTTGCCTCTTGTAAAATGAATTATCCTTTAAGTTTCTGCTCTACATTGATTATCCAATAGCAAGAATCAATATCAGGTCTCCACACATCATTTTATAGACTTTTGTAGAACTAGACCACTATATCCTCCATACTTGTACCGTTTGACAATTGTAGTCTACACAAAAATGGATGGATATAGTCTTTTCTTGCCTAATTATTATATTTTTATTTTTCACATTCAGTGTCTTTTCTCATGACTATGTCACTGTATAAGCCCCAAAGTACACTACAAAACATACCAAATTTTAATGTACTAGCAACAGAATAACACAATAATCCAGCCAATGTACTGGAGTCTATACATTATCATATGTTCATCTATTTATTCTCAACTGAAGCTTCCCTTCATACAAGCTTGTCTTCATCATCTAGATTTCATGTGTTTGATCAATTTGTAAACCAGTTTTCAACACAACTTTACTAAACACATGCTTATTCAACTTATTCAAAAAGATGATATGGTATTACTAGAGAAAAATATATAAACATTTTAGAGAAAAGTACTTACTCCAGTAACTGTAAATGCCCCAAATGCGTGTGTCCATTCAAATTCACCGTGCAAGTCTTTTCTAGATGGTAAACATACATCGCAATGTGGAACCCTCTCAAACCCCATTCGCAAGATGATTGACTTTGTCAATGAACAATCACCATCTTCCATGTGCTCTGTGCCCCACCCCAAAAAAATAAATAAATAAGTATAGAGATTCAGATAATAAAAGTTTGCAGAAAGTTTCCACAAAAAAAAAAAAAAAACTTTACCCAAATATGGTTCAATGAGAAGTTCCTCAACGATGCAGAATCTTGCTGACAATTGATATATGAGAGTTATAGGCACTTTAGGATCCTTTTGGCCTGCGCTGGACCAGTATCCAGCCTTTGGAAGTGGAAATTTTGGACCTAAAGTCTTCCAAATGCTTTTCTCTGGAAAGACGCTTGTGCTAGAAGCACAAACGCCTTCCAAGATGCAATCAATGATATCAGACTTGAGCATACACCCGAACAAGCAGCTGAACAACTGATGCTCACAAGAAATTTTCCACTTTTTTATACGACAGAGTTTTCCAAGCTCGGGAAAGAGCTTCAGACAAAGTTCCTTGCAGAGATGATTGTTCACAACTGAAATGAGACATTAGCAGAACTAAATATCTACATATAAAAGAAAGAATAATAATAATACTGTGACTAAAGCATTAAATTAGGACCATACCTAAATCATGAAAGAATTTCGAAACAGCTGAAATTGTGATGATATCCCGTGGATTATCAAGTGACGACAAAATGCAAACCCAAATATCATTACAAAGCAAAGTTGTATAATCCTAATTTCATCACAAACAAAATGCAGCCTCAGCAAAAGGAATTGATAAGTGCTGCGTAACGATGCAACTAAAATTTTTTTATTAAAAAAAAAAAAAGAGAAAAGATATAGATAATTATCACTGCAGCACATTCACAAATTTCATTAACTAGATGCACCTCCCCCCCCCCCCGGTGCCAAAAAAAAGAAAAAAAAAAACCTTTGGCATGCCTTCAAGAATGCCCACATCCAAATTAATGTGATCCTGCTCATTAGAGACATAGTTTGGAATGACATTATGAACACTGGGAATTACAGTATATTCTGCTGCATCCTTCTTTTCCTTCTTGACGTTATCAGTATAGGCCTTAAACTGATCACATGATTCCTCAATAATGTCTGCATAAAATATCTTGACTCCAACTTCATCAGCAAGTTCCTGAGCCCCAGGAGTTACCCCAACATCAAAGGGCAAAATTGTAGCATACTCTTTCTTCTTCGCAAGCATTGAACTAGCCCTGCGGACATCTTTCTTGTGTACAGCACCAAGGCCTACACCACTGATAAGTATGCATACTGTAGGGGTCTTGATGGACTTTAGTAGCCATTCTAATGATCCAAGGCTACATCCTTGAACACAAATTCCATCACCCTTATCAACCTTATTCATCACAAACCTCATATCTTCCATGGCTACTTCCTTGATGTCTTCTAACTCATCATCCGGCCCTATAATATATAGGGAAATGCTGGCAATAGCATCTTGAAGGCCCTGACATAAGGGTAGACAAGAAAATAACTAAATCTTTACAATGGAATGCAGGACAATGTACGCACTACAGCACAGATATTCTAAGTGAGAAAGCTTATTTGATGATCTTAACACAACAGACTCCAAAGAATGGTAGGGAGTGGCATCCCAGACGTTACAATAAATAGATCAGGTTACCTCTGCAGCAATCTTGATACAATAGGCAGCCTTGATTTCCTCATGACACAAATATATTCCCTATGTCAAATAAACAACAAATTGTTGTTAGTAAGATGAACCCACACAAGTTCCATAAAACTTAATTAAAAGGAAAATGCTGCCATGACAACAACTTCTATTAGGTATTTTACACCCCATGGATCAGGGGTGCCCTGCTCCATCATGCTTCCTCCCATGCCTGCCCTTTATTCCTTCTAAATGCAATGTGGTGGAGAACAATTTTGTACACAAAATTTTTTCTTAGCTTGCTTTAGTATTATAAGTGTGAAAGAGTATCAAATAATTTCTGGAGTAGACTAGATCTACTACACACAACTGATTAAGTAAGGGAAAGGCCACATTTTTACCTAGAAGTGGACTAAAATATTCATGCACACATCATTGCTACTATTCATGACTAAATTTAAGCAATAAGTACACTCCATTCTCAAACTATGTTGATACTCTAGAAAGCTTTACTACAAGCTATTAAGGGATAAATCGAGAGGCATGCTGTTTAGACAAAGAAAAGACCAGCAAGTTTTGTGGTCACTGGTAGCATAAGGAAAAGACAAACAGTGAAAGAATGTCTACTATGAAGACCCAGAACAGAAGGCTGGTTAAAAGGGATCTTACCTTCATGGCTTCTTCCTTCGTTGGATGAGGTGTCAATAAAGCTCGAATTGCGGTAACAATAGGTCCCTGCAATAGATAATCTTGTGTAAGAGTGGTCTAGTACTTTAGATCTAAAGGTAGCCTGATCTATTAGAACTTGCCTTCATGCAAGAAACAACAATCTGGTCTCCTTCACAGAGCACACTGTTAATTAATACCACATCAATGGTTGTTCCATGTCTTTCAATGGCCTTAACATCCAAAACGGCACACTGCAAACATGAAAGTTCAAAGACATAGTAATAATTACATATTTATCACACCATAAAAGTGTTAGCTTATCTCAGTAGCTGAAGACAATGGCAAAGAAAGTATAACTGCATTTTGTTCCGGTAAGTAAGTTTCTCAACCCTTGCCTTATGAGTCCATTGCACCAATAAGAGTAACAAGTCTGGGAGCCCTTCACAACTGTTTGACCAAGAATAACCAAATGACGGTTTTAAAGCAAAGGGGAGATAATAGGAATCAACAATTTAGATGTTACCCTACAAAGCTTAGCATAGCAGCATAAGGTGGCTGCTACACCAGTGAAAATGACACATAAAACCTGATTAAGCTTGTTGGCACAATGTTGAATATCGGCTTTGTTTCTCTGCTTTTATTATAGAACAATTTGGTGTTTATGCCCTGCTCCTTGAACTGGGTGATGATCTACAAGAGTGAAGATTTTCAATATTAACAAGACAGAATGTTCAGAAGTTCTACAAACAGAAAGGGGAATCCATACACACAATCTGAGTGAGACTCATATTGAATTTGAATTGAACGTCTTTTTGCTGTTGCCTTATTGCTTTCACAATAGGTGCATTGCAGCATGTCGTCCATCCATAAAGTCTGTCTACCTGAAAATGGATCCAAAAATTAAGACATGGAAGAAATGGAATTTATTCTTTGTAAGGAAATGAAAAGAATCAGAAATGTTAAGTGTTTAAAGCAAGTTCCTCATTTTTTCCCCCTCAAAGTCAAGAATATGATTTAACTAACATATAAAAAAAGACACATAAAATAAATTTGTCCCCCAAAAATTTCTGTCAAACTTAGCCTAGCCCGAAGAGAAGTTCATCAAGAAAAAGAAATCTAGTTACTAACTTACAATCCAATCCTAATGTACTAGTACTGCCTCTACAGCTGCCCCTTGACAAAACTTATACACGACATGCTTTCCTTCTTATAGGAAAATTCGTATCGAGTAATTGTCCCAGATTAATCCGATATTCTAGAAGAAAATTCCACCCCTTTCCGATTTTAGGTGCGCCCCTCTAGCGAGCCAAATTAGAGTATGACATAAAAGTTATGGGATGGTAGAGCAACATTCTGTTCCACAATCACATTGTTCAAAGCAATAATGAATTCTATATTTCTCCACTTCAAAAGATTGAGTAATTGAATGGTCTTTTGTTCCAACCCACATATTATATCTACAACCAATATTGCAATTTCACATAAACCAGACTCTCTTGACAGCACAAAATAGGAAATGATTTACATACCGATGCTTCCATTACCAATAAACCCAGAACCTTTAGCTGTTCATCAGCTTTTAGTTGCCTACTTCTCTGATTTACATTCTTGGAAGGAAAGTATGTTGCACCAATATGTTGAGCAATTCCTCCAGCTTCACCTTGCTGAAAGTTGATGCCCAGAAAGAAATCAATTAACTTGGTTTTACCAGCATCATCATGACCCATCATAATATAGTAAATTGGTGAGCAAAGATTACTTTCACCCTTGCTGGGAAAGCACCTGCCTTTAGATCTTCCTCGCCCCCACGACCTTGTTGTCCCTTAGATTCACATATAACCTTGACTTTGGGGGTAACCTTCATATTTCTAAAATTCTGAGACTTAAGTTGATTATTGCAACTACATATATGACGAACTCCAAGGATTTCAGTTGTCAGAGGATCCCCTATATCTTGTATTGCTGGTTGTGGAATTTTCATCTCCGTTTCAGGGACAAGTTCTGGCTCAGAATTAACTTCTTCACAGTGGGGTACATTTTTACCTGGTAATTTGAGATAAGCATTATTTGAGCCATTCACATCCCATGAGTCATCATCACCTTTTTGTTCAACCTCATTCTCAGCCACTTGGGGATTTTCTACGTTTTGCAATTCCTCACTCTTTCCTTTATCCATTAAGTCCACCTTAGACATGATTTCACGCAGGCTTTCCATTGTTTCTTTGTTTTCACCTGCTGCTTCAGATTGAGGCTTCGCCTTTTCTCCAAGACAAATGGGCAGATGCCCAGGCAACACACCAGTATATCCAGCAGGTAAGTGTGCAACCCCAGAATTGACAAGTATTTGATTTTTCATGGACGCCAATCTAGGGGTTTCTTCCTTTTGCATTTGCCCTAGAGTCTTTTCCTTCTTGTTATGTCTTTGTAATCTCCCCTCTTTACCTTTCCATTTTCATATGTTTCTTGAGCTCAGATAGCCTTTAGAATTCTTCCTGCCTAAGCTTCTCCTCTTCTTTCTTCCTTAACCTATGTTATTCTTCCACTTATCCTATTTCTTAGGCTTCCCTAATTTTGGCAGTCTCTCCAGGATCTGTCATGCATGCTCAGGAACTTCCATATTCAAGACTTCATTCCTTGCTCTATTCTTTATTTCTTCCTGCTTTCATCTGATTTGGCTGAGCAAACTTTTCCTCTTTTGCATTTTCCTTCTTTATCTTATTCATCCTGTTTCAGACTTCATAGATCCTTTCTCATCTTCTTTCTCACCTGCAAAGCCACGTGATTAAATTGAAAAATCCAATTGCTGCTAAACAATATATTCACCATATCTATTTTGAGAAATCAGAGAAACATCCTGCAATATATCAGAGAAACAATATATCCAATGTATTATTCAAATGTGAGAATATAGAGCAGATCTTTGAAATGTGATATTGTCATGATCTATTCTAAAGACATTTAGTTCAGCCTTCTCCTCAGAAGAACTGTAGGAACCAATGTCTGCTATTTGACTTTCCTCAATAAAAATGAAAATGAAAATGGCTAGAATTCAAATGGGAAAGAAAATTTATTTGCTTAGCATAGGAGTTAGCACCCTGCACACCAGAAATCAAGGCCAAAGATGGAAGTACTAGGGGAACATCAAAGGGATATAGTGACTCAGTCAGCTAAGAAACCAGGGCAGAACAATCAAACCATTGTTTTTCTCTCTATGTTCATCAGAAAAACTACTAAAGTACTGCAAACTGAGAAAAGAAGATGATTATTGCCACTTGCAAGAACAGGAAGAAACAATATCTTGGTTATTAGAAACTGAAAGATTAAACAGCCATCTTTATGAAGATTTACAAAAGAAAAGACAAGAATAGAAGAAATTAGCAGTCAACCCAGAAGGAAAAAGGACAAATGGTAAAATTAAATACTACCGCAATTTAGATCTCTGTTTTAAGAAGGCAAGTCACACATGCTTGAACTGGTGTACCCTCATAAATACTAAAACAAATAAAATTAATTAACATTCTCTACTATAAATTAGTTATTATCTTCCTGTTGCTTTCTTATATGCCCAAATACTTCAAACTTCCCAACCTCTAAACAAACAGTTGTTTCTTTCAAAATTACATTGAGTCAGAATTTAAGTTTGGGGATTTATTGCCTTTACAAATAAATTTCTGCATCCAGTAAAATATCATAATCTAATACAAGCAAGAGAAAACAAATCAAAACCTATATGATATCATGATCTAATCACTTTTGAGAAAGGAAGAATGAATGAACCTAAGAATCCTAACAACTAAACCACAAAATTGGAGGACCCTAACCATATGATGCCATTCTTTACACACACTACTAAGCTTCCCAGGTCCAACCGCCACATTTATTCCCTTTTAAATTCCATCAAGTCTGCAGATTTAATGCTCTTAGAAATAAGCTTCTGAATGCAGAGCAAGAGGAAACAAAGCTTCCACAAGCTCCTATGAAATCAAAACCTAGATGATGTCATAATCTAATCACCTCTAGGCTTTATTTTTGACAAACAAATCACCTTCGAAGTGAAAAACAAATTAAAAAAAATAAACATCTAGAAATCCTAACCAGTAAACCACAAAATAAATTCACAGAGATCAAAACCCTAGAAAACGAAGAAAAAAACCAGCAAATGTTACCGATTCTGTTCTTCCCAATGAAGATTTACGGTATCCAAACTCAGTTGGCAGAAATGCCGCAGTAATCAATAGCTCAGACCCCTGGATTGCAATTTGCTACCACTCAAAAGTAAAAAGGCTGAAAATACATGGACAATGAGGTTCTGGAAGGATTCCGGTGGGATGATGGAGGATGACGGTGGCGCCAAAGATGAGTTTTCAAAGTTGTGATCAAGCACCGACACTCTGTCCGTTGTGGTTGAGAAGCTTTCGACTGCAGAGGCTATTTGCTATTGGTCCTTTTATTAGAGTTAATTACATCTTGCCCCCGGTAGTTTGACCAAAATACAAAATGAGCAATTATATTTGGTAAAACTATAAACACCTCCTCCAAGTTTTCATTATGCTACTAGTTACTGCCTGAAGTCAGCAAATAATGCCCACGGCTTGGAAATAGATTCACATCTCCACTTCAACTAATTGATTATTCTAAAATAGTCCCAAGGCTTATAATAATTTCATGACGAGAGATCATGCAATTAACTTCTTTTTTATTACATACCACAGCGACTATGGACGAATTGGCGAAGATGTATATGAAAGAAATAGCACAGTTATATGATATATCAGTTAGTATTATATTTGACAGAGACTCACAATTCATCTTGTATTTCTAGATGAATTTTAATGAGGTTATAAGGACCACAGTGACTCTCAGTATTGCATTTCACCTAGAGATTGATGAGCAATCTAAATGCACTATTCAAAAACTAGAGGATATGTTGTGAGCATGTGTGATGGACTTCAAATTAGACAATTAAATCATCCATTTAATATTGATATAGTTCTCCTACAACAACAATTACAAAACGAGTATTGGGATGGCTCCATGTAAAGCATCATATGAAAGGAAGTGCAGTTCACTTGTGTACTAGGATTGTAATACCCTACCCATTTTCATATTAGAATTAGAAAGTGAATGTGTATTCATCAAGCATATCATATTGTGATATTTATTGAGTACATAATTATGTGTCTTGTATATTTAGGTGCTCTTTGATATAACATATAATTGTGAAATTTGTGAATTACGTGTATATATTAAATTATATTTTTTTTTGTGAATATGAGTAATACTTAATTTTATATTGGGGAGTAAAGTACTATTTATTACAAACTTTTATTTCAATTATTTTGAAAAAAATAATCTTTTATAGGTGAAATTGTATTTTTAATCTTTTAAACATGAGTACATGAGTATGTTTATAAACTTAAGCCCTAAGTATGTAATAAGGGTAAAATTTTAAATTAGATAAAAATATTGTATAAGGTGAGTGTTGAACCTTTGACCTCTTAAAAATCCTAGTTAACGTAAGACTTTACTTAAAGATTTTCATTGACCTTAACCCTAAAATCTTTAGAACACCTAAAATTTTTTGCCCTCCTTTTTGGCCGCTACCTAGGATTCTTAAAAACCCTACCTTGCCTCCTAAGTGAATTAATCCTAACCATCTATCTTGTGTAATCTCAACCATCGATCTTGAATAATTCAACCCTCCATTTTACTTCTTATCAAAAAAATCCTTCAAACCCTAATTTATCTTTAATCCTAACCATACATCTTGTTTAATCCTAACTTTTATCTAATTTAATCCTAACTATTTAAGGTGTAAGTAGATAAGACTTGGTTTGGGAAGAGTTTTTTAAAAAATTATTAAATATATGGGGTCAAGTGGAGTCCAAAGAGAGAGAATATAATTTGTTGTGAATATATGATAATTCTCAAGAAATAAAAATTACCTAAAATAATAATATATTTGAATTAAAGTAAAATTTTAATTTGAAATGGGATTGGAAAAAAGTTATTCATTTAAAGCCTCAATCTTGATTAATCTTAACTCTCTGTTTTACTTCTTTCCCTTAAGTAGCTTAATCTTAACCATTCATTTTACCTATTGTCCAAGAAACATCCAAAAAGCCCTAACCAAGCCTGCCATTCAGCCACCCCAGTTTTCCCTAAGCAAAACATTTTTCCTTATTCTATCTAGCCTTGGTCAACACATCTCTCTCTCTCTCTCTATCCTCCCCCCCTTCATTTATTGATTTTCTCTCTCCACCAAACTACGAACTCTAACCCTAATTGTTGAAGAAGAAAGAATTCTTGCTGTTTTCAAAGTCTTTCAACAAGATCTTCAAAAAGTAAATCAAAAGTCTCCATCTTCTACCTCATTTCTTGATGACCAAAACTGTGTGTATTGTTGGATTTGCTTGTAGCTTCAAAAGCACAATCTTTGGTTATAAGTTAAATGGGATTTTATGAGGCTTTCAATTACAAGATGTTTTACAATGATTATATGATATTATGTGTTGATGTCATGATGATTTGAAGTTTTTTGAGCCATTTGAATTACCATGCAAAACAGAGTATGTATGATGGATTTGTTTTCATGTTGAAATTGTGGTTCAATTGAGTATGAATTTCGTGGGGCTTATGTTAGGACTTGTTCTATTGAGTTTATATTATGTCTTGGGAGTGTTTTGAAGTTGATTTTGCAAGGAGGCCATGTAAAAAACTTAACTTTATTCTAGTTGGAAACTTGCTCTGTTCGTTGGAAAAATTATGTGATTAACATAAAAAAAATTTGGCTTAAAAATATGATCTTTTGATTGAATTAGATTGAGATATTTTATGACATGAAACTTTGATGTTATATGAACATTTTTGAAAAATATTACTACTTGAAATGTGGAGATTGATGTCAAAAAATTTTTGAAAACAACTATGCAAAAGTTGTAAAATTTTAATTTTTGGGATACTCTGTTTTGGTACTTTCAAATGACTAGTTTATGTGCACAATTTTTAAGGGTTTTTAACTTGAAATCTTAGTATATATGTTGAAGTTTGAGAAAAATTTGAGTCCATTTACTTAGTCAAAAGGTTACTTTATTTGATTCATTGTTTTACAATGCAAAATAGAAATTTCTGATTACAGCTGAGCTATGATTTAATAGGGAGTTTTCTAGAAATCAAATGGATACTTATTCAAATTTGTACTATGAAGTTTTGAGAATATTTTGGGAAGTTGATAAAGGGGTTTTGATGCTTAAACTGAAACTTATGCTTGCTCAAAATTGATTACTAAAAGCAGCTTATGTTTGAAAATGAGTTTTCATGAAGGAAATTCTTTAAGTATTGATGTGATCATTTGAATGATTATTATGATTGAATTGCTGAGGTTATTTGATCAATTGAAACGTGCTAGAATTGTCTATATTTTTCTATGTTATTTATGTTATACTTGTTGAGAAATCTTGATTTAATGACTACTTATCACTACCTTTTCACCTTATTTTGTGAATGATTATTGAATTTTCCAATGAAGAATAATAAAGGTGAAAAGAGCTAGAAAAAGAGCATAAAAATGAAGTGGAGAAACTAAATGATTTTTCCCGATTCCAAGGAAGCAGCGCTGCCCAAGTTTCTAGAAAATTAGAACCAGAATTCTGAGAGGAGGCTGTGCTGCTAGGGTTATCACAGGCGACGTTGCTTAGTTGCAAAGATTTCTAGCAGCGAAACAATCGAAAGTAGGCAGTACCACTCCAGTTGAGAAGGGGAGTGTCGCCCATTATCGCAATGAGGAAAAACTACACCAAGTGGCGCCGCTTGGTCCACACCAAGCAAGGCCACTTATTTTGCAAATAACTACTCTTTTTTCTTTTTAAGGATGGTTTTTAGAGATTTAAAGCAATTTTCAAAAGATAAAACCCTAGAATGAAAGAAACACCTATAGTAGGCTAAGGGGGAAAAAAAACTCTTGGAAATGAAGGTGAGCATTGGCTAAGAAGAATTCATAGAGAAGAAAGGGGACTACTTGTCTATAAGTATTCTTTTTGTTTTTCTTTGTATTTTCCAATTGACAATGTTAAATTTCATGTTTTAATTGTGACTAAGGGTTAAACCCTAGACTATGATCGTGTATTAAATTCATTTTTTGATTAATCAATTTTAATTGTAGCAATTGATTACTTGTGTTTTATGGATCAAATTGATTGTTGTTCAGTTCAATTGATTTGGTGATTTGTTTTTCCTTAACTAGCTCAAGAGATGAAATTAGGAAATAGACTTTGTAATCAATGAGAATGTTATATTTGATAGGGGCCATTTTCATCTATATTTTCTAAGTTAATTATGCTATATTTGCTATGAAATCATGTTCAAATAACTATTAACACTTATCTTTCTGCCTTTTTTTGTGTGTGTAGAATTGAAATAATGAAGAAATGAAGAAAGAAGGTGAAAATGCAGTGAAAAAGGAACAAAAACAATAACCAACAGTGCCTCTTTGTGGTGACTAGCTAGTGTCTCCCAATTGCTAGAAAATAGAGTGAAAAAATAAAGCAAATTGGAGCTGGACAAATGGCACCACTTGGAAGGGAATAGCCGGTGCCGCATGGTCCTTGGAAAATAGACAAATAGAAAGTAACCAGGGCCGGTTGATTCCTAGCAGTAAGGGCTAGTTGGTAGAAGAAATGATTCTTTTGAGCAATTTTGGAAGGAAAAACTCTATAAATACTAGAGAAAAGAAACCCTACAAGGTATTTACATATTAGGAGAGGAGAGTTGGTCATTGGGAGATGCATACCCTTAGAGAAATCCTGGAGAGTTCAAGAAAACACCAAAAGAAAACGAATCAAGTGTTAATTTTGGAGAAGAAGAGGAAAGCTACTCAAGAAGATCTCAAGGAAGAAGAAATAAACTTGCTTGTCTATGACTTTTCTTTGTAATCTATATTTACAATTTGAGTTTACTATGATTTTAATTATTATTAAGAAATGAACCTTAAATTTATGTTTTTGGATTGAATTTATTTTGGATCTATTGATTTCAATTTCTAGTATTTGGTTACTTGAATGTATTTTGTTGAGTTGATTACTACCTTCTTTTAATTAAGAAGAGAAAGAGAGGGAGAAAGATAGAGATTAAGGGATTGGGTTCTAAATCAACCAATTTTATATTTTTTATCCATGAATTAACTCAAGATAGAGGTTGGAAGATTAGAACTTTGTAAAAAAAAAAGGTTGATAAAATTGCCTAGAGATACAGATTTTACTGCTTTTTAGAAATCTTTGATAATTTGGTTGATCTAAATATTTCTTAGATTTAATTAGAAAGGTAAATATGCTTTTTGATTGGCTAAGAATAGAAATTCCATAGCTTGAGATAGGGTAAATTTCATTTTAAAACTCATACTAGTGCTTGAATTAGGTATTGATAATTTCACTGGTATTTTCCTTACTTGACATAGAATTAGGGGATGTTCTTCTTTTACATGACCTTTCTCCTTATTCTTATTCCTTAATTCTTGTGACTTATCTTGTGTGAACTTGAGACATTCTCTAGTGTACTAATTTTATTTATTTTATCTTTTTTTTTGTTAGCTAAACAATGAGGTTAGAGTAAAATAGTGGTAGTTGTTAAGTTATTATGGATACGATACTTACTATTTCCTGTACTATATGATGGGTATACTTGTCTAAGTATGTTTTTTTAGTATCTAACATTTTAATTAAAACTTAATTGATTTTAATCTTTGTTGATACTATTTCCAACACCTAAAATCACCCAACAAGTTTTTGGCACCATTGCTAGGATTGACAATATCGTAAAATGCTTGAGTTTTATTGATTTAGCCATTCTTGTAATTGTAAATTTTCTCCTATTTTTGTTTTGTTTTGTTTTGGATTTTTGCTTTTCTTTGTTTTTGTATGATTTTTTTATATTTTGGTAGTTTTGTTATTAATTTTGCTTTGTCACTAACTTTTTATTTTCTTTTGAGTTTTTGAGTTATATGAACAAATCATCATGGAAAGCTATTCATGGGGAATTATGTGGCCATAGGCATCAACTCAAGAGGGCTACAATAGAAATAAGTTAATAGTATTAGAAGCTCAAATTGATACTTTTAGTGAGAAAGTAGTATTTGGAATGTCACTCCCCAAAAGACTAATACATGAACTTCAATTTCTATATGGGAGAGTACTTCAATTGTGGCTTTCAATATCTAGGAGCTATAAATCGGGAGTGGTATGAACTTTTAAGTTCGTATTGGAGTAATCTAGAATATATATATCATATGAACCACTACCTCTTTCCTTACAAGTTAAGCCTTGACTTGAAAATTTTGTAGCTAACTTTGTTGATATTACAAATTTGTCCATTGAATATCAAGAAAAATCCTCCTAATGAATGAGCTAACAAAGAGCACAACTTCCATAGTTAAGGAGATTCAAGAGGGAACTTTATCAAGCACCTCAAATATTGTAGACAAACAAAGTAAGAAAAATAGAGAGTAGGTGGCATTACCTGAAAGGACTTAACTGGTACCGCCTGATCAAGCAAGAACAAAAACGAAGTAAAAGCAAGATGAAGTACAAAAGAAAGAAATCTTTGAGTTGCTACTGAAAATATTTGGAGAAAAATTGTACCCATTGAATGAAGAGTCTATAAAGGCCCATACACTTGATGAGAGAGAAGCTCCTTAACAAGAGGATGAAGGGAGAGGACACGAGGAAAAAGTGACAAATTTGATGAGAGAATATGGCATTTTAGAAGTGATTGGAGTCAAGGATTACATCAATGTATTATTTTATTTTCTACTAATTCTAACTTATTTTTGTCAAGAAATTTTGTAAGTACCCTCTTGATTCATTGTGCAAAAGGGTGCCAATGATGATGTAAAGAACTTAGTATGCTACGAAGAGTAAGAGTTTTAAAAGACATATCATAAGAATTCCTTGGAGTGTGTTGACCAATTATATTCTTCACCCTAATTTGAGAGAGGTAACTTAGTATTTTTAGCTAATATATTGCAAAGTAACTATTTCTTAACTACTTTAAGGACTGTACTACTAGGTTTGGAATTCTTGAAAGGGATTGCTGATTGATATGATACTTTAGAAAGACTAATTAGTGAATTAAGTATTAATGTACTCTTTAGATATAATTTGCATTCATTTGGAGAAAAAGTAATTTGTATATCTAAATAGTTGCGAGGGAATGAGGTTCATGCATTTATTTTCATTGAGACTAATGTCATGCATGTATCTTACCCCTTTCAAAAACTTCACTGGTTTTCAAATGCTTCTTGGCCTATGCTTTTAACATTTAATATTAGTTTTCTTTATCAAGGGCTACTGAAAAGAATGATGAGTGAAAATAGTGTTTGCTAGGGTCTTGAGTTTGTTTTGTTTGGTCTTGATGGTTTTTCTAGTTGTATATGTCTTCTTACTCCTCAATAATGAGAATACTTCCCAATTTAAGTGTGAGGAACTGAGTCGTTATCTTTAATTACTTTCTTAGAATTTTTTATTAATCTTTTTGCTTTATTATATATATATTTTATGTGTTTTAGTTTGTTATTCTTTTACTCTGAGTCTCTATTATGTGTGTGTGTGTGTGTGTGTGTGTGTGTATTGCAAGATAGTAGATTTTCTTCTTAGACCAGCAACTCTTCTATTCTTCCTTTCGAGTTCCAACATCTTTGTGAGTATCATTGCATTTGAGGAGTATTGCTTAATCTTTTCTCCCTATTATTCTTTTTAGTCCTATTGAATATGCTTGTATTATATTAATTTTTTGCCAATGAGGATATTGTCCAATTTAAATATGGAAAAGGTTTGGTAATATTCTTTTCAAGTATTTTTCAAGTATTTATGGTATTTTCAAAGGTGTTTTCTGAATTTTTGGGCTAAGCTAAAGCTAAGTGTGGCTATTATGACACTGTTATTATTCTTCTTTTGGAATAAGAATTTAATTTAAGATTTATTTAATTGAGTTTAGTTTGTGTAAACTTGTGTATTTAGTATAATATAGGCTAAGTTTTGAGAATTTGGATTAACCTCATTTATGTTTTCATAGATGTTGTAAAATTTTTATTTCTTAAGGATTGATATTGATTTTGTGATGAAGTATAAGCATGAAAATTCTAGTTAATTTTTGTTCTATGACTTTCTGAACTAGTTCTAATTTTGAGTTAAATTAAATACGGATAGAGAGGAAAATTTTAAGAGGTAAAATTCGAGAGGTAAATTTAAGAGTAAGAAAAAAAAGAGTGAAAAAATTGAGGAGAAAAAAAGTTCAGGATTACAAAGTACATATCTTTCGGCAAAAAATAACGTATGAAAAGAAGTAAAAAATGAGTTGAAAAAACGAGAATGCGGGAAAAAAAAAAATGAGTGTGAGTGAAAGAGTGAATGTGAAAAGGAAAAAAAAATGCTTTCATCATTGGAAAAAAAAGAGTGAAAAAAAATGCCATGAGTGAAAATAAAGGGGGCAATATGGTGAGTGTAAAGCGCATTCACTTGAAACTATCAATTCCCAAGAAAGAAAATGAGTGAGAAAGTCTGTAGTTTACTACACAAATTGTAGTGGTTTGGAAATTATAGAATTTGAGTTGGTTTATTATTCCCAACTTATCTGAATCACTTTATTGGCATTCTTGACTTGAGAATGAGATAAAACACATTAAATGAACATAAACTTGTTTTACCGAACTTCAATTACCTTAGTGATATCTATCCTAGCACATGAGCTTACAGGAACTTGGGTTTAGTTGAATAAGTGTTGGATTGAATTCTTGAGTTGTAAGAAAAATAATATATTTACTATATTAGCTACTTTCATTAAAATCATTTTGTTAGTTAGTGATTTATTCATTGTGTTTAGTTCTAATTTGCTTGAGGACAAGCAAAATTTAAGTGTAAGGGAATTGATAAGGGACATTTTCATCTATATTTTCTAAATCAATTGTACTATATTTGCTATGAAATAATGTTCAAATAACTACTCACACTTATCTTCCTACCTTATTTTGTGTAGAATTAAACGAATAAAGAACATAAAGAAAGAAAATGAAAAGAATGCGAAATAGGAGCGAAAACAGTGACCAATCGCCCCTTAGTGGTAACTAGCCAGTCTCCCCCCCCCC
Organism: Voacanga thouarsii; assembly: GCA_026120185.1. Classification (NCBI taxonomy): domain Eukaryota; kingdom Viridiplantae; phylum Streptophyta; class Magnoliopsida; order Gentianales; family Apocynaceae; genus Voacanga; species Voacanga thouarsii. The sequence continues at coordinate 1,484,547 of JANUWF010002383.1, read as the reverse complement.
AATTCCTAGAAAATAGAGTGAAAAACAGAGCAAATCGAAATTTCATAGAATCCAGGCAGTGCCACTTGGAAGGGGATAGCCAGCGCCTCCTAGTCCTTGGAAAAAAGAAAAGCAGAAAGCAACCAAGGCCGGTTGATTCTTAGTAGCAAGGGACGGTTGGTACACGGATTCCTATGCAAAAAAGAGTTCTTTTGAGTGATTTTGGAAGGAAAAACTTCTATAAATACTAGAGAAAAGCAACCCCACAAAGTATGTACATATTAGGAGAGAAGCGTTTAGCTTTCGAAGGTGCACACCCATAGAGCACTCCCAAAAAATTCAAGGAAATGGCAAAAGAATGAGGATCAAGGGGAATTTTAGAGAAGAAGAGGAAAGTTGCTCAAGAAGATCTTAAGGAAGAAAAAATAAGTTTGCTTGTCTATGAATGGATTCTTTTCCTTTTCTTTGTAATCTATATTGACAATTTGATTTTACTATACTTTTAATTGTGATTCAGGGATGAACCCTAAATTTATGTTCTCAGGTTGAATTTCTTTTGAATCAATTGATTTCAATTTCTAATATTTTGGTACTTGGGTGTATTGTGCCGAGTTGATTACTTTACCTTCTTTTAATTAACTCGAAAGAGAGATTAAGGGATTAGTTCTAAATCAATCAATTCTATATTTGCTATCCATCAATTAACTTGAGAGAGATGTTGGGGGATTAGAACTTTTTAATCAAAAGGGTTGATTAATGATGAGCACTTAAATAGTGTATATTTTTATGTTATTTATATTATTATTGAGAAGAATTTTTTGATAGATAACTACTCATTCCCTATTTTCACCTTATTTTGTATAAAATGCTTAGAATGAAGATTTGGTGAAGAAATAAAGTGAAAATCACAAAAATGAGCTACAAAAGAAGATAAATGGCACTGTTCAAACCAAGATACCTGACGCCGCTCATTTTTAGAGTACAAAGATGCAAACATTAAATAGGTAGAGGTGCCAGTTAAACCAATTAGGGTGGCACCATTCAGATTCATAAAATAATGGGTTTCAAACTTCAAAGAGTTAGTGGCATCGTTTTGCTCAACATAGCTAGTGCCGCCCACAACAAGGATTAGGAAAAAGAAGCATAAGCAGTGCTAGATAAGCTAACATGAATGGCACCACTTAACAATGCAGAATGCCCCTATTCACTAAAAAACTATAAATATCACCCATTTTTTCAGCACTAGAAAAGGGAGGGACACAAGGGTAGACATCTGAGGATGGCTGTAGAGGCTTGGAGAGCAAGGAAAATACCAAGGACAGGAGGATCAAGGTGATTTAGGAGAGGAGGTAGAGAATTACCTATGGATTCCATTGAAGAAGAAAAAAAAGTCTCACCTATAAGTTTTCTTTTACTGTTCTTTTTATTTTCATTGGGATTCTAGAATTTATGTATTAGGGTTTAGGGTTTTGGGGTATTAAGGTTTCGGATTTAGATTTTTTATGTATTTAAGAGTTAGAGTTTATGGTCAATTTAATTTTTGTAAATAAAATGAAATATACTATTTAAACATCTTTGTAGCTTATTTTCTTATATGGGAAGCATTATACATACCACCGTTAGTGAGATCGTAAAAAAAAAAAAAAGAAAGAAAAGGGACCTTAACCGCAAAACAATAAAAGGTAAGGAATTGTATGGGAAAATTTTCCATTAGTAAATTGGCTATTTTTTAAATGAATAGTGAAATGTTGAAATTACCCTTCTTAATTGATAGTGATAGTAATGGAAATAGTGTAACACCCTACCTTTTTACTTTCGGTTGGTTACTACTTGTAATAGGATGAGAATTTATATCAACGGCCAGAACAAAAGTTGATCGGTGTATTGAGACAAACACTCTGGGAAATAAAATTTTGTCGGGACCTGGATGTAATTATTGGATTTATTTTACCTGAACCCTAAATTTTTAGAAGGCTATCAAGATTAAAAGAATAAGAATTTTAGGGTACTCTAGAAAAAGAAATTGATTAGTGCAATAAGGCGCACGTTTTGGTGCGAATTATGCTACCCGGGGTATTGGGGGCATTTTCGTCATTTTGACCGCGCTCGCGACTTTGACCGCAAATTTGACCAAGTAGAGAGGGAATTGAAGAATTTAAGTGTTACCAATGGATTCAGTAGCATTTTTGGAGTTGGGTAGTGAAAGAAAATATTTTTCATTACGGACCCGATTTTGGTCATTTTGAAGAAAATGAAAAATTATAGTTGGAAATGGGACGTGTGGCTTCTTATAATTGGTGGATAAAAATAAGTATCGTTTAGTGATTGGTTAATGAGGCCAAGTGTTTCTATTTGATTGGTTGTGATAAAAAATAAAAAAAAAAAGGAAGAAGAAATAAAGAAGAATGGCCCACAAGAAATAAATAAGAATGGTTCACAAGAAATACATAAGGATGGCCCACAAGCATGAAAAGTTTGACCAAGTTGGACCATCTTTTGACTTCATTTGACCAAACTTAATTAAGCTAATCTTGGTTTGAGTAAGTTAATCAAGGTTGATTATGCATGGCCATGCAAGATTAGAAAATATCTATAATGTTCTAAGAGTTTCTACCTTTTTCTATAAATTTCTTTAAGGTTCTAGAGCACTCTAAAGTTTTCCATAAGTTTCTACAAGTGATGAGTCATCACCTAAAGCTTTCTAGAAATTGTGGTTAATCATTCCATGTGTACCAATTACATTTCAAAGCTTCCTACTCAAGAGTCCTACATAAGCCATGACAAAAGCATGTGATGTAAGGCATTACATAAGCAAAGCTTCCTATACAAGCCTTCTAACATCTATAAATAGGCCATGAAGGCCAACTAAAATGGCTTTAGATAGCTAGAATTTCGGAGCAAACAAGAGAGAAAAGGGAGAAGAGAAAAGAAAAGGAAATAGAGAAGAAAGAGAGGGAGAAACCGGAAATAGAGAGGAGAGAAAGAGAGAGAGAAAAGCAAGAAGATGCTTGGACTGTCTAGCCTCCAAACGCAGCAAAGAAAAGGTAAAGATCTACTTTACTTGAAGAAAAGTTATTATATAAAGCATGGAGATCATTTTGGTATATATATTGTGAGAAGTTTATGTGTGATAGTTAGGTGAAGATGTATGAAAGCTGTCCTTGTGTGCAGAAAATTTTGGGAGGTTTTATGTTCAGTAAATATGTAATGTTTCTGGATTTGAATGAAGCAGGCATATATCTTTGTAGCTAAGGATCATAGAGACATTTTAGAACAAGTTTGACGTTAATCGGATTTACAGATCAAAAGTTATGGTGAAAATAGTAAAAGGTGCCAAATCAGTGACGGGATTTTTACTACTAGAACTTTGTGTGCAAAACTGAACAGAATCGACAATAGAATTGGTACTCCATGAATTGGAACTAGTAAAGGAATGTCTTAAGGATATTTTACAATTGGTTTGACATCATTTGGATTTGTTGATTAAAAGTTATGGGCAAAACAAGTTAGGGTGTCAAACTGGAAAATTGCAGAATGTTAAGGAAAGAATGAATAGTGAAACTAAGTCAAAACTACTGAGGTTATTTTTGCCCAGTACCATGATGCTGGAACCAGAAAGCTAAAAATGGCCTATACTGAATTAAATTTAAGAGTCTCACGGTCATTTTGGTATATCATGGAGCCAAATCGGAGCTGTAAATTAAAAGTTATGTGCAAAACAAAATAGTGTGTCAAACCAGTGAAATTCCATAAAAGTAGTCCGAAAATGAATGGACTTAAGAGTGATTAATTATGTGATTTTAGACAAAACAATTAGGGAAACATGAAGTGAATCCCTTGTTTATGAAGTGAGGAAGGATGTGGAAAAAGTAAAATGAAAGAATTGACCAAACGATAGAAAAACGATGTGAACGAAAGTTGAACATTTTTCCTAAGCATCGGCTAACCATCGGCCGCAACGGCTAAACAACAGTTGAACGTCGGCTAACCGTCGGGCACGTCAGCTACCCGACTTCTATTTTTTGGCCAAACATCAATTGACCCGAAAACAATGTTTGGTGTAGGTTTAGTGACAAACAGCTAACGAAATGTCAAAAACGGTAGGAATGGAGGTTAGACGGTCGTGAACGGAATGAGAGGCTTAGGACATGAGGTGAGTCCCATTGATTTCTAAACCTTTTTAAAGGCTAGTGTGCTTTGATTTTCTATGAAATGCTATGTTTTATGCCATTTTGGAAATCCTCGAATATGTTTAAGGTTTACATGAGCAACATTTACTTTTATGCTATTTCGGACTTGAATAAATTTCATATTCAGCTTGAAAACCTTCCTGGATGTTTAAAACATGAATTTGTGAATTTAGACCTTTTCGGATTAAATATTTGGGATTTCTGAAAAATGGTAAATTTTGGAATCGGGTATTTGGAGAATAATCCAAGTATCCTTATTGGAATATTTTATGAAAACTCTTGGAACTCGGGTATTCGGTAAATGACCGAAATATCCTTATTGGAACTTTTGTGAATACTTTTCAAATCGGGTAAGAGTAAAATGACCCAAATACCCTCAAAAAGTCTTTTGGAAATTGGCATGGGTGAAATGACCCGAATACCCATGAAAAATTACTTTTGTGATCAAGTACGGCCCCAGAAAATAAGAAATGTTTTGATTTGGAAATCCTGCGGGATCAGATGACCCTCTGGCCTGATCAGTCAGATGGGGTTGGTATTGTTGCGTTGAGTACTCAACAGGGACTTTGATCCTTGTACTAGTCCATGTTAGAGATAGATGATCCCAAGTAACCTGATCAGTTCTGGGGATTGTCTTACTCCAAATAGAGCGACAGGACATTGTAACGAGTCGTCCCTAGCTAGCCGTTGTGAGCCCGACAATTGCCTGTTGATTATGATTGGTGGGTTGTTCACATGAGACCGAGCAGGGACACTCGGTGTGTTCAACCTCTTGCCGCCTCGATAGTGATTGACGTCAGGATTGGGACCCCTGGCTTATGGTGGCAAGTAAAAGATCCCTAAGTGCATGGTGAGGTACATTGGTACGCTGCTCACCCTTTCGGCATGACACGGGTGATTTGCTGTAAGGCGCAGTCCCTGGCACAAGAGACTGTGTAGCCGAAGGCGAAGTTCTTTGAACTTTGCACATGGGTCGCACTTCTAGATGGGGAAGAACCCGCATTTATTGAATTGAGGGCCGTGTGTTTGAAAATTACTGTTTTTCGAACGTATATGATAAAATGACCTGAATTTATCAATTATTGCTATTTTCCCTGTTATATAATTTACTTCAGTAAAGATTTTGAAAATTGACTCTTTTTTAAGGGAAACACTGGCACACACACGGGACTCACTGGGTGATTTTTCACTCACACGTATCTTTTATCTTACTTTTTTTTGTAGGATCCGGAATTGGAAGAACCTACGGATAGAAGATGATACCACAGTGACAGCAGAATAGGTCCGGATGTCTCCTCTTTGGACCTTATATACTCTGTTGATTATTCGTTATAAAGACCCCTTGTCTGGGTATCTGGACGGGGCAACACCCAATATTGGTATGCTTCCGCTGTTACCTTCAGTAGGGGTGTTACAAATAGTCACAAGGACTATTTTAGTTAAAAAAATAATTAGGGGACCTAACTAGCTAAAAATAAAAAAATTAACCTAACCCTCTAACACAAAAAAAGTAAGGGATTAAATTGGCTAATTTTCCTTTTGTTAGCTAAACAGTGAGGTTAAAACAAAATAGTGGTGGTTGCCAAATTCTTATGGATACGATATTATTTCATGTACTACATGATGAGTATACTTGACAAATGTGTAGTTTTAGTGCCTTGCATTTTAATTAAAACTTGATAGACTGTGAACTTTGTTGATAATATTTTCAATGCCTAAAATCACCCAACAATATTGTTTAGAGATAGGAATATTTACATCATTCTAAATTTAACTTATGGTAATTATGGTTAATTGAATTTGATGCTCCCTATAGTTAATTAATGAGATAGAGATATCTATTAATTGGGTGAAGTGTAGGAAGTCCATAACATGAGCATGAGTGGATTTCACAATTGTAACCTCTACCAGTACTATAATTGTGATTTGATTGACTTGGTTTTTGAATTCTCTACTTGACATAATCTTAGGGATTTCTTTTATTTACATGTCTTTACTCATTTTTCCCCCCTAACTCTTTGATGTATTTTAGGCTATCTTATGTGCACTTGTAACACCTCACATATTCCAAGCATAGTGGGCTTTGTCTTTGTGGGATGTCACCCCATCTGAACTTTAGACAAGGGTTTTTATAACAATTTATAACTTAATGCACAACAGACTCAATCTAAAACCTTAAATGAACATGAAATTTAATTCATAATACTTGAAATTATATCTCAAGTATATTACAACACAATTATTTGATCTTGTATCTCCAACAAGACAATCCAAAACCATCTTCTACTCCACCACACTTCCGTTGCACTACTCTAATTTCCCAAGTATACAACAAAACCAAAATGGAAAAATATAAAGAAATGTGTGAGCGTAAAACATTTAGTGAGTCCCCTGTGTGCCCGTGATTTTCCATTAAAAGGATTTTATAGCATTTTCCAACAATACAACTTGTAAACAGTAAGTTCTCACACATGAAGTTTAATGGTCCCACACAAGAATATACAGAGAATTGCTTTTCTCACATAAAGAATAATAGTCTCACGTAGAGACACAAAGATTACTCTACTCATATAGAGCTTACTTATCTCACACATCGAGAATTGCTTATCACGAAATATCCATGTTTAGAGACCCGTAAAATCCATGTTTCACAAAACATTTGATGAGATATGCAAATTTTATAGAAAATAACTTGCTAAAATAGTATTTATAAAACAAAGGGGACTCACCTTGTCTTCTATGTAATCCTCCAGTTAAGCTAACCTGATTGAGTAAAATCAATATTTAAAGTTTCTATTTCTTACTTGATTGAGCAAAATCAATATTCAAAGTTCCTATTTCTTTATCTATTTTCTCCTTCCTAGTTTCTCTCTCTCTCTCTCTCTCACACACACACACACACACACACACACACACACATATATATATATTCTTTTTCTTTTCCTTTCTTCTTCTTAGTTTCCTCTTTCTCTCTTCCTTTTTCCTCTCCCTTTTGGTTTTCCCTCTTCTTTCTTTATCTCTCGGTCTCCCTTTTTATTTCTCCAATTTTCCTTCCTTTTCTTCCTTTTTTATTTTAGTCTTCCCTTCTCTTTTATTTATAGTTGTTGTAAGTGATGACTTGGCAATCTCTAGAACTTCTTAGAATCTTTTGGAAGATGACTAAGCATCTCTAGAATACTTTAGAAGATAATAGAATATTTTAGAAGATAATAGAAGTTTATAGAAATTAATAGAATTAAGTAAAAGTTTATAGAAGATAATAGAATCTTGTGGAACATGGTAGAAGCTTATAGAACTTTTTGGAAACTTATGGAAGATATAAGAAAATTATAAAAAAAAGTTAAAATATTAAAATATTTAATATTAAACTTAATATTTAATATAATAGGCTTAAAATATTTAAGGTGAAATATCTAAGGTTTTTTAAATGTTGTGGGCCCCATAATAAATATCTTAGGAAATATTTTAATGTTATGGGCCTTACATATAAATATCTTTAGGAAATCATTAAATGTTGTGGGCCCTACATATAAATATCTAAGAAATATCATTATGACCTTCACCAAGATAAAGAAAATAATGTGATGTAGAAAAATATATCCTTACCCTACAATTGCTCATAGAAGGGTGTTACAACACCGATGCTATTTTTTGTTCTAGTAATTGTATTACTTTGTTTTCTTCAAGTTGATGGGCTAAACAATGAGATGAGAGTGAGTAGTGGTAACTGCTAAGTCCTTGGAGATCGATACCTACTATTACCTTTTACTATATATATAATGGGTATACTTGTCATATTGTGTGTAGTTTTGGGATTTAGCATTTTAATTAAAATTTAGGAATTTGTAGCCCTTGTAATAATATTTCCTACACTACATAACCACAAACACACAACATTGATATTCTCAAGTATTGTTTGACTTTTATTTGAAAATACCTATATTTATATTTGTTTGGGATTATGTAAGTAGGGGGTTGTGACAATAGGTGTATGAATTGTTGACATAATTGACCAAGAATGTGATTGGGTATGAATTATGCTTTTGAGAATTGACATATGAGGTTGATACATTTATAATTTGTGTTATAGATTTGGAAAATATTGAAAGTCATTGACCACAAGTTTAAATTAGGATTATCAAACTATTACTTGGATCAAGGTAAGTCCTAACATTTATAAAAATGTTTTATATCCAAGTTACTTTTAGAAAATGTGAGTATTTCCATATTAAGAAATATTTTGAACAAATGATATTATGAAAATGTTTCCAAATTTGCTATGTAAGTCCTTATGTACATGTGATGTTTCATACACGATCTATTTTGGGAAAAACCTTCTTAATTTGATATGTATGAGTTGGGAGCCTTGCATTTGTATTTATAAAATGTTTGTGTTCATCAAATTATGAGTTTTTATACATGCAAATGTTTGGAAAAGCTATAGCATGAATTTGATATTGTTTGCTCCATTTTATCACTATCTTTGAAAGGTGATTTTTGAGTATGGACATAATATGCCTTTTGTAAATGTTGAAACAGATGAATTCATATGTGTATTTATATTTTAGGAGATTGTTTGATTATCAAGTATTATCAAGAAAATGTATGAATGTTTTGGAAAGGAATTTTAGATATGTATTGAGCCATTCCTTGAAGGAATACCATAGTGTTGAGCCACTTTGAAATATAAATATTGTTAGGTACTCAAGAGGGGCAAAATATTGAGGGTGTCTTCTGGTAAAAGGCCTTCTTTGGAAGATCACCATAATCTAAACAGGGCATAAGTACTTGGATGCTAAACCGTCCTTAACTAGCACTACAGTTCTATTGGGATGTATAGTTTCTGATGTAATCTTGATTTGTATTAATAAAAGTTTTTTTTTTCTCAGAAATTGTTTGTGAATTTTTCATTACGTTTGTGCACAATTTCGTTGAAAAAAGACCTATTGTGTTTAAGTAAATTATTTATGTGAATAGAGGCTTTTCACAGTAAGGTATGGACCATAGGTTACTTAACACATAAACTTCCATTCTTAACCGAATGATGAGAATGGGAATCTTATCATAGTAAGGTTATTATGTTATGAATTCTAAATGTGAAATGGCTTACCTTTAGCCAATGGGTAGTCTTCTCGTTTCATAATACAAGCGTATTTTGAATGCGTAGAACTGGACCTATAGTAGTGGTTTCTAAAAGTATTACATGGTAGAAACCTAAATTACTACTGCTACAATGTGGACCTATATTCTACAGCTTGAGTATGAGTTAGTGGTCTGATGAAACTGGAAGCGTATGCTTTGATGTACTATAGTTGAGGTTCTATTGTAGGATCAATATACTTGTATATTGGATATATGTGACTAGTTAGTTAAGACAAATTTGTACAAGATAGCTTCTATGCTATATCGCCCCTTGTGACTGTCCGAATGATCTAAATATCCAGGGCCTTGGGGAACATAGCTTGGATGTTTGCTTTAGGGTAACTCCCTTGGAAAGCGAAACTATTCCAAAAGGTCGTGGATTATTGGATTAAAAGTATAAGGATGTTAGTTGTCTTTTAGAGATGTGTAAGTACACTTCTTTCTCTCTAATTAAACGTTGATGTATAGAGGGGTATTTTAGTTATTACACTTGTAAGACGGAGACATTGCTAACGCAACATTTTTCTTGGGGTGAATATTTCCTTATGGTGATATTAGAAAATATTTAAAATGAAAAATATAGCTATTTATATAGCAGAGGTATTTTGGTCATTTTAGTAGCCAAGGTGATATGTCTTTTTGGTCCTCGAAATAGCCCATAAGTCCTAATTATTTTTGGATTGAGGAAATGGTCTCGGTTAAAGAGAATTTTATTTTATTTAGGAAGTCTAATTTATTATTAGACTGGAATAAAATAAAAGGACGAGAGAAATTAAATTAAATTTATTGTCTGGTTTAATTGGTTAATTAATTATTCAGGGTCTAAGTCCAGGTTGAATAATTGGAAAGATTAACCTAGGCCTAGACTAGAAAAAAAAAAGGCTTGAATAATTATCTTGATCTATTTGAGCTCATTAATTATTTATTGGGTTATTTTTATAAGTCTAAAAAATAAATAATTAAGGTTTATTATTTATGGGTTCATTGAGTCTAAGGAAAATAATTAAAATATTTTATAACCCAATAGCTTGGACCGAAGAATTTTTTTTCTCACAGAACAGAAGAGTTTAGGACTAGCTAAATGTCTTTTGTTGACAACATCTGGATGATTTTGAAAATCTGAATTCCGGGGAGTTGGGGTTATTAGGAAAGCCGGGTATATTGTAATACACACGACTGTGAGGGAAAAAAAAAGGTCTGATTTTCTTTCTCTCTCATTTTTCCTTCATCCTTGATACTGCTAATTGATAGGAGACAGTCAAGGAAAGGATAGACTATTTAATCTCCTAAATTGTTTTCACCAACAATGTTTAGGAAAGGAATATTCTGAGAATTGAAAAGCTTGTGCGTTCATGTGAAGGAGAAGTAGACAGATTGCGGGTTTTGATCCAGAAGCTTCAACAAGTAGAGGAGAAGATGTCCTTGTTGCCCAGTCGTCTTCCTCAGCACTGAAGAAAATCTTAAAGTGCAGAGGTATAACGAAAAAAAACTTCCACTGTGTGTTATTTCCTGCTTTTTTGTTTTCTCCAGTAAGCATGCTTCTCGTTTTTTTAAGCTTCAAGTGGTATCAGAGCATGAAGTTTAAATGGCTTAGGAAGCATGCTAGTCTAATAAAAATGTCTAGATAATTGTTTCTGTGATCATTCGTTTTTTTCAAGTATGGGATAGATTTTTGTGAGCCTCGTGGTTAAGGTTTAGGATCCTCTATAATAGTTGATAATCGTGTAAGCCTGATCTAAAAGGCATAGGTGGGTGTTGTTTATGTTTTGATTGATTTTGGTTGAGATTTGTAATAAAAAATGCCATATGTGAGATCATGGAAGATGGATTGTAGAAGGAGTTTGCAGTGAAAATCGTAGAAAAAACTGAAGAAGAAAACTGTTAGAGCCGAGCCACGAAGTTGGACTTATGGCTCAGTGTGTCTTGAGCCGTGAGATGGCTTAGCTGAGCCGCGTCTTAGAAGCCGTAGCAAGCATCGAGCTGTGGGGATGGCTCGGTGCTTTTGCAACGCATCCTAGGCAGGATGCCTAGCATACTCCCGTGGCTTCAGTCACAATTGTGACCAAAGCTGTAGGCGGGTGCGGGCCATGATCCGGTTTGGCAGGTGTGCAAGACCAAGGGTTTTTTTTTTCTTTTTTCCCTTGTAATTTTTGTGCAATTTCTTTCCTATTTTTGGTCCCATACCAGGCGAAGTTATTATTTTTGCAATAGTTAATATTAATATTTTGCATAAAAAATAATAGTAAGGAATTTAAGATTAAACAAGACCATTAATTAATTTAATTAATGTATTTAATTCTATTCTTTGAGTACTTAAGTTTAAAAAAATAGAAAAGTATGAAAACGTTTACAATTTTCTAACATACTATTTATTTCAATACCTATGTGCATGTTTTTTCAAAGACCAAAGTCTTTGTGAAATTTTTACAAGAAAAAATATTTTTCTTTATTTAAATGGTTAATTTTAACTTAAACAAAAATTAATCCTTAGTTATTTTCTTAAAGGTTTTTATCCTTGACATAGAAAATATTTTGGATTTAAAGATTTTTGTAAGTTAAAATGAAAAACCATTTTAATTTATTTTTACAAGGAAAAATTATTTCTGTCAAATAAAAACTTGAGACCAAAGTCTCTAGAAAGTTTTAATGGAAATTTTTTAAATTATTAAGTTTTAACTTAAATAAAATTAATCTATGAAAAATTTCTCAAATAGTATAAACTTTAACATAGATATTTTTATGGGTTTATATATTTTATTTTAAATTAAAAGAAAATTTAATGGAATTTTTCAAAGGATATTTTTCCGAGAAAACCCTTGTTTTAAAATCTAAGTGGGAGAGGGGTTACAACGGTCCTATGGCTTCCATCACAATCCTCATTAGAGATCATGTGTCTTTTCACATTACTCTGGGAGTGAACCTGTATAAGATGGAGATACTACAATGATCTAAAACTAATGGAATGATGTAATTAATAACTCAGGATACATACTATGATCAACCAACCCACGTTAGAGGTTATAGTGCGAGGTATGTGCATAGAAAATGAGAAGAAACGACCATCCTCTCGTTGGAGTTATGTTTTAGATCATTACCTAAAAGAGAAATTAATTTGTGGTGGTTAATACACTTAGCTTAAGAAACTGTTAATCTTCCCAAGATGCTATGTCAAATTTCTTAAGAGCCAAGTTGATCATGTTTAAGATAATAGTGATGAGATTAACTATTATCAAGTTTAATATGGGAATAAAATATACAAAATTATTTTATTTTTCCACAAAATAAAGAATTTCTTTTATTTTCAATTTTCAGAAATGGTTAGTGGAGGTTCCTTTAGTCCCTTAGCCGTTATTCTCCGAGAGAATAAGCTAACGGTCTTAACTATGTGAACTGGAAAAAGAACTTAGACATAATACTCCCAGCTGAGGAGTATAAATATGTCCTCTACGAAACCTGCTTGGTAATCGAGGAAGGTTCCACCGATGAGGAGCGAGGGTTGAGAAGGCATAGAAGAAGACTAACAAAATGGCACGTTGGTATATGTTAACCTCTATGTCTAATGTGTTTTTGTCCAAACACGAGCACATGGCGACTGCTTACAACATAAGCACATCTTTAGCCATGATGTTCACAGACAAGAGCCGACCCACAAGGTAAGAGGCTTTTCGTACGATCATCAATACCAAGATAGTTAAGAGAGCATCGGTCAGGAAGTATATGTTCAAAATGATTGTAGCTTCCAAGGAAGCAGAAGTCTTGGGGGCTGTAATTGACCCCGAGAGCCAAGTAGACATGGTTCTGAAATCTCTACTGGACTCTTTTACTCATTTCAAGTTGAACTATAACATGAACAGAGTTAATGAAAGAGATCCAAGTGGCAGAGAAGGTCATGAAGCCATAAACAAAGGATATGATTGCTTCTTCTTCAAGAACTGGGCCCAAGTCCAGAAAGTTCAAGAAGAAGAAGGGTAATGCAATGCCTCAGCCCAAAGACAAACCCAAGGGCAAATCTTTAAGTGTGGAAAGAAGGAACACTAGAAAAAAGATTGTCCAGATCTTTATGAAAAAAAAAAAACCCCACAAGTAATATTTTCTATCTAGAGTCTATATCAATGGTTGCATCAACTTCCACTTGGATTGTTGATTCAGGAGCCATTGATCATATTTGTAACTCCTTGTAGGGGTTTGGAAATTTAAAAAGACTCCAGAAGAGTGAACATGGACTACGCGTGGGCAATAGAGCACAAGTATGGGCATTTGAAGTAGGAGATCTGGAACTAATTTTTTTATATAATAAAATAGTTATTTTAAAGGAAATTTTATTTGTACCTGATTTTAGATAGAATTTAGTTTCAGTTGCAAAACTAATAAATCAACGATATTCTATTTCTATCCATTCTAGTATAACTATCAATAGAAATGGAGAAGTTTTATGTATTGGGCACATGTATGGAAACCTATTCTTCATTAATCCTATTAACAATCAATTAAATAATGCTCAATCTGAACCTTTAAATAGGAAGAGAAAGACCAATGTCAATGACTCATATTTTTTACATCTAAGGTTTGGTCATATTAACTCAACTAGAATTCAGAGGTTAATCCATGATGGCCTTTAGGTTCATTAAGATTGGAAAGTTGGCTTCAGTGTGAATTCTGTCATATGGGAAAAATGACCAAAAGGTCATTTACCTAAAAGGCGGATAGGGCCGATATTCAGTCTTGTTCACACTGATATGTGTAGTCCTTTGTCTACACCAGCTAGAGGGGGGTTTAAGTACTTCATCACCTTCACGGATGATTGTACTAGGTATGGTTATGTTTACCTGATAAGACGCAAGTCTGACTCTTTTGACAAGTTCAAAGAGTTTAAAGCTGAAGTGGAGTGTTGGATAGGTAAACTGATCAGGACCTTACATCAAATCGTGGTGGAGAGTATCTCCTTAGTAAATTTAAGGACTACATGGTACATTATGGAATAGTATCTCAGCTATTTGTACCAAGAACACTCCAGCAAAACAGAGTAGTTGAGAGAAGGAATAGGACATTGATTAAATATATTCTGAACTTGGTGCCTTCCAAGTTAGTACTTAAGATGCCCTATCACCAAGTCTAAATCATCTCAAGATATGGGGTTGAATAGCTTATGTATTGATCAAGGAAGATAAGTTAGAACCAATATTAGAATTATACTATTTTGTTAGGTATCCAGAAGGAACAAATGGTAGTTACTTTTATCATCCTAAAGAGCAAAAAGAATTTGTGAGTACTAATGCTAGATACTTGGAAGGTGATCAAAACACATCCATTAAAAGTTCAACAAGGTTGGAATTTAAGGAGAAGTTATCTTCTGAATCGACTTCTTCTAACCCGATTATAAAAAAAGAAGAGGCACAACCCCAGGAACTTGTACAAATGGAGCCTTCATAGTGGGAGGGTATTTAAGGTTCCAAAAAGATGGACTAGAGAAGCTTTTGACCTAGTCTCCGACCATCAGGAACAAGATCTCTCTAGATAGAGGAGGCTATTGCTGATCCTGATGTAAACCTATGTCATGAAATAGTGAAAGCCAAAATTAAGTCTATGTACTTCAATCAGATTTGAGATCTTGTAGTTTCACTTGAAGGGATAAAACCCATTGGGTGTAAGTGGGTATACAAGAGGAAGAGAAGAGCGGATGGAAAGGTGGAAAACTTCAAAGCTAGGCTAGTGGCAAAAGGGTATACTCAGAAAGAAGGTATCGACTATGAGGAAACTTTTTCCCAGTAGCCATGCTTAAGTCCATCTGAATTTTCCTTGCCATCGCATGTCATTATGACTACGAGATATGGAAAATGGATGTCAAGACAACATTTCTAAATGGCCATCTTAGTGAAGACATCTGTATGTCCGAACTGGAAGGCTTTATTACTAAGGGCCAGGAACATATGGCTTATAAGTTTAAGAAATCCATTTATGGACTTAAGCAGGCATACAGAATATGGAACATTCGTTTTAATAAGATTGTAAAATCTTACGGTTTCATTCAAAATGAGGATGAACTATGTGTGTACAGGAAATTGGAAGGTATAACTGTGATTTTTCTTGTACCATATTTGGATGACATTCTACTCATTGGGAATGATGTAGGGACACTGTCATCTATTAGGGTTTGACTGTTTAGTCAATTCAGCATGAAGGACTTGGGAGAAGCCAGTTACATTCTCGGGATTAAGCTTCTTAGAAATAGGAAATAGAGAATGTTAGGATTATCCCAAGTTACATATATTGACAAGATGCAGGCCAAGTTTAGCATGGGCTCAAGCAAGGGAGCGTTAATCACTTGTAGACATAGGTTATCTTTTTCTTCAAAGGATTTTCCAAAGTCTCAAGAAAAAAAAAAAAAAAATAGAACGAATAGGATTTTCTATGCCTCAGCTGTGGGAAGCCTCATGTACACCATGCTGTGCACTAGGCCAGACATCTGTTTTGCCGTAGGCTTAGTTAACAGATATCAGTTAAATCCTAGGAAGGTTCATTAACAAGTTGTAAAGTATATTCTCAAGTACCTTAAGGGAACAAGGGATTATATGCTGATTTATAGGGTTGATAACTTGGTTCTTACAGGATACACAGACTCAGACTTTCAGGTGGATAAGGATGAGAGAAAATAATGTCTTCACCTTGTCTGGAAGGGCTATTTCATGGAGGAGTATTAAGCAATCTTGCATTGCTGACTCAACCATGGAAGTTGAGTATATGGTAGCTTTGGAGGCATCCAAGAAAGAAGTCTGTCTTTAGAAGTTCCTTTTAGAAATTGGAGTTGTGCCACAGATGAACAAGTCGATTGTGATGTATTGCGACAACATGGCACGGTCTTACAATTCAAAGAACCCAGGAACCACAATAAGGAGAATCAAATTGAGAGGAAGTACCACTTGATCTGGGATTTCATCCAGAGACGGGAAGTCGTGATGGAACAGATTACCTCAGAGAACAATTTAGCAGATACATTCATTGAACCTTTGGCTGTGAGAGTCTTTAAAACACACTTAGATGCCATAGGGTTGGGTACCTATGGACTTACTTAGTCTTAGAGTGCAAGTGGGAGATTGTTGAGATGTATGCCCTCTTAGACTAGGTTTTTGATATAATCTTGATTTGTATTAATAAAAATTTTATTCTCAGAAATTGTTTATGAGTTATTCAGTACTTTTGTGCACAATTTTGTTGGAAATGACCCATTATGTTTAAGTAAATGGTTTATGTGAATGAAGGTCTTTTACAGTAAGGTATGGATCATGGGTTACTTAACACACAAACTTTCGTTCTTAACCGAATGATGTGAATGAAAGTCTTATCATGGTAAGGTTATTGTATTATGAATTCTAAATGTGGAATGGCTTACCTTTAGCCATAAGTAGTCTTCTCATTTCATAACACAAAGTGTATTTTAAATATATAGAACTGGACCTATAGTAGTGGTTTCTAAAAGTACTATATGGTAGAAACCTAGACTACTACTACTACAGCATGGACTTATACTCTATAGCTTGAGCTTGAGTATGAGTTGGTGGTCTGATGAAGTTGGAAGCGTATGCTTTGATGTACTATAGTTCAGGTTATATTGTATGATCAATATACTTGAATGTTGGGTATATATAACTAGTTAGTTAAGACAGACTTGTACAAGATAACTTCTATGCTATATCGTCCCTTGTGACTGTCTAAATGATCTAAATATCCAGGGCCTTAGGGAACATAGCTTGGATATTTTCTTTAGGGTAGTTTCATTAGAAAGCGAAAATATTCCAAGAAGTCGTGGATCATTGGACTAGAAGTCTAAGGATGATACATGTCTTTTAGAGAGGTGTTAGTGCACTTCTTCCTCTAATTGAACGATAATGTGTAGAGGGGTATTTTAGTCATTATACCTGTAGGACAGAGACATTGCTAATGTAACGTTGTCCTTGGAATCAATATTTTCTTATTATGATATTAGAAAATATTTAAAATGCAAAATATAGCTATTTATATAGCAGAGATATTTTGGTCATTTTAGTAGCCAAGGCAATGTTTTTTTTTTGTCATCGGAATAGCTCATAAGTCCTAATTATTTTTGGGTTGAGGAAATGGTCTCGAATAAAGATGATTTTATTTTATTTAGGAAGTCTAATTTATTATTGGATTGGAATAAAAAAAAGTCGAAAGAAATTCAATTAAATTTATTATTTGGTATAATTGATTAATTAATTATTCAAGGCCCGAGTCCAAATTGAATAATTGAAAAGATTAACCTGGGCCTAAACTAGAAAAAAAGGCTTGAATAATTATCTTGATCTATTTGGGTTCATTAATTATTTATTGAGTTATTTTTATAAGCCCTAAATTGTTTTCACCAACAACGTTTAGGCAAATAATATTATGAGAATTGAAAAGCTTGTGCATTCATGCAAGGAGAAGTAGACAGATTGTGGGTTTTGATCCAGAAGCTTCAACAACTAGAGGAGAAGACGTCCCTGTTGTCCAGTCGTCTTCCTCAGCACCGAAGAAAATCTTAAGGCGCAGAGGCATAACGAAAAAAACTTCCGCTGTATGTTATTTCCCGGGTTTTTGTTTTCTCCAGTAAGCACGCTTCTCGTTTTTTAAGATTCAAGTTCCATATGGAGCCAAAGATCAGATGTGGGACATCCTATCCTGATGGCATTAAGTGAGAGAAGGTGGATTATCACTCTTGAATAAATGTCAATAGGATACATTCATATCTATTGGTATGGGATTTTGATGTGTTTTGTCTGTAAATTTTGCTATCATGATAATACAGTTTTGATAATGGTTTCAAGGTTCAATATGAATAATATGAATGATATGATTGATTATTACGTCCCCGAATTATTGGGTTGGTAATTTTCTTGAAAAGTTTATGTTGGCTTTGGATTTCACCATAAAATATTCCAAAAATGCACAAAGGCATATAATATTTATCTATATTCATTCAACTCAATATTGTCATACATCGTGAATTGTTTTAAAAAATGGAATCATGTGCACACTATAAAACTTACTAAGATTTTATCTTACAAGTTTCTTTAATCTTGTTTTCAGGATGACTTGAGTTATGCCAGAGTTGAAGCAATTAGCCTATTTTATTTATGTATTGAGTTGTTCATGATGAGGTAGTCATTATTTTGTAATTTAGATATTGTGGATTATTTTATCTTGGAGACTTAATACATAAGTTGGGCTATGTGATGAATCTTTATTTAGTTTTAAATTAAAGTTTTTGATTTAATTTTATTAGTACATTATAATGTAAAACCCCACCTAAAACTACCCTTCATATAGGGGAATGGTATGCATTGCATAGCATATCATATAAGCATATGGATTTTATGATGCATTTATATGAGTTTTATATTGATTATTTGTGTTATTGTTGAGTGTTTGTGAGGATTAGGAAATTTTATATTATGTTGAGAAAATTTTAGAATATGTTATTGGTGATTGGAAAGAATAGGTAGCTTTGTAACTAAAGAAGAAAATTATTTTGGAAAGGAAAGAACACAAGAGTTGTTATGGTTAAATGGTTAGAATATAGTGATTGTTTCCTAACAACTTGAGTTTAAATCCCATTGGTAATAAAATTGTTTTGGATTTTAATCCCTTCCTATCTCCTAGGCCGGTTATTACAACACAATCTTCATTTGAAAGTTCTCTTGCATTACTTAGACTTAGGGATGATGTCTTGAGAGGTTTAAAATTGAATTTTCCTAACTGCTTTATTCATGACCTAAGAAGAATCTAGTTAGATTTCAATTTCCTATCTTTATGCTCATGTCCTAACTAGTTTGAATTTAAACTCTCTTTCTTTTTTAATTTTCTTATTTTCTTGTTCATGTCTTCAACTCTTAAGTAAGATGTTTGGTTCCGAAATACTATCTTTGTTTTCTAAGGTGGCCAAAGCATAGAAAGAAGTTCAGGACAAAAGTAGAACAAGTCTTTCATTTGAAAATTGAGCTATCAAGATTTACTCCTAAAAATCTTCATGGAGTTTAACTCACTTACCTTCTTTATTCTACACCATTTGGTCACAAGACTTCCTAAGACAACTCAAAATTTCAGTTTACTAGTTCACACCTAAGCTGGCTAAAACTGGAAGGAAAACCAAGCACTAGATAACTCTCTTTCATTTACCAAATAGCCTTCTTCAAATTGTGCAAAAACTAAAGCTAGCTCTTCTTTTGTTCTTGCACGGTTTCAGCCCTTTAAAACTGAGACATATATGTACTAAACACATCCAACTAATCTTAACAAAAATAGCCACCCTACTCTCGGTCACTTATATCACAACACAAAGGCTTTGTCTAACTTTTTCATCTTTATTTCTTTTTTCTTTTGTCCTTCAGTTTTTCTAAGCATTAGACCACCAAAGAATATTCTTCTTCTCCCTCCTTTCCTCACCATTACAATTGGTCAAGACCATCATGGCATCACTGCCAAATCCTCCTAAATTTTAGCTACAAACTATCCATTCAAAATACTTTGAATTCAAATACAAAGAGCTCAACCACTCCCTACAATTTCTCTACTCATTTTAACTCTTCATAACCAGAAGTTTCTCCTTTTCCCTTCTCTTTGCTCACGGTTCCTCTAAGCTCTCAAGCTAGCCCTAGCATACATCTTTTCTTATACTTCTATTGAAGCCGGGCAACCACTATTGTTATACGTCCACTTTCTCCTATATTATCTCAATTCAAATTATTTTATGTTTGAAAATTAAAAACCTAGAATTTCTCCTACAAACTCTCAGCCATTTAACTCTCCAACAGTAACTAGCAACTAAGCTAAAGTTCTTTAATTCTTGTTAAGAACTCTTGGTTTCTTCAAACTACTAGCCATCAGGACTTCTTCTCTTCACTTCTTCCATACGAGTAGCCGAAACACCTCCATTGGAGCACCTCAAACTTCTCCCTAAGTTCAACCACTTTTCTTCTATTCTAGCTCTTTGAAATTCAAACTCAAAATTCCAGCAATACCTAGAATAACTCCACCATTTGGTCTCCTCATCTCTTATTATAACCAAGCTTCACAAGAGACTACATTCATCTTCTTTATCCCCAACAAAATCGAGACCACTTTCTTCCTTTCCTCTTCATCTCATTCTACTTTCTTCCTACCATCTCTCACATCATCAAGCTCCACCATAGTAGCCACATTTCTCTCAATCAAAATTATTTAAATTTGAAACTCAAAAGATCTTGAATAACTCCTCAACTTAAGGATACTTGGTTCCATTATTCATAAGACTTCACTTATTCTCTATTCACTCCCATTTAGTCATTATCATTCCCTAGCAACCGCTCATAATCCCTCTTTCTTTTATCTTCTACTTTTTTCTCTAAACACAAACTAGCATTCTTTAACCCTTCATCACCCTCAACCATACTAAATCACTCAAAACAATAAAAAACACTTCCAATTCTTCACTATCCCTTGGATCCTAGCACTAAATAAACCGATCATCTTCTTCTTTAAGAACAAAGATAAGATTATTTATTTCGCGCTTTAGAAGGTATTCTACTTCTTCTTCTACTTTCTTTCTCTTTTAATTCACTTTTTGCTCTTCTCCTTCTTTGTTAGACCAAAACTGATGGTCTATTATTCTTTTTATCTCCCTCTTTACTTCTCTCTTACTCATATGGAATTTGTCTAAAAAAGATTGAAATTTGATTCTTAATGCACTCAAGACCTCTTGAATATTATTTTTCATCAACCACAAGATAATTTAGTTTTTAACCAAGTAAATATTACTTTAACTTTTGCTTAAAATGAACTAAAGATATATAAGAACTATGTTTAGATGATAATGTGGAGAGGGTTTATGTTGAGATATCTTTGTAATGACTTGTTGATGGAGGAATGGATAATAAATGATGATATATGTGGTATTTGTGATTTATGGAGGAGTGATACTATGCTTTGTAGTATGAGATATCCTAAATCTACTTTTAGGATATATGATGAGATAATATGACTACAATATATATATATATATATATATATATATATATATATATATGACGTTATTATGTGGTTAATTTTATTATGTTTAGGAAAAGTTTTCTTATGTTTTGATTAAAAGCATGAAATCATAATATGAGTTTTAATGGATAGATTCTATTACTATGATGCTTAGGTGTTTCTCTTTTTGACATTACGTGATTCCTTTAAGATTTGTAACAGGATTAAGGCATGTAATATCTTTAAGACTAATGAGCTATGATTTCAAGTATAGCATGCAAAACTAAGAAAATAGAGTTGTTTATGCTGAAAAGCTATTTATGCTAGAAATTGATCTATTTGTTGATATGTTATTTTATGTAATAGATAAGTATTAAATAATGCTAGTTGAACATTATGTGGAATGGAGATATTATATGATTATGCCTTTTTTGTTATAAGGGTTGTGGGTGGAATTGTGGCAATCTTTATATTTTCTATAGATGGGGTTGGGCTCTTTTAACTAAGGCAAATCAAGAGACTTTCTCTGTGAAAAAAGAGAATTAAGTAAGTCCTTGCATAAAAGTTGTTTATTATACAAATGTGCTACTACAAGTTAAAATGTACTCTTATTAAAAAAGTTGTATACTTGAGATGCAATTGTGGATAATTTCTTCTTTATGTTAAAAGTAAACTTTTCAACTAAGTAAAGACTTTTCAAACAAAAGTCTATTTCCTAAAATAAAAGTTTCAAATCAGAACTCACTAAACCATAATTGCATTTTCAAAACAACGAGGTACTTTGGTGTATTTCCCAAAGTAAAACAAATAAAACGTTGAGTACTCAATAAGCATAGGCTAACAATACTAGCCTTAGAAGGTTAGGGCAATCTTCCAATAGGAGGCCACCTCAGAAAGATGACCTCTTTCTAGATAAAGTGTTAGTACTAGTTAGTTAGGCCGATCTAGGGGACAACTGGTAAGTTGAAGTGAGAGATGGAGGAGAATCTCACTCAATGCATCAATCACCCATTGTACTATGATGCATAGTTTCATAATACTTGGTCATAGTGCAGGGTTTTATGGCCTTGGCTATGATGCAAGGTTTCACACTCACTTGTTTAAGAGTGGTTTACTTTTCTAAATATATTCTTTTGTTATGGATAAAAGTTGCAAAATATCACTCTATATCTTAAAGCATGTTATGACAGCTTGTAAACATTTTTTATAATTCTTTTAAAGCTGCATCACATGAGATAACTTTAAATATTTAAGAGCACATGCATAGGACTTATTAGGGAGTAATTCTCACATTATTTGCACCATGTTTTTAGGAAGATCCTGCACTGATAAGATTAAGCTTGGCTAAAGACAAAAACTTTATTTCTTTTATTTGATGTATTTCTTTGAGAACTTTGCTTGGCTATTTCCAAGACTTGTATAAATATTGAACAATTGTAATAAGTTAGATTCTTAAGTGTATCACTTTGAGATTATATTTTATAGAGTTATAAAGACTTTTGGTCCTAAGAACGGAGCGACATCCCAATTCCTTTTAAGGTACGTAAGTAGTGAGGTGTTACAAGTGGTAGGCAATATACACATTTATTTGGATTTATATCTTTAAGAACTGTAATCTTTTACTAACCTAAGTTGTTCATGTATGTAAGATAGTTAGAATGTATAGGACAACAAGGAAGACTATGGTTGATGTTACATAGCATCCACCAATCCCAATTTAACCAGATGATCATCCCATATCTGATTTTAAGCTTGATGTGCAAATTTTAGGTGTATAAAAATTATTAAATTTAAATTCACCCATTAGTTAAGTTTTAATTAAAGTATTAATCCCAAAATACATATACGAGTAAGTATGCTCATCGCAAGTATAGTATAGGGAATTAACGAGTATTGATTCTCAAAGGAACAAGTTCACACTAATCACTTTTCATTCATTATTTAACCGATCAAATAAAGTGATAAGATAATAAAAAGAAAAATAAAGAAAAATATGTACAATTTAAGGATGTGAAAATATGCAATTCAGACAAAGACTTTTGAAAATATGACAATGAATTACTTAGAATACATCACAGTCAATTATCATCTTGGTTTCATAAAGGATTTAATATAAACTTACTTCGTTTGCAATCCATGGAATCACTATCTTCTAGTTAAATTAGTGAATATATTCTGTCTCACCAATTTATCCAAAATATGCATTAAAATCAATCCTTATATAAATCCATATATTCTAGGTGATTTAAAACATAAAATTAATCAATGAATTTGTATTCTAACAATCATCAACCAACCTTTGATTACCCAAATTCTTTAGCAATTAACCATTTTTTTCAAACAATTTAAGAGATAACAAATATGAAATTAATTAATTGAAATCATTATCAACCATTTTTTCAAGCAAGTTAATAATAAGAATTAACCAACCAACTTCATAAGAAAAATAAGTAATCAAATCCCAAGACAAATAATGAATTGAATAAAAGATTAAATTAATTCAAAAAATCATGAATCCCAAAAACAATGTAAAATTACAATGAAAATATTAATTACATTATTATTCTAGAAAAAAAAATAAAAGTAAAAGAAAGAACTCATAAACAAGTTATCATTCTTCTTTTTAGAAACCTTCTTGAATAATGCTCATTGAATGGTGAATCTCTCATTCTTTGAGTGATTGAAAATTTTGATCATTGGATTCACTCCTTTTTATTATTATTGTGTTTTTCTTATCTTTATAAGCTTCTTTGATGCCAAAATTCATTGCTTGAGGAGTCTTGTTTGAGTAGGATTCAGAAAATACCAAAATCCTTTGAAATACCAAATTCGTGGATAAAATCGCGTGTTCTAGACCGGACCTAGTGCCGGGTTGCTTCGATCCACCTGGTGCTAGGTGTATTCTGTTTTGCTCTTGAACTTGTGCTCTATTTTCTCTATTTTCCAGATTGGACCTAACACCTGGTGCAATTGCCAGACTTGGCGTTAGGTGCAAGTTGGAAAATTTCACTTTTTGCTTGAAATCCACTTAATTCCGCATAAATTCTTCAAAAACACTTTTCACAAGCAAAATATCAAATAGGAAGGAATATGTCTAGTTATTACATAAAAGTACTCAAATTAGCCCTAAATAACTAGAAAAATAGTGATGATTTTAGCCCCTATCAATTCTCCCACACTTAAATTTTTGCTTGTCCTCAAGAAAAATACTTGAGCCAAGAAAATTATCAAAAAAACACAAACTTTTGTTCATTCCAACAATTTGAAATGTAACAAGGATTATAACTTCCCTTCAAACTCTAGATAAAACTCTTGCCATTCATCCAACCCTATGAAAACAATTACACTTTAAAGCATTTGATGAAACATCACAAAACTCTTGAAGTTAAATTAATTAAGTTTATACTTTAGTCCACAAAAATTATTTCACCCTTTAAGTAAAAATATAGATAACATGAATCATACAAGTCAAGCTATCTACCAACTCAAGCATTATAAATCCAAAAATTGCACCGTTCAAGTCATGATGTAAGAAAAGCACTCTATTTTTTTCTCTCATTTTTTTTCCCAATGACTTAGGGAATTGATAGCCTCAAGTGCATGTATTTCTCTTCACACACCACATTGGCCCCCTTTTAATTTTCACTCATCATTTTTCAATATTTTTCTTCTCTTTTGCTTTTGAGAATTAATAGCCTCAAGAAAGTGGATTTCTCTTCACTATCTGTATTGGCCCGCATAAACAAGCAAAAAGTATTCTTCTCATCAATAACAATCAACTTATTGCTATTAATTTTCAACTCACAATCAACAAATTTCCACAATCTTTCTACTCAAAGATGTTTTATCTCTTTACATTCCTTCTTATCACAACTCAAAGCTAAGCAAAGTTCAAACCCAAAATACAAGAATTAGCCAATAACTTTTCCCACATTCATCATATCCTCCTTATTCAAACTAGACGAGTCAAATAATATTCAAATACTAATGCATAAACAAAATTAATCCAAATTCTCAAGTCTTGAAAATATCTATCCAATAAATCAATTTCATAAAAATCCACCAAATGAATGACAAATTCTTATTCAAGTAAAAAAGATAATTACAACCTCGCTAAAGCAATGAAAACCACAAAAATTTTGAAAAATTTCACACAACAAATGATATGGAAAATATCTTCGATACCTAAACTCTCCCCCACACTTAAACGGGACATTGTCCTCAATGACCAAAAATAGAATAAGCAAAGCAAAGCCAAGAAGACCAACATAAATAAAGAGGAAGAGAATATGGAAAAGAAAATACTTCCATTGCGAATGAGTTCCAACATGTGTTAATCCACCACGAGGAGAAGTCATTAGGTTACCTAACTTAAAACAAACAAAAATAGGAAACATAAATCTAGAAAAAGAAAAAGAAAAGCAAAATAAAAGAAAAAAATAACTAAAAGCTAAGAACATCCATTAAAATTTAAAAGAAAAATAAATGAATGAAAAATAACATAAAGTACAAGAAAAGTGAGTAAGGAGTAATTCAAGAGTCCTCAAACTCATCATCATCATCATCGTCGTCGTCATCATCATCTCCAACAGCTCGACTAATGGATGCACCAGTGGACTGCTGGATTAGGGTCGCCAACTTTTGTTCTTAGACATCCTGACGGCGATAGAGGTCAGTAATGGAATCTTGCAGTTGAAGAAGGATGGCCATTTGGTTTTCCAGTTGAGCCTCCACTCATGCCTCAAAATCAGTACTATAATAAGAATCAATGGCACGGGTGTGCGAGGTCGAGTAGGCTACTCCTTCTGCTCCTCCTCATCAGGGAGAAGTTCTACCATCTCGGGATGCTGTACCTCAAAAGGCTTCTTCCATTGCCTTTCTCTCTCATCATATTGATAACCGCACTGAACTAAAGTATGCTCAGTCATTAGGTCCCAGTCAGTAGTCGGCTCAATAAGCTCCCCATCCAAACTTACCACAAAATCCCGTAGGATACACATAATGACTAAAGGAAATTTGAGGGCGTTAGCTGAGATGCGAGAGTAAACAACCTCTCTCATGGACTGAATAATAATAGGGGCAAGGAGAATAGGCTTACTCCTCATCATTTTATCAAGAATGTAAATATCAACGATCCTAGACTCATTAAAGCCACTAGCTTTAGGGTAAAATTAAAAGAGAAAATGTAGACTAGGGCACGTAATTGAACCTTAAGATCATTATTGGAGTAGTAGCAATATTGGCCTATCTGCCCCTTTCTCCACATATGCAAACTAGTCCTCATAGCATTAACATCCCAAGTAGGCTCAGAAATAATCTTTTGATTTTTATGGTCTATAGCTATCCACGGCCCCTCATAAGTACTCCTAAAATCCTGGCTAACCATATCAAACTCAATGTGTACCCCTTTTACCATAGTAGAAATGACCTGGAGGTTATTTTTCTTTTTATCCTGCATATTGGCATAGAATTCTCTAACTCGCACAGGATAATAAGCTCCCCCAAGTCTAATAATAGGCCTCTACCCCAGTCACCTAAACATAGTAGAAAGCTATAAGGAATTATCCAAAGAAGGCCTATACATCTTTTCTACTATAATTTTGTTATGTTGGTGACTTTAATACCAAATTTGACAAGTAAGATCAAAGAATTGGGTAGGTTGGGTAGGTAGAGGCTCAAAAGATGGTGTAGATGAAGATGAAGCTCTAACTCTCTTAGCCCCAGGTGCCAATCCCTTAGTTCTCCTAGACATGATGAAGATGTGATAATGGACAAAGATAGGATAAAGGACAGAAGATAGGGCACCCTCAAGATCACTTCTTTCAACACAGTTAATCACAACCCTTAACCATCTGACAATCACAACTCCACTCAACACAACCACCACTTGAATATACCACAAAACACCACAAGATAACTAATAAAACATAACACAACTTCCTCCAACAACACCTACAAAAAGATAACCATTGTCTAATCCCAAACACAATATTAATATCCATGATCAAATTAGCAATGCCATTCATGTCACAATATAAAGCTCATAAGCACAATGCTAAGCTAAACATGAACAATTATATCTCAATCTATGAAGCACATATCTCGATAAGCTCAAAACTACACACATTAGAGGTATGCTCAATAGCTTTCAAAAAGATGTAAAACATAAATTGAATCAATCACATATTAGTTTCATCATATACCCATGCTAACTAAGTTTTAAAGAAACTAAAATCTTTATTCAATTCATCTAAAAATTAAAAAAAAAATCAGATCAAAATTTATAGGAAAATCCCCAATAATCAATATGAAAAATTGAATAGTAGAAAGTGTAGAAAAATTATACCACAATGATCTCCAATGTATGGGCAATGATTCTATACAAAAAGATTGAGGAAATTGGACACGGAATGGAAGGATTGAAAAATTGGTTTTGTGAGAAAAGATTGGATTTTTCTTGGCTTTAATCCAAAACTTCAAGAACAAAGTGATGAATTTTGTGTTTGAAAGGTGTTTTGGAAGGTTAGAAAGTGACTCGACAGTGGTTTGAAGTTGGACTCGGTGATAGGTGGAGAGAAAAAACGATAAAGATAAAGGTTTGTTTGAAAAAAATAGCTAACTTTGGCCATTGGAGGGCTTTTAGCCGATCAAACCTGGTGCCAGGTCCAAGTACTGGGCCTGGCGCCAGGTTAGCTCTGTCTGAAAAAAATATTTTTTATTTAATAAATTAATGAAAATAACAACAATGAACACCACAAAATCATGAGGAAAATGCATTCTAAAAATTTTTTTTTTAAAAAAAGAAAAATGAATGAAAGCATGCAAAAATTAAATAGATGTCCCAAAAAACTAAAGTAGTAAAAATCATCGTTTTTCATGGTCTTGGTCATGTGGATTGGTCTTAGTATTTCCCGAAAGGGATCTCGCTTGATGATCTTCAATGAGTTTGACCAGTTGTCCAATTTGATCCTTGAGGTTGCGGATGGACATCTCCAAATTTCTCGTGGTTGCATCCACTCCTTGAAATCGTGTTTTTGTATCACTTACCAATTGGTTAGCCAACTCTTCCAGTGATGGTTTAGGCAGTGGTGCATTATAAGGTAAAGGGGGTTGAGTCATTTGATTCCTAAAATTAGAAGAAGTATGCCTAGATTAGTTTTGGTTGTTCCATGAGAAGTTTGGATGATTCCTCCAACCAGTGTTGTAAGTGGTACTATAAGGATTGTTACCTTATCATCCATTGCCCACAAACACCACTTGTTCTAACGACTCTTGTGATGACCCATACTTTGACACTCATGATTTGGATGCCATTCCCCACAAAAATCACAATTAACATTCATTACCTGTCCTTGGGAAAAAGACATCACCATTTGCTCCATTTTTTATGTCGTTGCCTCTATCTTTGCCTCCAAAGCTGCCATTATATCCACCTTGTGTACTCCATGAATATGAGCTCTTGACCGTGAACTACTCTAAGCATCGTTGTTTGTTACCAATTTTTCAATCTAATCAAACACCTCATTTGGGATTTTAGAATTAATGGAACCTCCTGCAGATGCATCAACCAATTACCTTGTAGCAAAACTTAAATCACTATAAAAGATTTGCATTTGCATACATAGCTCGAACTCATGATGAGAACACTTTCTAAGCATCTCCTTGAACCTCTCCTAAACTCATACAGATTTTCAGATTCTAACTGTTGGAAGGCAAAATTATCGGTCCTAAGCTTGGATGTTCTATCTGGGAGAAAATATTTTGTTAAAAAATTTTCAGCCAAACATCCTAAGTGGTGATGGATCCGGCTGGCAAAGATTTTTACCAAGATTTTGCTCTATCTCTTAAAGAAAAGAGAAAAAACCTTAGTTTGATAGCATCTTTAGAAACACCATTCATTTTAAAAATATTACAGATTTCTAAAAAGCTCGTAAGATGGGCAATTAAGATCTTCCTCAGGCAGCCCATCAAATTGTACCATGTTTTGAATCATTTGGATGACGTTGGACTTTATTTCAAAGTTTATTGGCTTCAACCCTCGGTCTTGTAATGCTCGAACCTGTACCTGAGATTGCGAGTTTCACAAAATTGTCCATAGTCCTCCCGTTATTACCACCATTGTTGGGTTGATTAACTTCCATGTCGTCTTTTACCCTTTGTCTGACCACTCTTCGAATACTTGTTAATGTCTTCTCAATTTTTGAATCAAGATCTACTATTTCGTCTTTACATTGTTGGGTCATACAAGGGCTAGATCTACAAAGACAATAAGATAGTAAGTGTAAAACCCCACCTAAACCTACCTTAGAGTAAAAGGGATGGGATGCATATCATGCATCATGCATGAAATATATCTCTTAAATGATTTTGTGTGTCTTAGAATTGTGGTTTATAGGTTATATGATTTATTAGTGCTTGTTGAGTAGAAAGGGTAAAAAGGTAATTTTGCTTGAGGTAGAAATAGGAAGATGGCTTGAGGCTTAGATAAGAAGAATATTTGGTTGAGAAAATAAGAACAAGAATTGATGTGGTTAAGTAGTTAGAGCTTTGTGATTTAATCTCTAAGGTCTTGAGTTCAAATCCCATTACTTAAGTTTTATTCATATTTATCCTAACCTATGTTTGAATTTTCTTCTTTCTTATATTCCTTAAAGTTAGGAATGTTGTCTTAAGGAAGATACAATGGTAATGTCTTGACTATGTGGTCTTGTCCTAAAAAGAATTCTAGAAGAATTCTTGTCTCCATTATTTTTGCAAACCTTGTCCTAACCTCTTTGAATTTAAACTATTCCTAAATCTTTAATTCATTTTTTTTATATCCATAAAATTCTTGGATAATTCCTTACTAGGAATTTAAAAAATCCCAGCTCTTGTGGGATAGGGGTTCATCGAAAATAAGGCGGAAGAATAGGTGGAGGTTTCAATTAAAACACCATAGCTATTTCTTCAAGAACATCATCTTCTTCTTGTTCTTGTTTTGGTAAAAAATCTGGAAAATTTTCCAGATTTCCTTCAAATCTATTTTTGAAAAATTGTAGCAAGCTTCCCTACCCAATTCTTGCAAGGAACCAACCATCTTGTATGAGGATGAAGGTTGAAATTCCTTGAATTTTCGTAGCTTCACAAACAATGACAAACCAGAATTTTTTTTCCCCAACAAACTGGCAACCTTAAACATGATCTTGAAGCCATTCGTTAGAGTGCATGAACAGCTGAAACTTTCTCATTTCTTCTTCAAAATGATGGCTGGAAAACCACCATTAATGGGCCTTCAAACACCCTTAAATTCCAACAGCAAAATCATTCCAAAGTAGACAAAAAATTCTGCACCAAAACCATTTCAATTCCAAGTGTTCTTGAGCTTCAAAACCAGAATTTTTTTCCCAGCTTTGCCTCTTCATGCTAAGGCCAAAATTCTTCAGCAAACTTCACCAAATTTCGGCCCTCTTACCTTGAATAATTCGACTCCATTAACATACCTCAAAACACTCCAATCTTCACTCTATCCAAACTTGTTCAAACTTCAAATTAAAATTCTAGATTTTGTTTCATTAAAACACTCATTTAGCTAGTTGATAAAACCAGAAAATTTTCTGCCATTCCATAGCAAATTTTGGTGAGCCTTATCCTAGAACAACTCTCTATTCCTTGGTTAAAACTTAGCTAGTCCAGCCATACACCATTGAAGGACAAGAAACCTTCTTAGAGCAAACACCATTACCCAATCCTATACCTCAAACAACTCCACTTTTCTCTTAATTTGAATTTTGAAAAAAACTTAAACTCTTTCTCTCATTCTTGGATAACTGAAAGCTCCCCCTAGGCTAAGCCATTCGGCCATATTCACACAACACACACGAAACTCAAACTCTCTCAAGAACACCAAGAACACATACTACATATCTTCAAGCCTAAATCACTTTTAAACATCTCCAGTCACTCCTAAATTCTCTAAAGCATTTGTATTCAACCTATATTCTTTCTTGGTGCACTTTATAACACCAAAACACACAAAGTTGAACCTTTGAACGGATCAAGCCACCCTTTTTTGTTAAAGATTCGAAGAGCACTAAAAAGGTAAAATAAGAGCAATGTTCTTGTTCTTCTTCTTTTATTCAACTTCCATATATTCTTCTCTTCTTATTCTCATTCGTTCCTCTCTCTCTCTCACACTCTCTCTCTTGGCCGAAATGGTGTTGAAAAACCATGGACAATCTTTGGATCGTTTAAGCCATCAAGCACTCAAGGACCTCCACTAAGTAAGGTGAAACCTTCATCAAACATTCATCAAAACAAGTATTTCTTTCTTGATCTCCTCTTTAAATTCTCAAAATCAAGACTCTTAGATGATGTTAGGTTGATTGAATAAAATGGGGTTGGAGACATGTATGTGGGTGAAGGGAGTGGATTTAAGGTATGAGAATTGGAATGAATGTTATGACTTATGGATTATGCTTTAGAATCACTATATGTTCATTATGGTTAAGAGTTTTATGGATGTTTGATGTATGATAGACATTAAACCATCATTGTTGATTATGCCTTCATGATGTTATATTTTTCAATAAATCCATAAATAATAGTATGGCTAGTAGAATATCACCCTTGATGTGATGTATGTTAATACAAGCCTAGTTTTGGATAAATCGACATGTTATTTGTTGGATCCACGTGTGTAAGAATATGTGTATAAATTTTCTCTAGTATTTAACTATAGTCATTAAAAATTATTGTAAGAACTACTTTTATTATTTTTAGTATTATTCTTACTATCATTATTATTATTAATATAATTAATATTATTATTTAATTTAATTGACTAATTTCGATGAACACAAATATTTTCGAAACTAATAAGTATTTAAAATATTGGTATTTTATTAGATAAATAAATAGAATATTTTTATTAAACATTATTAGATATAAATAATAATATATTAGAATTAATTAATATCAAATGTCTTTTAAATTCATATTATTATTAATTAGCCTTACTAAAACTATTATTTACACTTATAAATATTATTTATATTAGAATAATTTTATTTATTATTAATTTTATTTGTTATTTATTATTTATTATTAAAATTATTAATAATATATTATAATATTACTTATTATTTGTAATAATATTATTTATTATTTATTACCAATATTATTTAAGATTTATTATTAATAGTAGTCATTAGTTATTAATAATTTTATTTATTATTAATATTACTCATTATTTATTATTTGTTAATAAATAGTTAATATTATAATTTATTATTTATTTATTTATTATTTATAACACCTATTTATTTTAACTTATCAAATTAATCTTATTCTATAAGATACCTTATCAACTAGTGTTAAAGCTTAAAGAATTGTTGTCATAACTAGATGTTGTTGTATCATGTTGAGCTTAAACATGTTAGACTAGGAATTATTTATTTAAAGCAAGTATTGTAATACCCCCGTATTAAGCAACCTTTATTATGAGGGAAAAGTCATGCATGTCATAGCATTTTTATGTAGCATGTGATAAATTGAATTATTTTCATGAAAATATGAGTTTCATGAGTTTGTTGTTTCATGAATTAATTTGTTCTGATGTGGTAGTGTTATTTTAGTTGCGCTTTTGTTTTATTGAGGAGAATTTATTAGAAAGAGGATGAAGCAAGTAAGTAGGAATTCAGGGAATTTATTAAGGGAAATATTTAAACAAGAGTTATTGTGGTTAGTGGATAAAGCTTGGTGTCTAATTCTTGATGGACTTGAGTTCGAATCCTAGCTAATTCAAATCCTTTCCTTTCTTTTATTTTCTTTTCCCTAATTTTTCCCCCTAAGCCTGGGCTGAAATTCTCTGAGGGTTGCCGCCACCTTGGAGCCAATTCCTAAAATTTAGGAGCGTGATTTGGGAATTATTTTATAACGCATTTGAAAATAAATTAAATTCTTATTTCTAATATCTTATCATAATCTTTTAGAGAATTTTAAAAATTACTAATTTGGATTTTGGAAAGCTATATCTTAGTAAATTAGAAGGAAATAAAGAATATAAAAATATAGCTTATTTTCTTACAAATAGCCGCCACTTCTTAATGAGATAAGTCTCCATATTTTAATTTTCTTCAAATAATTTTAAAAGAAAATAAAAGGATAAATGCTGGATTTTTAAATGAAGCACTTATCTTCTAGAATATGTGTTTTTGAAATATTAGGGGAAAAGGGAAAGGAATTTCGGTTAGCTTCAAGAAAAAGAAAACCAGAATTTTATATTGTAAAATAACTATTTAGTAGTTATTTAAATTTTACTCAAATTAATATAGGGAATTAATTAAATTATTTCTTAAATAAATAACCTAATTCCTTCATATATTTTTCTAGAAAATCCCTCAAAGCTGCTGCCACCCTTAGAGTAATTGGAGCTCAACTTAAACTCTTCAAAACCTAGGTAGGGTTATCCAAGAAAACCTTAACCAATTAGGACTTTATTTTAGCAAAAAAAATAACAGAATTTCCCCTCCCATTCCTTTAGATTTTAGGCCACAATCAACACCAGATTGCACGAAAATTCCAGCAAAAAACCTGCAAAAAATCTCTCTAGTTATCGAGCAAAAACACAACTACACAAAGGCTCACTTTTCTCTCTCATTCTCGCCACTATAGAGACCGAAACTAGTCTGATCTCATCCCTCTTTCTATCCAGATTTTTGATCATCATAGGCACCAAAAATGCAGCAGCAATAACCCCTAAACTACTGTCCAGTTTCGGTACTCAAAGAAGGACTAACGCTGTCCAACTTTTCTCTTGTGATCAAGAATCCCTAATAAGGTAGAACTTCTCCAAACACCCAAACACCAAAACCTAGTCTTTTCTGTCTAGCAAACCACAAAATTCCCACTCTCTCAGCCTCTCAAACTCACGAAATAAATAGCATTCTGCCTACTCAAAATTTCAGCTAGCACACTCCAAGAACAAAGCCAAAACTGAAACACCCTACAAGGTAAAAAATCTTCAACCCTTCTATTCATCTCTTACTCCATTCTTTCTCTCTTTTCTCCCTTAAATCATGTCCATAAGGGACTTATTTTCTTCCTTTCTTGGTGAGTCTCAATCAAGAACATCTAGGTGGACCAATCTTTTCAACTATCCATTAAACTTAAGCTACTCATCAAGAGGTTTCCGTGTTTTAAGTCTAGTTCACTAAGAGGTAATCAAGATCCTATCTTTACTGATTTAAATGACTTTGATCTTTAAAGTATTGACTTATGAATGCTTACGGAGTCTAGTATGAAAGCATGAATGGACTAGAATGATAAATATGTTGATGTGAGACATAAGACAAAGCATGTATGAGATAGGGCATTGATGCATCTTGTCATGATGAATCTAGATCTATGCTAAGTTGGCAAAAGTGAGATTTTTTAATGTTAATGGGGCTAATTATGATGATTTTAGCTACTTGAATATAGGAGTTGTCGTATAGTGATTTGATTTGGATGAATGCATGGTTATGAACAATAACATGGCAAAGGAAGTTGTGTAGGAGACATAATGAATTAAATTATCTCGATACCATGGATGAATTTGGTGATTAATGAGATTATGAGAATTTATGTTGCATGAAATAGTGGATGTAATATTTGGATTCTAATTATAGAGTCATTTATTCTAGATAAGGAAGGAGTGGAAGTAAGGGCAATTAGTTGAGTTGGATTTAGTTGTTGATTTATCTAAGTAAGTCCCTACCTAACCGTTTTGATAAATGTTACATGTTTGCAAGTAATTTTTACAACGTTATTTGGAATTGATGTCAATATGATGTTTTGACAAGAGGATTGAAATGTTGGCTAAACATGATGAGTTATACTGTGTAGTTTTGATTCTTGGGTTAGAAACGTGGATGTTTTACTTTTTAAATGAGTTTGTCAAATTTCAATTGCTTAAACTCAAAAACGATTTCTAGCTCTATCACTAAACGATTTGGAAATGCTAGTATGAAAAACTACGTTTTGCAGTCAAACTAATCAAAGAATTTTAAAAAAGGAAAATTAGTTCTGCCCCTAAATGGGGAGTGTTGAGTACTCAGCGGGGGTAGGCTAGTGGTACTAGTCTTGAAGAGTAAGAGTGAGTCTTTTGATAGGAGGCCATCTCCAGAAGATGAACTCAACTTAGAGATGAAGGCATAAAAAGGGAAAATACAGGGCATGTAGCGGAAGCGAAAAAAAAAAAAAAACTGGAAAAACTGAAGAACAGGGAAACATTTGAACAGAGTCGGCGTCAGCTCCGGTAGCCCTAGCCGGCGCCGGTTGAGCTCTATACAGGTTCCGAGGTTTAAAAAATTTACCTCTTTTCCTCGTTGCAAGAATTGGCTGGACTAGAATGTGTGGAACCGGGATAGGTGTGTTGGTGGAAACCTCTAGTGCGATTCCTGCAAGCCTCCTACTCCGTCTTTGCATGTAGGAGAACGCCAAACTCTCAATCTTCCAGTATATGGCCTATCTAATTCCGTTTGGTGAATAACTAACAGAACTAAGGAATATTTTCTATAGAGAGAGAGAGAGACGTGTGTTTCTTTTTCCACACAGAAGAGCCTGTAAAAAACAACGATGATCTCCAATCCTCCTGTATAACCTTAATAAAACTCTAGGTTAAACTGGATTGGTCATTGGACTCTTAGTTTAATCTTTTAGACTAAATTAATTATTCTAATTAGAACCAACTTAATGGCCCAACAAAAAATTAATTTTCCCAGCCCAAATAAATTAGTTCAATTAACAAGCCTATATTAGTTTAGTCCCGGGTTAATCCTTAATTATTCAAACTGGGCCAAAGCCCTGAATAATTAATTAACCCACTAAACTAATTTAATTAATTCTCTCTCTCCATGGACCTTTATTTTATTCTAGTCCAATAATTAAATCAGGCTACTTAAATAAAATAGATTCCATTTAATTTAAGATCAATTTTTTAGCCCGTATTTAATTAGGACTCACGGTCTATACTGGGGACCAAAAGACACACTGCCATGGCTACTAAAATGGCCAAAATACCCTTGCCATATAAATAGCTGTATTTTGCATTTTAAATATTTTCTAATACCACCATAAGAAAATATTGACCCCAAGGACAATGCTGTTGTTAGCAAAGTTGCGACCTACAGGTGTAATGATTAAAATACCCATCTATACATCGCCGTACATTTAGAGAGGAAGAAGTGTACTAACACCTCTCTAAATGACATCTACCATCCTTAGGCTTCCAATCCAATGATTCATGACTTCTTGGATTTTTTCCGCTTTCCAAGGGAGCTATCCTAAAGTAAACGTCCAAGTCATGTTTTCTAGAGCCCTGGATATTTAGATCATTCAGACAATCACAATAGGTGATATAGTATAGATACTGTCTTATACAAGTCTATCTTAACTAACTAGTCACACATACCCAACATGCAAGTATATTAGCCCTAAGATAGAACCTCAATTATAGCATATCAAAGTACATGCTTCCAGTTTTGTCAGACCACTAACTCATACTCAAGTCGTAAAGTACTCGTCCATGCTGTAGCGATAGTAGTCTAGGTTTCTACTATATAGTACTTTTAGAAACCACTACTACAGGTCCTATTCTACGTATTCGAAATACGCTTATGTCATGAAGTGAGTGGACTACTCACTGGCTAAAGGTAAGCCATTTCCCATTTGGAATTCACAACATAATAACCTAGACATAATGAGATTCTCATTCTCATCAATCAGTTAAGAACGAACGTTTATGTATTAAGTAACTCGTGATCCATACCTTACTGTGAAAGACCTCTATTCACATGAACCACTTACTTAAACACAATGGGTCTTTTCCAAATGTAATTGTGCACAAATAAAAATGTAAATTCACAAACAATTTCTGAAAATAAATTCTTTTATTAAAACATTTGATATTTACATCAGAAACCTAGTCTAAGAGGGCATATTTCCCAACAAGAGAGGCGATAGTACTGCTTAGTCAGGCCGTCTGAGCTAGTATATTAGTCCATGTGGACATTGTTGATCCGAGTTGGACAACCAGAGTGTTGGGTGTAGAGATGGAGGAGTATCCCACACTGTCTATTATTGAAAGAATACATTGTGACGCTATCATGATGCTAACCATGATATAGATTATGATACTATTGTTTTAATCATTGCTAATCCCTACTTAATGAATTATGAATATGATGAAGCGATGATTTATTGTGAACTATTTTGGATTCATTGAGCAAGGCTCCTTTGTATGACTATTATTGATGAGATTAACTTGCAAACACGATTTTATGATTTTGACAAACCTGCACGCACGAAATGGTTATATTTATCACTTGCACACATGGAACTTACTGAGATGCCAATCTCACACATTTTATATCATGATTTCAAGAGAGTGCTTGTATGGAGCAGGTTGAAGAAATAAGCGATGATCGTCCTTTTGTTTATTCAATTTTGATTTATATTTCTTTTAAGATATATTTGTTAGTTTTGATCTCTCGGACTTGTATAAGTATTTCTCTCGGATGTAGTAAGAGTATTTTATTATTTTATTTAGTTGGTTATTTTATTTATTTATTATTTGTACCTTATTATAAAGAACATTGGTCCTCTGGATCGGGCGACATCCCACCCTATTTGGGTACGTAGGTAGTGGGGTGTTACAAGTGGTATCAGAGCCTTGGTTTAGACAAATGATATTATTGAGTAGTACTTAAAACCCTAGGAATTGAGATTCATTGAATAGTATTTGAACTCTAGGGAATGAGATTTAGTTCTGATATTTTTTATGTTTCTTCTATAGGATGACTAGAAGATCCGCAGCTGTGACCGGAGATTGGCCATTTATGTGTAGTCCCGCGAGTGGTAGAGAATCTAGCCCTATACCTATTCTGGATTCCTCATCATCTAAGTCAGAGACGGAACCTAAGGGTGGATAGATCCCCAGTGAGGATGATGTCGACCATGAGCCACCCATGATGGAAGACTTAGGAATAGAGGAAGGACCCAAAGATCCAGCACCTAAGCTACTTGCACTTGAGTGGAATAAGAGCTTGGCAAAGTATGATGGCGATGATGAGGGAGAGATTGGAGATCGAGGAGCACTTGAGGATAAGAGTGAGGATGAGTTAGGAGGACTTGGGGTTGAGGGAGAAATAGGAGAGCTCAGGGTAGAGATGATTGAGGAGGAGGATAGAGTAGATACACTTGCGACCCCATCCATAGAAGAAAGAACCCCGACATTGCTGGGAAGTGAGTCTTATGAGTCAGAGTCTGGGAGGCTTAAGAGTGCACTGATGCTGGCTATGGAGAAACTACGGGATGCGGAGTTGAGAGCCAAGTTAAGGGGTAGAGACTCTGGAGAGTTCATGCTGGGGCGGCCTAGGAAGAAGCATAGATCCTTTGGTTTTGCAAGAGATTGCGACATAGATCATGCTAACAGCAGTGCGGGATGGCTAGTGGGACCTTCTTCAAAGACTTCCAAGGATTCCAGCAACTCTAGTGATGCTTAAAGTTTTAGAACCATTAGTGCTTATTCTTTATTTTGAGACATTTATTTATTTGTTTAATTTATACTTTATTCTCTATTTTGAATTTTGTTTAGTTGAATAAAAAGGGGTACCTAATAGGAACTCCTTTATTTTGTGCTAATTTGGAATTGGTTAATAAAAATATGATTTATTTGATTTCTTTATTCTACTTGGAGCATTATTTGCAAAATTTATTTTCCAATGCATTGCAAGTTATTTCAAATCTATAAGTTAACCAATTGCATGCCATGAACTTTCCCCTACTAAGGTTTGTATTGGGTGCAAATAGATGGCACTAAGGCGTAGAACTACTGTGCGAGAAAGAACCATTCGGGAGAGTGAGTCATCAACTACTGAGTTCGAGCAGTCGCGTCGGTCCACCCCAGTAGTGGAAGAGGAACTCGAGCAAGAGTGGGAACTGACATCTAGAGGATCCCGAGAGGTGACCATGGGGCAGGCCTTGGACAAGATGGCTGCCATTCTTCAGAACTTGGCCAAAAAAGTGGATAAGGTGGATAATAAAGTGCCTAGGGGTAAGGATGATGCTCTAGAATGATTTCTAAAGTTCCAACCTCTGACGTTTCAGGGAGAAGTGGAGCAAGACGAAAAGGCCGAGTAGTGGATTGAACAAATGGAGGATATCTTTGCGACTCTTCAGTATACAAAGAAGAGGAGGGTGAAGTTTGCTGCATTCTAGCTGAGAGGACCTACTCGAGCTTGGTGGCAGTAAGTTCAGGAGGATTGGGAGAGAGAGGATAGCGACTGGACGTGGGAGAACTTCGTGGAGGCATTCTGAGCAGAGTATATACCGTGATGGATAGCGGAGAAGAGGAAGGACGAGTTCTCGACTCTCAATCAAGGAGGGATGACCGTGGTTTAGTACGCTGCACGGTTTACCCAACTGTCCAAGTATTGCAAGTGTCTAGTGGATACCGAGCAAAAGTGGACACGTTAATTTGTGAAGGGTCTTAGGTAGGATTTAAGGAAGGCACTGGCACCATCTCCATCAATGACATATACGACCGTAGTAGATGTAACGACTCGAACAGAAAACAAGGATAGGAACTGGCATATGAACCAGCCATTCCAGCTGAGCCGACCACCGATGAGACCTCCGACTCACAAGTGACCTGTTGGTCTGATGCAGTGGGGAAACAAGGGAAAGCAGGCGAGCACAGTACCACCAAGTCCTATGTTGAATGCGCTGATGTGTCGGAATTGCAGGAGGAGAGGTCATGCCGAAAGGGATTGCTGGTCAAGGGGAGTAACGAAGAGATGTTTCAACTGTACCTAAAACCACCTGAGGAACAACTGCCCAAGACCACTTAGGATAGGGCAAGGAGTTGTGACTTAACCAGCTGGGGTAGCTAGAGGAGCACCTGCTGGGATAACTGGAGGAGGAGGCCAAAAACGTCAAGCGAAAGCCATAGTCTTCGCTCTGAACAGTGAAAAGGTTGGAGTTGATTCAACAGTAGTTGAAGGTACACTTTCTATGCAAGG
Source organism: Voacanga thouarsii (assembly GCA_026120185.1). NCBI lineage: Eukaryota > Viridiplantae > Streptophyta > Magnoliopsida > Gentianales > Apocynaceae > Voacanga > Voacanga thouarsii. Next base: position 1,444,196 of record JANUWF010002383.1, on the reverse strand, counting down.
TTGCCCTATTTTTGTTTTGATATACCCCGGATCGACTCATTCATATGTGAGCGATAAGTGTGCATGCCATTTGGGTTGGGATGGGGTAGAGTTACCTTATACTATGTTAGTGAGTACACATTTGGGAAGGCAGAGAGATGTGAGTAAGGTGATGCAAGAGGATGATATAGTGGTCGGGAAGGAGATTTTGAAAGCGGACCTCATAATCCTACCCATCGACGACTATAATCTGATTCTGGGTATAGATTGGTTAGCGAAGCATGGAGCAAGAATGGATTGCAAGGCCAAGGCAGTGTAGTTTGTTAGACCTGGATGCGATATATTAGAGTTTAGTGGGAGGAAGGTGAGGAAGCTGAAATTCTTGATAGTAGGAGCAAAGGCACGGAAAATGCTGAAGAAGGGTTATGTAGGTTTTCTGGTTTATCTAATCAATAAGCCCAAGGTTTAGTGTACTTTGAAAAGCACTGAGGTGGTGAAGGACTTCGCAGATGTGTTTCTAGCCGAACTTACTTCTCTTCCGCCTTCTTGAGAAGTCGAGTTATCCATCAATCTAGTTACTGTAGCTGAACTAGTATCGAAGACTCCTTATCAAATGGCACCTGCGAAATTGAAAGAATTGAAGAAGTAGCTAGAAGAATTGGTTAAGCAAGGGTACATAAGACCAAGTACATCGCCTTGGGGAGCCCCAGTGTTATTTGTTAAGAAGAAGGATGGGACGCTAAGGTTGTGCATAGACTATAGAGGGTTGAATAACTTCATGATCAAGAATAAGTATCATCTACCTTGATTGACGAGTTGTTTGATTAGTTGTAAGGTGTTAGGATTCATGGACTCCTAAACGCGAAAAACATCTTCTTTTCGAGGACCTAAGCCAAATGTTTAAGACGGCTTAGGGATTACGGAATTACCTTTATTTGGTGTAATCAAGATCATTGGTTTCTGGTTTTGCTGTCATATGTACAACTCGAACGATTACCAGACGTTGCTATATGCGAACGCCCTCTATCGGATACACACGGCGAACCAACTTGTCACTCTGGGAATGCTAGCGCCTAGAGTTTGAGAGGCTTGAATTTTTCTGGTGAATGGAGGCACGAATAGTAATAGAGAGCACCATTGAGAAGACGACTAGGGTTTTCTTTTAAAACCACCCGAACCTCTTGGAGTCAAACTCTGATAATATCTTATCATATTTTATTTTAAATTCAAATTAAATTAAAACAGATATGATAAGATTCGCTATTACTCGGTAATTTAACTAATTAATATACCGAGTTAAATTCTTACAATCTGAACATCATCCAGATATATCGAATGTGGACATTTTTCATATTCATTGTATTTGGTCAATTTTCTATGTTCGATTAACTTAGACATATTTCAAAATTCATCGAACCTGGTTACCAAAAAAATAACCGAACAAGTTTACTTATTGTGTGACTCAATAGGTTCATTTAATACTGGCAGTGTGCCTAAATCACATTTAAATGGCCCACAAGTTATAAGCGGTTTCTAGTAAAACATTATAACTATTTAGGTTAAATGAAGATCAGTGATCTCTTTGAACCAAACCATAACTTTATATTTAATCCTTTTGTCACATGATATCCATATTAAACATAAGGCACAGAGCATGTCATCCTTATTAAGCTTAATAAAGTATTTCTTGATCTCATAGTAGACTGTTCAAACAATTGATATTAACATCTCATATTGATATATTTAAGCATGGCCATGCATTTTAATAGTCTAATTTATCAATGGGCCCATGGATATCTCTCATATAATTGAGAGGGACAAATTCCTTCACTATCAATCATATTCCTCTCCCTGATTTATTTTATATCCAACAGCAGTCTAATTTATTATCTGATTAAAAACAACTTTAGACAACGTCAAAATATAGAATTTATCAAGTAGGAAACTATAATGAATTCAGATTGAAGAACTTTTAATATCATTATGGCTAGAAAGTACTTGTGACATGTTCCATGAAGTACTCTCATAGTGGGTTATGTCCAATACAATATTCTCTAACATTTATTTATATTTTGACTTGATATCACATATATCTATGACCAATAAAACATAGCCATTAAGTCACAAATATACTAATCTTAATTTATTATTATTTCACTGATAATTATCAGTCAGGGATAGTTTAAGAATAGTCATTGTATTGATTGTAGGGTTTTATTATCAAGTCACATACTTGATGACCACAAAACTAAATGCACTATTCATGGAAAAAAATGCCTCGTATTATTACATAATACATAACCACAATAGCATAAGTACAAATTGACTCTAGGGCATATCCTTGACACAAGGCTCTTGTTACTTCTCCAAGTAGGATCTTTGACAAGGTTATTATCAAGTACGAATCAAAGAGGAGGATATTTCCAGGACGGCCTTCAACACTAGATACAGGTAGAGCTGTAAACGAACCAAACGTTCGCGAACAAAAGTTCGTTCGAGCTCGTTCGTGTTCGAATAAGGTTCGTTCGTTTAATAAACGAATGAACTCGAACACGAACTCGAGCTCGAATAATAAACGAACGAACTCGAACATGTTCACGAACATATTCGAACGTTCACGAACATATTATATATTTTTTAAAATTAATTATATTATATTAATTATATTATTTATATTTTATAATATCAAGATTTATTCTTAATAAATCTTATATTATAATATTAATAATATTTATTTAATATTATAATATTCAATTATTTTTAATTAAAATTTGAATTATTATTTTTATAAATTTTAAAATAAAAAATATAAAATAAACGAACTCGAACAATTCGAACTCGAACGTTAATCGAGTTTTTCGAACTCGAACTTAAACGAACTCGAACATTATCAAACAATAATCGAACGAACTCGAACACGAACTCGAATAATAAACGAACGAACTCGAACAGCGTTCGATTATATTCGAACTCGAGCTCAAAAATGTGATGCTCGGTTCGTTCGTGTTCGAATACAGCTCTAGATACATGCATTACGAGTTTGTGGTGATGCCATTTGGAGTAACTAATGCACCCGCCGTCTTTATGGATCTTATGCACCAGATTTTCCAACCATACTTGGATAAGTTTGTGGTAGTGTTCATCGACGATATTTTGATCTACTCGAAAAGTCCCAAGGTGCATGCGGAGTATTTAAAGTTGGTACTGGAGAAATTGAGAGAGCATAAACTCTATGTATGCTAAGTTTAGCAAATGCGAGTTTTGGTTAGCTTCAGTGGCCTTTCTTGGTCATGTGATATCTTAAGATGGAATCAAGGTGGACCCATCAAAAGTCGGGGCTGTCTCAAATTGGAAGCAATCGGAGAGCATAATCGAGTTCAGGAGTTTTCTTGGATTGGCAGGATATTACTGTCGGCTTATCAAGAACTTTCCCACTCTGGCTACGCCGATGACCTGATTGCTAAGAAAGGATGTGCTGTACATCTAGAATGATAAGTGTGAGAAGAGCTTTCAAGAGCTTAAAAGGAGATTGATAACAACACCAGTGTTGAGTCTACCTGAAGAAGGTAAGGCCTATTCCTTGTATACAAATGCTTTTAAGGAAGATCTAGGGGTGGCTTTGATGCAAGATAGAAAAGTTATCGCCTATACATCGAGGAAATTGAAGCTGCACGAGGCGAACAATTCGACGTATGACTTAAAGTTGGTTGCGATAGTGTTTGCTTTAAAGAAATGGCGACACTATATGTATGGAGCGGAATATGACATCTTCACGGATCATAAAAGCTTGAAGTGCATATTCACGCAAAAGGACTTGAAGTTAAGGTAGAGGAGATGGATGGAGTTCCTGGAGGAATACAAGTGTCCAATTCACTACCATCCGGGGAAAGCTAATGTGGTAGCTGATGTGCTGAGTCGGAAAGTGAGGATAGCCAGCTTGAGGCTGCAAGAGGTTCAAATAGTATAAGAATTCTTAGGGCAAAATACAGAAGTAGGGAAAGGGAAAATTAGTTTGAGCAACCTGAAGTTGGAACCTGTGCAGAGGCAAGAGATTGGTGAGGTGCAGCGGAATAACCAAGACTTTCAAGCATTCAAGGCGAGGGAAGAAAAGAGAGGAAATACGGAGTTTTGAGCTGACGAGGTTGGAGTGTTATATTTTCGGGAATGGGTGTGTATGTCAAATGATCAAGTGCTGAAGAGGAAGATAATGGACGAGGCTCACAAAAGTAGGTATACTATTTATCTGGACGAGGTAAAGATGTACCAAGATTTGAAAAAGGCTTACTGGTGGCCGAAAAGGAAAGGGATGTGGCACAATATGTCTCTACTTTCCTAACGTGTCAGAAGGTAAAGGCGAAGCATAAGAAGGCAGTCGGATTACTGCAACCGTTGCCTATTCCCGAGTGGAAGTGGCAAGAAGTAACGATGGATTTTGTCACTGGGCTACTGATGTCGAAGACTATGAAAGATGTCGTGTGGGTTGTGGTTGATAGGTTGACCAAGACCGCTCATTTTATCCCAGTAAATGTGAAGGACTCTATGGAAAAGTTAGCTAAGACTTATATTTGGGAAGTGGTTAGATTGCATGGTGTACCGCCAAGTATTGTATCCGACAGGGATCCCAATTTACCTCGAGGTTTTGGACCAAATTTCAAGAGTCAATGGGAACAACTCTGAAGCTCAGCACTTTTGCTCATCCGCAAACAAATGGGCAATCTGCAAAAGTCATCTAGATATTGGACTATATGCTTAGGGCTTGCGTGTTAGATTTTGGGGATAAGTAGTTGGATTGTATACCTTATGCCGAGTTGGCCTACAGCAATAGTCATCAGACATCAATTGAAATGGCATCCTATAAAGCATTATATGGGCGGAAATGTCAAGTACCATTGTATTGGGGTTGGATAGAGAATGGGCAAATCAGCAGGTCTAGGGAAGTGAATATTCAAGAAATGGCCAACAAAGTGAAGATGATAAGAGAGAGGCTGAAAGCTGCGCAAAGCTGACAGAAGAGTTATGCCGACAATAGAAGAAGGGAGTTGGAGTTTCAAGTGGGAGATCGGACTTTTCTAAAGATAATGCCGAGCAGAGGAATTCTGAAGCATCCTTAAGGAGGGAAGCTGAGTCCTAGACATTTAGGACCATTTCCAGTGATTGAAAGGATCAGACCTGTAGCATATCGGTTGGAGCTGCCAGAAGGGTTAGCAGGAATTCATGATGTGTTCCATGTGTCCCAATAAAAGAAGTAAACCTTGATCCGGAGCATGTATTGAATAAGGAATTGTTGATTCTTCAGCCTGATTTGAGCTATGTGGAGAGACCAATTAAAGTTCTAGATCGTAGTGTTAAGATGTTGAGGAATAAGCAGGTACCAATGGTGAAGATTTTATGGGATAATCATGGTTCTTAGGACACGACGTGGGAGACTGAGGATTGGGTGAGGAGGAAGTATCCGAGTTTGCTTTATAGGGATAGCACCTTGAATTTCGGAGCAAAATTCTCTTAAGGGAGAGAAGATGTAATACCGCGTATTAAGTCACTTTTATTATGAGGGAAAAGTTATGCATGTCATAGCATTTTTATGTTGCAATTGGTAAACTGAATTATTTTCATGAAAATATAAATTTCATGAGTTTGTTGTTTCATGAATTAATTTGTTCTGATGTGGTTGTGATATTTGAGCTAGTTGAGCTTTTGTTTTATTGAGGAGAATTTATTAGAAAGAGGATGAAGCAAGTGAGTAGGAATTAAGGGAATTTATTAGGGGAAATATTTAAACAAGAGTTGTTGTTGTTTAGTGGATAAAGCTTGGTGTCTAATTCTTGATGGGTTTGAGTTCGAATCCTAGCTAATTCAAATTCTTTCAATTTTTTATTTTCTTTTCCCTAATTTTTCCCCCTAAGCCTTGGCCGAAATTCTCCTAGGGTAGCCACCACCTTGGAGCCAATTCCTAAAATTTACGAGTGTGATTTATCTTGGGAATTATTTTATAAAGCATTTGAAAATAAATTAAATTCTTATTTCTAATATATTTTCAAAATCTTTTTAGAGACTTTTAAAAATTACTAATCTAGATTTTGGAAAGCTATATCTTAGTAAATTAGAAGGAAATAAAGAATATAAAAATATAGCTTATTTTCTTCAAGTAGCCGCCACTTCTTAAGGAGATAAGTCTCCATATTTTAATTTTCTTCAAATAATTTTAAAAGGAAATAAAAAGATAAATACTAGATTTTTAAATAAGCACTTATCTTCTAGAATATGTGTTTTCAAAATTTTAGGGGAAAGGGGAAAGGAATTTTGGTTAGCTTCAAGAAAAAGAAAACCAGAATTTTATATTGTAAAATAACTGTTTAGTAGTTATTTAAATTTTACTCAAATTAATATAGGGAATTAATTAAATTATTTCTTAAATAAATAACCTAATTTCTTCATATATTTTTCTAGAAAATCCCTCAAAGCTGCCGCCGCCCTTAGAGCAATTGGAGCTCAACTCAAACTTTTTAAAACCTAGGTAAGGTTATTCAAGAAAACCTTAACCAATTAGGACTTTGTTTTAGCAAAAAAAAAAAAATAACAGAATTTCCCCTCACATTCCTTCAAATTTTAGGCCACAATCAGCACTAAACTACATGAAAAATCTAGCAAAAAACCTACACAAAATCTCTCTAGTTTTCAAGCAAAAACACAGCTACACAAAGGCTAACTTTTCTTCTCTCGTTCTCGCCACTATAGAGACCGAAACTAGTCTGATCTTATCCTTCTCTCTATCCAGATTTTTGGTCATCATAGGTACCAAAAACACAGCAGTAGCAACCCAAACTATTGCCCAGTTTTGGTACTCAAAGAAGGACCAAAGCTGTCCAACTTTTCTCTTGTGATCAAGAATTCCTAACAAGGTAGAACTTCTCCAAACAACCAAGCACCAAAACCTAGTCTTTTCTGTCCAGAAAACCACGAAATTCCCACTCTCTCAGCCTCTCAAACTCACGAAATAAACAGCATTCTGCCTCCTCAAAATTTCGGCCAGCACACTCCATGAACAAAGCTAAAATCGAAACACCCCACAAGGGAAACAATCTTCAACCCTTCTATTCATCTCTTACTCCATTCTTTCTTTCTTTTCTCCCTTAAATCATGTCCATAAGGGACTGATTTTCTTCCTTTCTTGGTGAGTCTCGATCAAGAACATCTAGGCGGACCAATCTCTTCAACTATCCATCGAACTCAAACTAGTCATCAAGGAGTTGTTGTGTTTTAAGTCTAGTTTGCTAAGAGATAATCAAGATCTTATCTTTACTGATTTAAATGACTTTGATCTTTAAAGTATTGACTTATGAATGCTTACAGAGTCTAGTATGAAAGCATGAATGGACTAGAATGATAAATATGTTGATGTGAGACATAGACAAAGCATGTATGAGATAGGGTATTGATGCATCTTGTCATGATGAATCTAGATCTATGCTAAGTTGGAAAAAATGAGATATTTTAATGTTTATGGGGTTGATTATGATGATTTTAGCTACTTGAATATAGGGGTTGTCGTATAGTGATTTGATTTAGATGAATGCATGGTTATAAGCAATATCATGGCAAAGAAAGTTTTGTACGTGGCCTAATGAATTAAATTACCTAGATACCATGGATGAATTAGGTGATTAATGAGATCATGAGAATTCATGTTGCATGAAATAGTGGAGGTAATGTTTAGATTCTAATTATAGAGACATTTATTCTAGATAAGGAAGGAGTGGAAGTAAGGGCAATCTGTTGATTTATCCAAGTAAGTCCTTACATAATCGTTTTGATAAATGTTACATGTTTGCAAGTAATTTTTACAACGTTATTTGGAATTGATGTCAATATGATGTTTTGACAAGAGGATTGAAACGTTAGCTAAACATGATGAGGCATACTGTGTTGTTTTGATACTTGAGTTGGAAACATAGATGTTTTACTTTTTAAATGAGTTTGTCAAATTTCAATTGCTCAAATTGAAAAATGATTTCTTACTCTATCACAAAACGATTTGGAAATGCTAGTATAAAAAACCACGTTTTGTAGTTAAGCTAATCAAAGAATTTCAAAAAAGAGAAAATGATTCTGCCTCTAAATGGGGAGCATTGAGTACTTAGCGGGGGTAGGCTAGTGGTACTAGTTTTGAAGAGCAAGAGTGAGTCTTTTGGCAGGAGGCCACCTCTAGAAGATGAACTCAACTTGGAAAGGCGACAGTACTGCTTAGTCACGCTGTCCGAGCTAGCATATTGGTTCATGTGGACATTGTTGATTCGGGTTGGACAACCGGAGTGCTGGGTGTAGTGATGGAGGAGTATCTCACCCTAGTGGGAAGATCCCCCATTGCCTATTGTTGAAAGAATATATCGGGACACTATCATGGTGGTAACCAAAATATGGATTATAATACTTTTGTTTGAATCATTGCTAATCCCTACTTAACGAATTATGAATATGATGAATCAATGATTTATTGTGAACTATTTTGGATTCATTGAGCAAGGCTCCTTTGTATGACTATTATTGATCAGATTGACTTGCAAACACGATTTTATGATTTTGACAAACCTGCACGCACGAAATGGTTATATTTATCACTTGCACACATGGAACTTACTGAGATGCCAATCTCACACCTTTTATATCATGATTTCAGGAGAGTGCTTGTATGGAGTAGGTTGAAGAAATAAGCGATAATCGTCCTTTTGTTTATTCTATTTTGATTTATATTTCTTTCAAGAGATGTTTGTTAGTTTTGATTTTTCGGACTTGTATAAGTGTTTCTCTTTGATGTAATAAGAGTATTTTATTATTTTATTTAGTTGGTTATTTTATTTATTTATTATTTGTACCTCGTTATAAAGACTCCTGGTTCTCTGGATAGGGTGACATCCTACCATATCTGGGTATGTAAGTTGTGGGGTGTTACAAGTATTGCCTGGATGTTAGGACTTATATCCTATTTTTACCCCAGGCGGGGTTAGGTTGCCTTGAACTATCTTGGATGGCTATTGTATCAAGGAAAAGCAAGAGATCAGGTAAGTCCTTGTTTAAAGATGTTTGTGAATAAATGATTTTTTGCAAATCAAATGCATTGATTGTCTTGGAAGATGTACTTGGAGATACAATTATGGACAATATATTCCTTCTTCTAAAATAAAATAATTTTTGTCAAGCAAACAATTTTCTGAGCAAAACAATAAATTTTCCTTAAACAATATTTTACCTAAAGCTGTTCAAAAACCATAATTACTACTTCAAAGAAAGCTCTTCATTGATTTTACATTTTTCAAGTGAAATACATATAGTGTTGAATACTCAATAAAGGTAGACTACTAGGACTAATCTTTGAAAGGTTAGGCAAGTCTCTCAGTAGGAGGCCACCTCTGAGGGGTGAACCTCGCCTAGACAAGACGACAGTTCTTGTTGGTCAAGTTGGTCCGAGCTAGCAGTATAGTTCAAGTGGACTGTTTATTTTCAGAGTGGACAACCGGTATATTTGGGTGTAGAAATGGAGGAGTATTTCACCCGGTGGGCTATACACCCACCTTGTATCAGCGTGCACAAAGTGTGGCATCCTGATCATTCTCTTGTCATGTTGCACAAAGTGTGGCATCCTGACCGTTCTCTTGACATGATGCACAAAGTGTGGTGCCATGTCCATTCATGATGCATGATTTCATAATCAACTTTATTAGAGTGGTTATTTCTTTTCAAGTTGAGCATTTTTACTTTTCAAATGATAAAAAAATACCACTCAGTATTCAAAGGTAAATTTCTGGACTTGCAGACTTTTGATTATGACTTGTTCAAAACTTGCATACATGAGGTGTATTTCTTGAAATTCCATGAGCACATACAGGACTTACTGGAAAATATTTCTCACACCTTTTATATCATGTCTTTAGGTCAATCCTATTTGGAAGATCGATTTACTTATGCTGCATGAGCTTAGAAGATTTATCCTGATGTATTTATTTATTAGAGATTTTAATGACCATCTATTTGTTTCAAGACTTGTAAAAGTATTGTTTTGAGATTGTAATAAGTCTGTTATTAAGTTATTTTCTTCTATATTTTCTATTACGTAGTTATAAAGACCCCTTGTCCTAAGGACGGGGCGACATCCCCGCCCTTTTTAGGGTATGTAGGTAGCGGGGTGTTATAGTAAGATTCTAGAATTTACAAGTTAAGTAACTATATACACACATGAATTAGGTTAGTCAAATTACACCATATAGTGAAATCAGGGAATTCCAATTATACAAACTATAAAATATGGCACCTAGTTATACAAAAAATATATATACATATTCGCATATTTATATATAGACATATAAACATATAAACATGGTTAAATTAATAGAATCTAAACTTTCATAATATTGTTCCCCGACAACAATGCCAAAAACTTGATGCGTAAATTTTAGGTATATAAAAAATATTAAATTTAAATCCATCCCTTAGTCAAGTTTTAAATAAAAAATTAATTCTAAAATACACATACGAGCAAGTATACTCATCGCAAGCATAGTGTAGGGAATTAACGAGTATTGATCCTTAAAGGAACAAGTACACACTAATCACTTTTCATTCATTGTTTAACCGACCAAATAAAGTGATAAGATAATAAAAGAAAAATATGTACAATTTAAGGATGTGAAAATATGCAATTTAGACAGAGAATTTTGAAAACATTACAATGAATTATTTAGCACACATCACAATCAATTATCATCTTAGTCTCATGAAGGATTTAATATAGACTCACTTCGTTTACAATCCATGGAATCGCTATCTTCTAGTTAAATTAGTGAACATATTCCGTCTCAACTAATATATCCAAAAGACGCATTAAAATCAGTCCTCATATAAACCCCTATATTCTAGGTGGTTTAAAACATGAAATTAGTCAATGAATCAATATTCTAGCAATCATCAACCAACCTTTGATTACCCAAGTATTTTAACAATTAACCCATTTTTCAAGTAAGTTAAGAGATAACAAATATGATATTAATTATTTGAAGTCATTATCAACCCCCTTTTTTAAACAAGTTAATAATAAGAATCAACCAACCAACTTCGTAAGAAAAACAAATAATCAAATTCCAAGACAAGTAATGAATTGATCAAAAGACTAAATTAATTCAAGAAATCATGAACCCCAAAAACAATGTCAAATTACAATAAAAATATTAATTACATTATTATTCGAGAAAAAGAAAACAAAGATAAAAGAAAGAACTCACAGACAAGCCCTCATTCTTCTCTTTGGAAACCTTTTTGAATAATGCTCCTTGAATGGTGAATCTCTCATTCTTTGAGTGATTGAGAATTTTGATCCTTGGATTCACTCCTTTGTTGTGTTTTTCTTATCTTTATAAGCTTCTTTGATGCCAAAATTCGTTGCTTGAGGAGTCTTGTTTGAGTCGGACTTTGAAAATACCAAAATTCTTTGGAAGATACTAAATTCGTGCACAGAATTACGTGTTCCAGATTGGACCTGGTGCTGAGTTACTTCAATCCACCTGGCACTAAGTGCAATCTGAAAATTTCTACTTTTGCTTGAAATCCACTCAATTCTGCACAAATTCATCAAAAACACTTTCTACAAGCAAAATATCAAACAGGAAGGAATATGCCTAGTTATTATATCAAAGTATCTCAAATTAGCCTTAAATAACTAGAAAAATAGTGATGATTTTAGCCCCTATCAAAGCCTGAACTTGAGCAACCTATGGAAGAAAGCAATAACGATGAGGTTAAAACAATAGAACCTTTGACAGCCCACCTGCACCTGCAATAGACTTAGTATCTAATAGTGATGATGAGGTAAAGATCATAAAACTTACCGCAAACCCAAAAGACAAAGAGATTAACTTGACTATAGGCAGTGATGACCCTAGGAAATTGGATTATGAATCCTCACCAAGAAACTTAGAGGTACCCAAACCAAGGCATTTTGAAGTTGTGAAGATTTCAAAGAGACCAGGGAGAGAACTAATAATTTGGGGCTTTGTTGATGGGATAGGAATAGTGATGCGTTAAATTTGGGTTTATAAAAATCATGCAATTTTGTGTCTAGTCCCAATTAAGTTTAATTAAAATATTAGTCTCCAAGTTACACATATAAGCAAGTATATCCATCGTTAAGCATTGTAAAGGGAATTAACGAGTATCGACCCTCAAGGAACAAATACACACTTGTCACTTTTCATTCACTGTTTAACTGACCTATTCACGTGATAAAGAATAAAGATAAAATATATATAACTCTTGGGGAGAAAATCATGTAATTAAATAATTACTCTTGAAAATAAGACAACGAATTATTAGCCTTATCACAATTAATTACTTTTCCTTTTCATGTAGAATCCACTCTCTCTCAAGTTGTGGCTTCACTATCTCTTAGTTAATTCAAATGGATATCTCTATCTCACTAAAATAACAAAAAGATGTATAGAATACAAATCCTTGATAATTATCCCTATCTCTAGGTGACAATGACATGAAATTCCTTAATTTCCCTATATCTAGGTGAAATCTACAACTTTTGATTACTTAATCTTGACTTGACCTCTCTCTTGAGTTAGTTAAGAAAATAAATCAAAATTCGAGGAACGAAGACTATCTCCTAACCTCATTCTCAAGTTAATTAGATGGATGGTCCAATCTCATCAATTCACCATTAAAAAACAAGTAATCAAATACCAAGAAGAGTAATTAATTGAACAAAAAACTAAATTAATTTAACATAAAAAATCCAAAAATAATATTCAAATACAATGAAAACATTAATCTCATCATTGTTCAAAAAAAAAAAAAAAAAGAAAGCAAAGGTTTTAGAAAGAACTCATAGACAAGCTCTCTTCTTTCTCCTTTGAAGACTGTTTTGAAACAATGCTTCTTGAGTAATGAATTCTTCTTCCAATGAATGACTCCAACTTTGATCCTTGAATTCATATGTTAATCTTCACTTCTTCTTGTTTGTATAGGTCTCTTGGTTGCTAAAAAACATTCCCAAGAAGTTCTGGGTCGAATATAGGTTGAAAACTATTAGACCTCTTAGGAAGTTCCCAATTTTGTTGGAAAAAAATTCCAAACCGCCTTTACAGACTAGGGTTGACGCCTGCTCACTTCGTCTGGACCAACACCAGTCCAGCTCTAGGTTTTTACCGGTTTGCTATATTTTTCCAGATTAAAGCCAGGGCCAATTCAAACATATTGAGCGGGTGCTAAGTTAACACTGAAAATCCACAATTTCACTCCAAATCCTTCAATTCCAGTACCAATTACCAAAAAAACTTTCCACGAGAAAATTATCAAATAAGAACAGAAATGACTAGTTATTAAATTAAAAGTATCATAAAACAACCTCAAGTAACTAGGAAAATATAAACAAATCTAGGTCCTATCAAATAGATTTCTCTAAAACCACTTGGGGATGGTTATATAAGACTGATTCTAAGGATTCTAGTAAGGAGAAGAAGTCCATAGGTTTTAGCATATTTGAAGACTACTTACTTTCTTGATTGTGCAATAAGTTTAGTTGAGGGGAAACTCTTTTTATGCTTTGTTTAGTCTCTTTTAAAAATTTTGTCTTTTGAAATAAGGATATCTATGGAATATCCTTATCTTTTGTAAAACCATTTTCTTCTTCTATGCATAAGGATATCTATGGATATCTATATTCTTCTTCTATTTCTTTTATATATTTATTGTTTCTAGCATGTTATTTATTTTTTTAGTATTTGCTAAATCTTATAAGTTTAGAATAGGGCATAAAGTTGCATGAAAGTTTATTGTAAGATTTGCATAACTTAAATATATAGCAATTTGAAACTTTGATGCATACTCATTTACATTGGTACACTATTAGTAGAATGGCCCCAAAGCAAAGAGTAGCCTCCAGTAGTAGAAGAATTATAGAACTAGAACCAATGGCTCTTGAATGTGAAGCCACTTAACTTTCAACCCTAAATGACGGAGAAGGCTAAGAACCAAAGTAGGAAGTTGAACCAGAGGGATCCACGGAAGTAACTCTGGGTTAAGCTTTTAACAAAATGATGAAAATCTTACATATAATGTCTAAAAGAAGGACTTCAAGTGGAGAGAATAAAGAACTAGAGAGGTTCTTAACATTTTAACCTCATTTTTATAGAAGAAGCTGAACAGGACTAGAAAGCAGACTAATGGACTGAGCAGATGGAGCACATATTCTCCACTTTGCAGAATTCAGAGAAAAAAGATGGTCAAATTTGCAACCTGTAGGCTGAGAGGACTAGCATGTACTTGGTGGTAACGTGTCCAAGAAGAATGGGAAAAGATTAACCAAAATTGGATGTGGAACAATTTTGTTAAGGCTTTCAAAAAGGAATCCATTCTACAATGGACAGTGGAAAAGAGAGAGAACAAGTTCTAAAACCTGAAACAGGGGAGTATGTCTGTGGCTCAATACGCTACAAGTTTCAACCAATTGTCAAAGTACTGCAAGAGATTGGTTGACACCGAGCAGAATAGGACTGGACAATTTTGTGAAGGGGTTAAGGCAAAAACTAAGAAGAGATTTAGTTTAATTTGTACTAACCACCTACTTAGTAGCTATAGATACAGCCACCAGGACTGAGAATGAGAACAAGAACAGACTGGCACATATAACTTTCCAATCACTTAGACACCTACAGAGGCAGCAGACTAATAAATGACCTACTAGTTAGCAGTGGAGGAACAAGGGGAAGTAAGCTCGCACTACAACAGCTGGCCCTACACTAAATTTGCCTACTTATCAGTACTATGGCAAGCATGGTCATATAGAGAAGGACTGTTAGTCTAAGAGGGCTACGAGAAGATGCTATAACTGTTAGGACAATACACATCTTCGGGACAACTGTCCCAAACCTCTAAGAATTGGACAAAGGACCCCGACTCAACCTATTGGCAACAATAAGGGAGCAACTGCTAGAACTTTTGAAAGTGCAAGGTAGAAACTCTAAATGAAGGCAAAGATTTTTACCTTGAACTATGAGAAGATAGGAGTAGATGCGGCTATGGTAGAAGGTACGCTCACTATCCGAGGCCATCCTATTAATATTTTAATAGATCCCAAATCAATGTATTCTTATATAAGCAAGATTTATACATATCATTTGGGTTGGGGTGGGATTAAATTACCTTATACCATATCAGTGAGTACCCCTCTGGGAAAAATGGTAAGGGCAAACAAGTTTGTACAAAATTATAATATTAAGGCAGGAAAAGAAAACCTGGAGATAGACCTTATAATTTTGTCCATTGATTATTATGATTTGATTCTAGGGATAGATTGGTTGGCAAAGCATGGAGGTAAAGTAGATTGTAAGAACAAGATTATGCAATTCATTATGCCTGGATGTGATGTGCTGGAATTTAATGGCAAGAGTATGAAGATACTGAAATTCCTAATATCCGAATAATGTCTAGAAGCTATTAAAATAAGGATTCTAGGGATATATGGCTTATTTAATAAACAAGCTAAAAGACTAGTGTATTTTGGAGAATACCGCAGTAGTTAAAGAGTTTCGATATATTTTTCCTGCAAAATTCACTTCTTTTTCTTCTTCTCAAGAAATTGAGTCTACAACAGACCTGATTTCGAGAGCAGAACCAGTGTTAAGGATACTATTCCAAATGGCCCCTATAGAATTAAAGGATTTAAAGGGGGAATTAGAAGAATTAGTAAAGTTATATATAACCCAGTATGTCACCTTAGGGAGCCCTGTGCTATTTGTGAAGAAGAAAAATGGGACACTGAGGTTATACATTGATGATAGGGGATTAAATAATCTGAAGATCAAGAATAAGTACCATTTGCCTCTAATGGACGAGCTATTTAATTAAATTTAGGGATCTAGCTGTTACTCAAGGTTAGATCTGAGACAGTGTTACTATCAAGTTCGTATCAAATAGGAAGATATTTCCAAGACAGCCTTCAATACCATATATGGATATTATAAATTTGTGGTAATGCCATTTGGAATGACCAATAGTACTTATGGATTTAATGCACTAGGTATTCCAACCATATTTGGACAAATTCGTTATGGTATTTATTGATGATATTCTTGTCTACTCTAAGAGCCCGGAGGAACATTCTTAGCAGCTGAGACTAGTACTAGAGAAACTAAGGGTGTAAAGCTTTTCGCTAAGTTCAACAAATATGGATTTTGGTTGGACTGTTATTATTTCTTGGCCATGTGATATCTAAGGATGGTATCAAGGTGGACCAAGCAAAAGTGAAAAAAAATCTCAAATTAGAAGCAACCTAAGAACATAATTGAGATTTGAAATTTCTTGGCTGGATATTATCATCGATTCATCAAGAGATTCTCAACATTAGCTTCACCAATGACTCGCTTGTTGAGGAAAGATGTACCCTTTATCTGGAACGAAAAATGTGAGAAGAGTTTCTAGGAGTTACTGTATTAAGTTTTCCGAAAGAGAATAAAACCTATGCCTTGTATACTAAGGTATTGAAGGAATGATTAGGAGCAGTATTAATGTAAGACAAAAAGTTTATAGCCTATACATCATAGAAGTTGAAGCCTTATGAGGTCAACTACACACACAACTCACGACCTGGAAATGGCTGCCATTGTATTTGACCTAAAAAAGTAGGGGCATTATTTATATAGAGCTGAGTACGAGATGCTCACTGATCACTAGAATCTCAAATACATTTTTAGCGAGAAGGATTTAAATTTGAATATGGATAGAGTTTCTAGAAGAATACCAGTGTCCTATCAATTATCACCTCGAGAAGGCTAATGTGGCGACTAATGCACTAAGTCAAAAGGTAAAAATAGCAAGATTAAGGGTGCAAGAAGTTCAGACAGTATAAGAGGTGCTAGATTTGAAGGCAAAAGTACAAGAGGGGAGAATTTGCATGAGTAATTTGAGGTTGATGCCAAACTTGTAGTAAGAGTTTATCAAATCATAGCAAGACAGTGTAAAGTTTTAAGCTTTCAAAGATAAAGATATTAATAGTGTAGGTAATGATTTCCGAGTGAATAAGGCAAGAGTACTATATTTTAGGACCAAATGTGTGTGCTTAATGATCAAGAGATAAAAAAATGATTTTGGGAGAGGCATATAAATGCAATTATGCCATTCATCTAGAAGAAGTGAAAATGTACTAGGTTCTAAAGAAAGCTTTCTACTAATTCGGAATCAAGGATGATGTTGTACAATATCTATTAACCTACTTAACCTATCAAAAGGTTAACGTGAAGCATAAGAAATTAGCTGAACTGCTTCAGTCCTTGCTAGTTCTGGAAAAAAAGCGAGAAGAAGGGACTATGAACTTCGTTACTGGTCTACCTATGTCAAAATCACAAAAAGATGTTATATGGGTAATGGTTAAGAGATTAACAAAGATGAATATTTTATACCCATAAATGTAAGGGATTCAATAGAGAAATTAGCATAGATTTGTGTCCGAGAAATAGTGAGATTATATGGAGCACCATCGAGAATCATTTTTGGCCGAGATTCAAGATATCACATATAGATTTTGGACCAAGTTCAAAAAATCAATGAGATCCAGACTAAAGTTCAGCATATCAACACATTCTCAGATTGAGGGTCAATTAAAAAGAGTTATTCAAATATTAGAAGACATATTGAGGGAATGTATCTTAGACTTTGGTGATAAATAGAATGATTGTGTGCCCTATGCTAAGTAGGCCTACAACAACAATTATCAGTTTTTCATTGGCATGGCACTATATGAGGCATTGTATGGGTAGAAGTGTCAGGTACCATTTTACTGGGGATAGATAAAAGATGGACAGACTAATAAGTCCGGCGAAGTTTGTATCTAAGAAATAGTAGATAAAGTGAAAATGATAAGTGAGAGACTGAAGGCGGTTCAGAGTCGAGAAAAGCTATGCGAACGATAGAAAGAGGGAATTAGAGTTTTAGGTAGGAGATCAAATGTTCTTCAAGTTAACTCCTAGTATAAGACTCTTGAAACATCTAAACAGGGGCAAGTTAAGCCCTAGATATTTGGGAACGTTCCTAGTTATTAAGAAATAGATTGGACTTGTCGGACAGTCTAACTAGAATACATAACGTGTTCTACATTTCTCAACTAAAAAAGTATAATCCCAATCCGAAGCACGTGCTAAACGACGAGCCGTAGTATTGCAACCCAATCTAAGCTATGTGGAGCAACCTATCAAGATTTTAGATCGGAATATCAAGACACTTTAGAATAAGCAAATACTATTGTGCAATGTGTTGTGTAATAGAAAATATAGTCAATGCTTAATCAAGTTTTAAATTAAAAAATACCAATTTAACTCATCTACATATATAATTAGACAAGTATAATTATCATGTAGTATAAAGTGTAGTTAACTATAAAAATTCTCGAGAAAGTACATCAATTATCCCTACTTCCACCTAAGCCTATTATTCAATCAACCAAAATAAGAAGTAAAATGACTAATTACTACTAACTAAGCACAAAAAAAAAAAATACCACAAGAATACATCAACTTAATTTACAAAGTAAAGTATAGACGATCATAAGGTAAGATTCAAGCAAAAAAAGAAAATTAACCATGTAATAAAAGAATTCACCCACAAAAACTCAAATATGAAACATCATTTAATTAATTGAGATCAAATTCAAGTATTGACAAGATTTTCAAAATATTGTAAAATTCACTCATTCTCTCTTTAGTAATGAATTTCCTATCCTTGGACCTAACCCATAGACATCTTTATCATACAAATTAAACCTAAAGATGCCACTGTTTGATTTCCTATACACGCATAGTTCGTCCACGTTTTGAATGAAACCATAAGCCTTCATAGTTTCATTAAAACGTATGTTCCATGCTCGCGACGCATGCTTAAGTCCATAGATTGACTTCTTAAGCTTATAGACCATTTATTCTTGACCTCTAGTAACAAAACTTTTTAGCTGGGATATATAGACGTCTTCGCTAAGATAGCCATTTAAGAAAGCCATTTTAACATCCATTTGTCATATCTCGTAGTTATAATGACATGTGATGGCTAAGAGAATGAGGATAGACTTAAGCATGGCTATTAGTGAAAAGGTTTCCTCATAATCGATCCCTTCTTTCGGAGTATAACCTTTAGTAACCAACCTTGCTTTATAGGTTTCAACCTTTCCATCAGCACCTCTCTTCCTCTTGTATACCCATTTACACCCAATTGGTTTTATTCCGTCAGGTGCAATGACAAAATTTCAGGCCTAATTGAGGTACATAGACTCAATCTCGGTATTCATGGCTAGCTGCCATTTGTCTGCATCAACATCAATAATGGCCTCCTCGTATTTAGTGGGATTTTGTTCCTGATGATCAGAGACTAGATCATAGATCTCTCTGGTCCATCTTTCTGGAACTCTTGTTATCCTCTCACTACGACGAGACTCAGTTTATATAGGAACATCTAGTAGTGTTTCTCTTGGTTCTTCAATCGGGGTATTAGAAGTACTTGAAGTTGTATCGGTGACCAATTTCTCTTCTAACTCTATTCTACTTGAACTCGGGGTGGATGTAACTTGTTTATCCTATAAGTATCTATCATTAATACTAACAAGTACCTTATGCTCTTGAGGATGATCAAAATATCCACATTTCGTTCCTTTTGAATACCCAACGAAGTAGCATAATTCTGATCTTGGTTCTAGCTTACTTCCTTTTGTCAGCACATAAGCTAGATAACCCCATATCGTGAGATGGTTCAAACTGGGCTTTCGTCCAGTCCACATATCATAGAGTGTTCTAGGTACTGATTTGGAAGGCACCAAGTTCAAAATATATGCCGCTGTTTCTAAGGTATATCCCCAAAAAGAAATAGGAAGAGATGTATGACTCATCATGCTTCTACCATTTCCATCAAAGTTCTATTTCTTCTCTCAGCTACGCCATTTTGCTGGGGAGTCCCAGGCACAGCTAACTTAGATACTATGCTTTGATGTGCCAAGTAATTCTTAAACTCACTAAGAAGGTAGTCTCCACCATGATCCGATTTCAAAGCTTTAATTAATTTATCTGTTTGACGCTCCACTTCAGCCTTAAACTCTTTGAATTTATCAAAAAAAGTTAAACTTACACCTTATCAGATAAATATAACCAAAACGAGTGTGATCATCTGTGAAAGTAATAAAGTACTTGTAGCCTCCCTTAGCTGGTGTAGTCATCGGACCACAAATATCCGTATGAAATAATGCTAGTATTTTCGTGGCTCTATCTGCCTTTTTTGTAAAGGACCTTTTGGTCATTTTTACCTTCAAGGCAAGATTCACACTGAGGCCATTTTTCCAATATCAATGAACCTAAAGGCCCATCATGGATTAGCCAATAAATTCAATTGGGATTTACATGTCCCAATCTTAGATGCCACAAATACGACTCATTTGATATGGTCTTTCTCTTTTTATTATGAGCTTCAGTTTGAATATTATTTACTTTATTTCTAATAGGATATATATAAAAGAGATTTCCATACATGTTTCCTATACCATTTCTATTGATGGAAACACTAGAATGAAAGAAATAGAATATCCTTGATTCATCAATTTAAAAACTAAAATCAAATTCTGTTTAAAATAAGAAACATATCACATATCTTTTAAAATTAACTTCCTATTACAATAAAAAATAAGCTCAAGATCTCCCACTGCTTTAGCCCATATTCTTGCTCCATTCCCTACTTGAAGTCCATGCTAACCCTTACTGAGTCTCCTTGTCCTTCGAACCCCTGCAAGGAGCTACAAACATGGTCAGTGGCTCCAGAATCAACTATCCAAGAAGATGTTGATCCAACCATTAAAATAGACTCTAGGTATAGAACAATACCTGAAGTAGACTTGGCTAAGAAGTCCGGACATTCTTTCTTCGAATGCCCCTTCTTGCTACACTTGAGACATTTGCCTTTGGGCTGCCCAATGGGCTTAGCATAACTAGATGCTTTGGGCTGGGCCCCTGTGTTGTTCTGGACCTTCATTTTTTAAAATTTCTTAGGCTTTGTCTTAATTCTAGAAGAAGTAGAACGAGAGACCAAAACCTTTGACATGAGCTTCATGATCTTCTCTACCGCCTAGAGCTATTTCATAAGCTCCGTGAGATTCATATCTAACTTGTTCATTGTGTAGTTCAACTTCAACTATAAATATGAATCAAGCATAGTTTCAAGAACTATGTCAATTTGGCTCTCAAGATCTATTGTTGTGCTTAGGACCTTGGCCTTCTCAAAGTAGACAATCATCTTGAGCAAATGCTCTCGAACCAATGCCTCCTCAGCCATCCTAGTGTTCGTGATTGCCCTAAGAGCTTCTTGCTTTGTAGGCTGACTCTTGTCAGCAAACATAGTAATCAATGATAAATATGTCGTACACAGTGGCTATGTAACACCCCACTACCTAAGCCCAACAAGGCCGGGGATGTCGCCTCGTCCAAAGGATAAGGGATCTTTATAACTAGGTCACACAAACGAAAATAAAAACAATACTTTAAAATTAAACTTATTACAACCCAAAATTTCAGGAACAAATCTAAAATAAAATGATTACTATCATCTCTCAAAACAACACATAAAATAAATAACATAAAGTCTTCAAAGCAGGCAACAAATCTAGCTACTCATCTCCACAGCAGGATTGACTTGAAAACATGGCATAAAAGGTGATGAGATAAAAATCTTAGTAAGCCCGTGTGTGCTTTGAGAGTTTTAGGTAAAACAGTTCATGTATATAAGTTGTAAAAATTGTACAAGAGAAAGTGTTGGCAAGCAATAAATAAGGATAAAAATAAAGAGTGGCGTTTTGCTTTTCAAACTATACATGTACACAATAAATACAACCACTCAAATAGGTAGCCATGGGTTACCACACGTTGGGCCCCATAACCATATAACAGTTAGAATGCCACACTTTGTGCAAACTGACAAAAGGTAGGTGATCAGCCTACCGGGTGAGATACTTCTCCTTCTCTACACCCAAACTTACCGGTTGTCCACTCCAGAAACACACAGTCCACATGACTGAAACTTGCTAGCTCGGACTGGCATGACCTATTAGATGGGCATCCTATCCGAGAAGGACTCACCCTTCAGAGATAGCCACCTACTAAGAGACTTACTCTAACCCTTCAAAGACTAGTCCTAGTAGTCTACCCTTATTGAGTACTCAACGTTGATTGTCCCACTTGGGAGAAAACTGATAATACATTGCTTTATTTGAAATAGTAATTAAGGGTTTCTAAAATTCTTGTCAAAGTTGGGTTTTAGAAAGAGTTTAGTATTTGATCAAAACTGCTTGTTTAAATTTTCAAACGATTTGCTTGACTGAAATAAAAAGGAAACAGTCCTTAATTGCCTTTACAAAATGAGTGTCCATACACTTCACATTTGGCTTGCTATAGTAACCTTTTGTCATCAAATAAGTTTATGCAGGAGCTTACCTAATCCTTTACTTGATCAAATTCAAGAATCTTCCAAAGCTGACCTAACCCTGCCTAGGGTAAACACAAGTCATAAGGTTATACTCAAGCTATATTCACTTACAGAAATAATCCTAGTTCAACTTATTACAATCATGACCCTAATGTTCTAAGCTTTAAGGCTAGATGATAAATGATTTTATAAAATAAGACTAACTTGATAAGATAAAATAACTAGAGGTTGTAAAATAATTACTAATAAGTTACAGGTTCAAATAATAAATCTTGAGTGTTGTTATTAATAAATAAACTAGGGTTTAATTGTTGAAGAATCCTAAATTCTAGATGATATAAATAAATGGTCATTCTTAAATAGTATTTTTAAAATAAATATTAAATTATTACTCATGTCTTAATTGATACATAGTAAATAATTAATAATAAATAAATTTTATCAAGTTTTGATTAATAGATAACAAATAAATATAAATAGTATTTATGAATATATGGTCTACAAGGTCATTAATATTTTACTTATTTGTAGAAAAGGTTTCATATATATATATATATATATATATATATATTATTATTAAAAGGTATCATTTATTTGACTAGTAAAATATCACTATTTCATTGAATATTCCAATTTCAAAACTTTCTAAGAATTTCGAAATCTTGGGAGAAAAACATAGTAATAATTTTAATTGGGGTAATCAAATTTGCTAATCAAAATAGCCTTAGGATCAACAAGGTCATGATCATAATTTTCCTATTGCTAACAAGATTCATGAGCATATACTCCAACACCAATCAACAAACTATTCTATTCATGAACAAAGGCTTAAATCCATACCTACTATCACATTATCAAATCCCTACTAAGCATAATCATACTCATGGCTTCAATGAAAATAAGAACATAATATCCTATTCACCAAAGGTGACATAACATTCTAGCATTCTTAAACATCACAATTTCTTAAGACATGATGAACATGCATTGATTCACAAGGAAATTCATAAAGCTTAACCATGATCAATCATTCTCATGCTCCAATCTCAACTCCTTCATACATATGCATATACTCAATCCCCTATTCATATTCTATCCTTCGTATGAACAACCAAGAAACATGAATCCAGAATTCAAAAGAAAGGTTAAAGAGAAATACTTGGTTGATGACTATCTTGATAAAGATTTAAGAAGATCCACGCGCTTGAGAGTCTTGAATTGTCCAAGAGAGGAGAAAGAAAATGACCATGGTTGTAGCAACCATTTCGGCCGAGAGAGAGAAGAGCATTAGTATGATGTGTTAAAGATTGAAGGAAAGAAGATGAACAAAAGTTGTTCTTGGTTACCTTGATGATGTTCTTGAGACTTTAAGGAAAATTCTGGTTTTGATCCGATTGTCAATTTTTGTTTTCAACATTTGATGTTATAAAATCCAGAAATGGACTCTAGGGAGTATGTAGGTGTGTTCTGGAGTTTTTGGGAGGGATTGGAGGTGTTTAGAGTGGTCTTTGGCTTGAAGAAAAGTAGTGTGTGTTCTTGGTGAAAATAGAGAGGATTAGAGAGAAAATGCTGGACGAATTCCTGAAGGGGCTGGCCAAATGACTGAGGGAGTTCTGAGATTTTGATTTTCAGATTAGAGAGGAGAGAAAAATTTGGTTGTTTGAAATTGAAATGGAGAAATTTAAGGATTGTTTTAAGATAAAAGATATTGTAATGGTGTTTGATTTATGGAGGTTTCTTGGAGCTACAAATGGCCGACTAGTTTGCTGTGTTTTGCTGAATTGAATGAGGGTTGAGGGAGCTATAAGGCTGGCTGAATTTCTAAGTTCAATGGTGGGAGGATTTCTGGTTATGAAGCTTAATCCAAGGGTGTTTTCATGGAGTAAATGCGGGAAATTTTGGAATTCAGATGGAAGTTTGATTGGAGTGATTGTATGAGAAATTTGAGGAGTGGCTATGGAGTCTAGTTGTGCAAGGTCAGTGGAGGGGGGAATGGAGTTCATTTCATAGCTGAACAAAGGTTAATTTACAGAGGTTTTGAGGAGGTTTTCGGCTAAGGCTTGAAACAAACAAGGCTAGAATTTTTTTCTGGTTATGTTTCGAATTGGTTATTGGAATTTCCTGTGCAATTTTCTGCAATGTTCTTGCCAATTTGTAGAGGGTTTTAAGAGGTGTTTAAGGGTCCTTTAAGGTTGGTTTCCAGCCTTTTATATGGAGCAAAGGCAGAGGTAATTTACTGGTTTGAAGGCAGAAGAAACAGCTTTGATCTCGGCCTGCTATGCTGTGAAACTGCCCAGAATTTTTTCCTGTTTTGTGCAGTTTTGTGCAGTCTGATTTTTGCACAAGAATTTCAGTCTTCAAGCTGAATAAATTGTCCATTTTTCTGGAAGCAATTGAGTAAAAAAGATGGTTGAGATTTTCGAAGGTTAGGCTGCTCAAGAATCTGGAAAAATTTTAGATTTCTTCCATAGAGAAGATAAACACTATGGAGTGGAGTTTGAAGGTTTAACCATGGAGATTAATTTTCCTTGGGAACCTTCCTTAACTCCTTCCCTATTTTCAGTCAAATCTCCAACCTATAAGAGCCATTTTCGAAATTCAAAGACCAATAATCCGTACTGAATTTTCTGGAATTAAAACATGGATTTGGATAAATTTTGAACAAGCTTAATTGGTGAAGAGGTTAGGATAAGCTAGAGGTAATAGAAGGACAAGAATTCTTCTAGAATTCTTTTAGGACATAAGGATAAGATTATGACGTTCCCTTTATGTCTCCCCTAGGACAACTCTCCTATTTTTACTTATGGAATGCAATGGACGAAAAATTCAACCTTAAATTAAAATAACCATGACAAAAGCTTAAATGATAGGATTTGAACTCAAGAACTTAGAGATTAATTCCAAGGCTCTAACCACTAAACCACAACAACTCCTGTTCTTATTTTCCTTTCCAAATATTCTTCCTATTTAATCCTCAAGCTATCTTCCTATTTTGACTTCAAACAAAATTATCATTTTACCCTTCCTACTCAATAAGCATAACTAAGCCTTCTAGACTATAAATCATAATTTCAAAGCACGTAAAATCATTCAAAAACATGTATATTCATGCAAAGTAATACGATATGCATCCCGACCCCCTTACTCTAGGGTTAGCTTTAGGTGAGGTTTCACAAACTATGTGCTCATGCTTATATTGGAGCACACTAGACATGGAAGCCAACATATAGCACTTAGCCATCTCGTCAGCTTTCTTTCATGCCTTCTCAGCTTCTCCCTCCTGATCAGTGGAATCTTCCCCAATTATAAGACAGGGATCCGTAAGAACATCCTTGTACTCCTCGATGGTGAGTACTATGTCCAGGTTCCTCTTCTAGTCCACATAATTTAGGCGTATCAACTTATTCTCCTTGAGAATGATTGACAATGGACTGAAACCAGACATTTCTGAAATATTGAGAAAAATATTCATTTAGTTTGTAAAAAATGCACATTTCTTTATATTATTTCTTTGATAATAGATAACTCTTAAAATCATTATCAATAATATAAATAGTTTGGCTCTTAGAAAAGCTAACAGAGTTTCGTAGGAAGATTAATAGCATTCTAAGTTAAGTGTATAACCATCACAAATCAAAACTTCCTTAATAGATAATGATCTAGAAAAAGTTCCACCAATAGAATGGCCACTGATTCACACCACCTACGGGCAATCCAGTGCTAAAAACCTCCAACGTAGGTTGGTCGATCCTAGCACATACCCTAGGCTTTTAATTTTACTATTCCATTAGTTCTAGATACTTATAAGGGGTCATGTTCAGAATGACACGAGAAAATCCACTATCTCTAATAAGAGTTGTGATGGAAGCCATGGGGTCGTTGAAACCCCTCTCCCACTTAATCTTTTATTGAAAATAGAATTTTAGGACCAAAAACGTTTTCTACAATCTTTTGGATTCATTAACTTTAGTAAAAAACTAAAATTTAATATTATTCTCTATGTCAATGATTAAATCCTTTGAGAGAATAAACTATGAATTTATTTAACTCTTCTAAGTTAACGGCCAAGTAAAACTTTATTAAATAACCTTAAGTTTAACATTATTCTCTATTGCAAGGAATGAACTTTTTAAGAGAATAAACTATGAACTCTTTTATTTTAAAGTTTCTTAGATTGAAACGTTTTATCAACAATCGTTCTATCTAGTGAGACTTTAGTCTTATAAGAACTTGCGCATTTGATCAAAAAAATGAAATAAGTATGATAACAAAAGTAAACTTTTTCATGCTTAAACTATTCATTTATTCCTAAGTGATCAAATAATGGATTAAACATCATGAATTTAAAAATTAATGATCTTGTTTAATCCTAAGGTGATTTCATCATTTATTAGTTATTTTCATGCAAATTATCCATAGATAAATAAAACTATTGCAAAAAATTAACCTCATACAATGGTTTCTTGGATAGAATTGTATATCCATACATCAACGAAAAATTGAGGTACAGAATTTCAACAGTGCTCTCCCTTTTCTTGGATAGAATTGCGTGCATCCACCTCTAGGCAGAATGGACCTGGCATCTGGTCTGTTTAGTCCATCTGGCGCTGGGTATGTCTTGTTCCTCCAACTTCCGGATGGATAGTATGGACCTGGCATCGGGCCCATTGGACCCACCTGGGGGGGTCGGTTCTGTTTTTCCATGAACTCCCGAATGGACAGTGTGGACCTGGCACCGGGCCCATTGGACCCACCTGGCACCGAGTCTATTCTGTTTCTCCATTTGGCTGAGTAGAATGGACTTGACGTCGGGTCTAGTGGGCTTACCTGGCGCCGGGTCTATTCTGGAGTTCACCGATTTTTGGAAAAATCCTACTTTTCAACCATTTTTCCACCCTTCAATCATTCTAGCAACTATACTCTTCAGTCCCCAAAATTTATAGGTTAAAAAAACACAAAATCAGGCATAAAAACATGCCTTTACAAGTACCTATGCCTCTAAACACGAGGCGTACATCGCATCTACTCAAATCCAGAAAAATAATGGGAAAATCATTAGAATATAAAATCCTATATATGCCTCTAACCACGAGGCGTACATGAGATCTAGAAACCAATGTATGAGGGATCACATTAAATCACAAAAGATTCATTTTTCATAATAAAGGAACAACTTTTTCTAGTTTTTAACCCCAGTACATGTTCTTAGATGAAAACCTTGGCTTTGATACCAATTGAAGGATAAAAAACGAAAAACATCAAAGAAAAACGCAGCGAAAAATTTTCAATTTTCTAATCCACATATAGGAGAGAGCACTTACTTTTCTTGTTTAGTCACAGATTAACCAATAAGGTGCCGAGTTACACTGGATCTTGCGATGGAAAGAAAGAAGGAGGCCTTGGTGGTTCGACTGATATTCCTGCCAATCTTCTACTCCTACGCATCAAACTTCTCCAAGCTTCTTCTCTTAGTCTTTCAGAGTATGATTCTATCTTAATCTTGGGTTAGCTTGGTAAAAGCTCCTTTGGATAACCAAGATCTACTCCTAGAAAGAAAGGAGAGAAGGAAGAGAAAACACAAGAAGAAGGGTGGCTGCACACCCAAGAGGGAGAGAGCTAGCATAATGAAAACCCTACCTTCTCTTTCCTTATATTTTTAGCCATCTTAGGGCTTAATGAAGCCCTAGTGGGCCAAAACACACTAAGCCCTAATAGGCTTGGTGTTGGGCTTATAAACCAACCCAAGACTGGCCCAATCCTCTTTTAATTCCAATTGGACTCTTAATATGTGTCAACATATATCACCCAATGAATTAATTTATTCCAAACAAATTTTCTTAATTAATTAATTATCTTTTCTGCGCCTTATGAAAAACCCAAGACTAATTAATTAATTCTAATTAGACTCTTAGAATAAATTTTATTTCTCTTCCAGATAATTATCCATCAAGCCCAGATTATGTCTAGACAACACCAAGGTAATTTGAGCTACTCCAGGGACCAAGAGACATATTATTCATGGTTATTAAAATGATCAAAATGCCCTTACTATTAAATAGCTGCATTTTACCATTTTGAATATTTCCATTTATCACTATATGGAAATATTGACCCTAAGAATAATATTGCTAAAATAATGTCTCCAACCTACAAGTGAAATGACGAAAATACCCCTCTATGTAACACTCATCAATAAGACAGAATAAATATACTAACACCCATCTCAAAGATATTTACTATCGTTAGATCTGTAGTCCAATAATCCATGACTCACTCGAATGTACTTGCTTATCATTGGAAGCTACCCAAAAGCACACATTCTAGAGTCACGTTCCCAGGGCCCTAGATTATTAGATTATCCTAGACAATCTCAAGGGGGTGATTAATCTTCACAAAGTGAAGTATGGAAACTA
This sequence comes from Voacanga thouarsii, assembly GCA_026120185.1. Lineage (NCBI taxonomy): Eukaryota > Viridiplantae > Streptophyta > Magnoliopsida > Gentianales > Apocynaceae > Voacanga > Voacanga thouarsii. The sequence continues at coordinate 1,415,313 of JANUWF010002383.1, read as the reverse complement.
TGTTGCATGAGTCCGTCTTAACTAACTAGAGTAATATACCTAACATACAAGGTTGTTGATCTCACAAAAGAAATCTCACCCAACATACATCAAAGTACAAGACCCTAGCTTCGCTAGACCACCAACTCATACTCAAGTATGAAGGTATCCGTCCACGCTGTAGCATAATAGTCTGGTCTCTATAATTATAGTACTTTAAGAAAAACCACTACTACAGGTCCATTCTATGTATTTAAAATACGCTTATGCTAATGATATGAGTGAACTACTCACTAATTTAAGGTAAACCATTCATTTTTAGAACTCATGGCATAATTGTCTTATCTTAATGAACTGCCCAATTCCTCCATCAAGCGACTAAAAACTCAATTTTACTTGTATGACAAATACTTATGGTCTATATCTTATTGTGAAGAACGACCCAACATATAGACCATTACTTGTCAAACTTAGACCTTAAATGTGCAATAATATAAGAAACAAACAAAATTGAATGAATTTAGTGGACCTGGCACCAGGTCCATTGGACCTACCAGGCACCAGGTCTACTCTGTTTTTCAAGAACTCCGGCTGGGCAAAGTGGACCTGGTGCCAGGTCTAGTAGACCCACTTGGCGCCAGGTCTAACTGAAAATTTCTTTAGAAGCATGTGATTTTGTGAAATACATTTTTGGGATTTGAGTTGATCAAACATTGTGATGTGCAATTTTTTTTTTTTTTTTTTGCTTTCATATATCTCTTTCACTGGTTTTTTGCCCTTATAAATATGCATTGTGAATTATGAATATATTATGGTAGTATGTTAGTTTATGAGGTTTATGATTTGAAAATTATGGATTATGATTGTGACTACTTATGAGGATTATAAATTCATATAGCTTAAGATGAATTATGACTGTTTATGGTTATGGTTTGAAAATGTAGATCGTGAAGAATTGAGTACTTGATGGAGACTATGTTGAGACATTGTTATTAGTATGGACTAAGGAGATTGAAGTGTGGGTATAAGTTTGTTGTACATTCTGACTGATTAAGATCTGGTTGAATGATTTGCTTTGAATATGGTTGTGATGTGCATTTTGGAAAATGTTTGTTTGGATAATGAGGTTATTCAAGAGTAAATACTTATGAAATTTATCTTACCTCTTGTTGGTTACTATGTAAAATTTTCATGCTGAATTTTCTTGAGAAAAATGAGTTCAAACAATTCCAGGAAAAAACATTGATCTATACTCTTGGGAATTTTTCTTACTCTGCACATACACAGGAGGAGTTTTGTACTCACATTTATTCAATCCAAAAGACCATTCCAAAAATGAATTTTTAAAAGATTAGCTTCTGCCTCATTTTACCCCATTTTGGATACATGTTTTGGAAATCCAAAATTTTGAAATCCAGTTTTTTTCTCTAAAATCACATTTTATGGTCTCATATCCTATATTCATATATGCACTTATTAAGGAAGAGTGTATCATCTTGTGATTCATATTCCATACCTCTTTGTGTACATATTTATACAATTTTTTTTTAATTGCAACTATTTTTTTAAGGAATAGTCGTGTGATGGAAGAAAGGAGGATAAGGAGGTAGGTTGGGTCATAGGCTCATTGAGCCATATTTATGAGTACAAGATTTAATTTTCTATATTAATCTCATAAGCACTATTTAAGTCCTATGATAAGAGATTGCATTTCAATTAAAAATTTTCTTATTTCTCTCGGTCTAACATGTCCGTACTGTATATACCATTATTTTTGTATCGCAAACCCATCAAGTTTGTCATCACTTAAAAAGAGGAAGATTGTTAGCCCTAAGAGCATTCTATTGTATTTTGACTTATGACAAACATTGATGAGATTTAACTAGTGTGATATATATGTGATAGGACATGTGTGACCTAAGTTCTTTCAAGGCATGCAAATAAGATTGCTATGCAACTCTTGAGCAATGGAATCCAAGAATGGGTGATCAAGTAGAAGACCAAGCTTAAGAGATTGCATACCAAGAAGTCCTTATGGAAGAACCTTATACTAGGAATTGTTATTAAGGTATTGTCTGTACAAATTCATATGTCTTCTTTACTTTATGATTTAGTTTGTTTCTACCTTGAAACACACAAGCAAAAAAATTTCAAAGTATTAAGTCTTCAAAATTTTGGATTGAGTAGTTTGGATGACTTTGTATCCAAGGGCTTCGTCCAAAACTCTATGAACAGTATCAAATCGTTTCTGCTTTAAAAAGTGCCATTCTGGACTTACCCTTTAGACACACCCTCATCTGATACTTGAGTCCAAAACTCTGGAAAATCTGATAGCGTGAAACTAGCCGTTGGAGCCTTACTTTTTGCTTCCATAAAAGAAATTTAAACACGATTTTCTGCAAGATTTTTGTCTTATCTTTCTCAGAAAACACTCCTACGCTTTAGAAAACAAAAATCTCCATTTTCATTGTGCTTCAAAATGTAATCAAATTGCTCTAAAGGTACAAAAGCTACAGGTGCTTAAACTGTTCATATCTGCTCAATCTGTGAGCTATTTCTACATTTCTTTCTATGATTTGTTGTATATCAAGGTTGTGGTGTAAAACCTAATTGGGGTGAGCCTTGTTTGTTGAATGTATCAAGGTTGTAGTGTAAAATCTAGTTAGGCTGAGCCTTGATTGTTGTGATTGAAGAGGTTGGGTGTAAAACCAAGTGTGGTGATCCTTTTGTATAAGATTGGTGTCACCTACCACTATTGATTTGGGAAAAAGGTTTTAGTGATTGAGTTAAAATCCTTAAGTGGGTACTTAAGGTAGTGGATGTAAATTAGTTGAGGATCGAGCCACTATAAATTCTTGAGCATTCTCTTGTGCTATTCTGTCAAAATCCTTTGCTACATTTTTCATTATCTTCAAATCTTAAATGTTGCGTCCTTTCTTCTAAAATCAATTACTCATTTATAACCTTTGCATTATTATTTAAATTTGTCCTTGATATCTCAACTACCCATCTTCATTTGATGACATTTTCTTACTATTATGTGCCGAGTTTAAAGACCCCTACCTGTACTCTTGAAATCGCAAAGCACTTTTAAAGTCGCAAAGCACTTCTGCTATTATTGATCAATTTTTGAAGACTTTTATGTTCTATAGAAAGTAAGTGTTTGATATCTCAAATGTCCATCTTAAATACAAATCATCTCCTCACCATTTAGTGCTATTGCAAAAAGATCACCGATTGCATTCTTAAAGCTGTGAAGCAAGTCTACATTTTTAAACACACACATCGTTCAACTTTTTTTGAAAACACATCAAAGATTTTTTTATTTGCATTTGTTTTCCATAAACCTTATTCACACCCCCCCCCTCTAAGGTTTATCATCTTGAGAGGTTTAAAATTAAATTTTTCGAACTTCTTTATTCATGTTTTAAGAAGAACCTAGTTAGATTTTAGTTTCCTATCTTTATGCTCATGTCCTAACTAGTTTGAATTTAAACTCTCTTTTTTTTAAATACTCTGGTTTTCTTATTCATGTCTTAAACTCTTAAGTAAGATGTTTGGTTCTAAAATCCTAGCTTTGTTTTCTAGGCTGAAACATAGGAAGAAGTTTAGGACAAAAATTGAACAAGTCCTTCATTTGAAAATTGAGCTACTAAGATTTACTCTTAAAAATCTTCTTGGAGTTTAACTCACTTACCTTCTCTCTTCTACATCATTCAATCACATGACTTCCTAAGACAACTCAAATTTTCTTTTCACAGGCTTGCACCTAGGCTGGCTGAAGCTAGGAGGAAAACCAAGCACTAGATAACTGTCTTCCACTTACCAAATAGCCTTCTTCAATTTGTACTAAAACTAAAGCTTGCTTTTCTCTTGTTCTTGCACGGTTTCAGCCCTTCAAAACCGTGACATATATGTACTAAACACATGAAACTAATCTTCACAAAAACAGCCTCCCTACTCTTGGTCACTTCTATCAAAGCACAAAGGTTTTGTCTAACTTTTTCATGTTCGTTTATTTTCTCTTCTAGCTCTCAGTTTTCCTAAGCATTAGACCACCAACGAATAATCTTCTTCTCTATCCTTTCTTCACCATTATAGCTGGTAAAGACCACCATGGCAGGACCTCTAAATCTTCCTAAATTCTAGCTACAAACTTTCTATTCAAAATACTTTAAATTTAAACTCAAAGAGCTCAACCACTCCCTACAATTTCTCCAATCATTTGAACTATTCACAACTAGGATTTTTCTCCATCTCTCTTTTCTTTACTTTCAGTTCCTCTAAGCTCTCAAGCTAGCTGAAGCATACATCCTTTTTTCTACTTCCATTGAAGCTAAGCAACCACAATTGTTGTACCTTCACTTCTCCAATATTCCTCAGTTGAAATTATTTTAAGTTTCAAAGTTAAAACCTAGAATCTCTCCTACAAACTTTCAACCATTTAACTCTCTAACATTAACTAGCCGCCAAGCTGAAGTTCTTTTATTCTTGTTAAGAACTCTTGATTTCTCAAGCTTCCAGCCATCAAGGCTTCTTCTCTTCTTCCATATAAGCAACCGAAATACCTCTATTGAAGAACCTCAAACTTCTTCTTAAGTTAAGCTAATTTTCCTCTATTCTAACTCTTAAAAATTCAAACTCAAAATTCCAACAAACACCAAGAATAACTCCACCATTCAGTTTTCTCATCTCTCACTATAACCAAGCTTCACAAGAGACTATATTCATCTTCTTTGCTCTTAATAAAACTGAGACCATTTTCTTCCTTTCTCTTTTATCTCTATTCAACTTTCTTCCTATTACCTCTCAAATCATCAAGCGCAACCATTGCAACCACTTTTCTCTCAATCAAAATCATTTAAATTTGAAACTCAAATGACCTTGAATAACTCCTCAAATTTAGGACACTCAGTTCCATCATTCACAAGACTTCACTCATTCTCTATTCACTCCCATTTGGTCATTAGCATTCCTTCACAATCGAGATTCATAAGCCCTTTTTCCTTTCATCTTCTACTTTTCTCTCTAATCCTAAGAACATGTTAGTGTTGTGCCCTAAGGGCAATCACTTGTACGTTGTATATGACACATTTTATTTTAATAAAAGGCATTATTTATCTTACAGTTTCTTTTGTTTACTTTTGTGTAAAATAACTGTTAGATAAAGTCCCTAGTACAACACCGTGTTAACAAAATCATGATATGAGATTCCTACTACCCTGTATAATGTTAGTACTTAAATAATCCCTGGTCATAGTATTAATAAGATAGGACATCATTAATGAGTTAAGACTAGCATGTGTTAGACTTCCTAATTTGATCAGGCGGTGGTTATCATATCCGTGAGTATTGAGATACTCAAAGTTAACACATGGATGCTTGTTAATGGAACAAGTTCATTGGATGACCTAGCTTTGAGATAATCACATGGATAACTATTTATAGCAAACGTGCAAGTATCCTTAGACTTGAGATCTTCAAGGTACTTTGTTTGCTGAGCATTTTACTTTGATTTCAATCTCTGGAACTCGATCGAAGACCGCCTATGGGATAGATATCAGGTACATTGTGAGGTAAACGAAAGTAGTTGAGAGGGTCAATAAATGATTCACCACTCCTAATAGTAGGGGCGAATATCTCACGGTCACTTGTAGGAATTACTACTCAAGAAGTCCTTAGCCAAGGTAATTGTGTATTGGAAATAGTTTCAATTGATACACATCTAGAGTAGTGGGTTCCTGGTACAAGTACTATTATATTTGGGCTAAAATTAGTACATATTCTAGAGGGAGTTGGCACTAATTTCGTACTCCAAACCAAATGAGATATTGTATGGTGAAATAAGTTAATTGCACTGAAGTTTATTATTGAAGGGTTCATGTCAAGCCACTTGACTTCTTGGACTCTTGGGTGGTCATGATATGTTGCTAGATACTGCTCATGATCTAGGAATATGGGTTTATTAATTAATGAATTAATAAACTAATCCTGATTAGAATTATTAGGATTAGTTCTAATTAATTATGGATTATTAATTTCAAAGACGTTTAGATTAATTCATATTCGCTACCAATTGACTGAAAAATCTAATACAATAGAGGATCATATACTCAAGATGTTATTTGATAACATAGTGGGGTTAATTGTAAGAAAGAGAAGCTGTTGTGGCCAAATTATAATTAGTTATAATTAATGGTCCAAATTGTAATTGTGAGAATTTGATGTTTCCAATTACAATTAGGGAATTCTAACTGTTTTAGAATTCTAAGATTGGAGTATATTTTGAGTAGGATTTTATGTTATATAGGAGATATAACACACAAAACCCTAGCCAAAAGTAAGACATAAAAACTCCAACTCTAGCAACACAACCTTCTCATCTTCTCTCTCTCTCTCGTTGCTCTTGAAGCAAACAACTCTAGCTGCCATCTTGTTTCTGCTAGCATAGAAAATCTTGGTGCTTGAGTGTATCCTTTGTGTGGATTTCTGTTAGAAATAATCACACATTGTGATTATAGTGGTTGGACGTTCAACTCTTGTGGTGTTTGATCAAGAGGATTGCTGGATCGCGCCTCGATTTGAAGGAAAATTTTGTTTTCACACAATCAAAGAAAGGTAAAAAGCTATTACCTTTGTTCTCTTTATGTCTTATTTTCCACACATATGTGGATTCTGAGATGGTATCTCGTTTTAATTTTTTCACTGTGCCATATATGCGTGAGATACCCAACAGAACATACACTAGTAATCTTCAACTCTTCGGTCACCCTCAACCATACCAGATCACTACAAAAAATCAAGAACACTACCAATTCTTCTCTATCTCTTGGATCCTAGTATTAGATTTCAACTATGCAAAACAATTTATGCACAGCAAAAAATAAAACGAAATCCATGCACAAGGATCACTCGTATGTAATTAAATAGGTCAAGAAGAGAGAAAAACATGTGTTACCTTTAAATTGTAGCTTTCAAAAATTTTCTCCGCGCGCGAATACCCTAGAGAAATTATTCAAGCCGTGAAACATCAAATTCCAAGTATAGAAATTTCTCTAATAGAAATCCACACAATGATCGGTACTCAAAACCAAGGACTGAGAACCAGTGCTAGCGAGTTCAAATTCAGATGTTGCAGAGATTTAATTTTATTCAGAGAAGTAGAAAGGCTACAATGCAAGACCAATTACAAACGATGGCTTTTTTTTTTTAATAAAAATTCACCGCCTCTTGAAACCATCAAAACACATGAAGCCTTTTTCCAAATTAATATAGGCCTTAGTTTTCAAAATACAATTAGCCCCTTAAGATCTTATTAATTGTAATTTAACCCCAACAATTATAACTATTTTATAATTCGCCTATATAATTTTTTATTTCCACAAATTAACCCCATGATATTATCATATAATATCTTGAGTATCAATTCCTCTATTGTGTATAACTTATTAGGTTTTCTGGTTAATTGGAAGCAAAATTATGAACTAATCCTAACAACTATAGGATTAGTAATCCTTGATAATTAGAACTAACTTATTAATTCTAATTAGAATTAATTTATTAATTCTCTAATTAAAAAATTCATATTTAGTAGATCATGAACTATCTAGTAATGCATCATGACCATCTAAAAATCTAGAAAGTTAAGTGGCTTGACATGAACATTTCAATAACAAAATATCAGTACAATAAACTATTTTTATCATTCTATATCTCATCCAATCTAGAGTATGGAATTAGTATTAACTCTATCAAGAATATAATTTATTCTAATCCAGATTTATCAGTACTTGTTCTTGAAATCCATTACTCAACTTGTATATCATTTAAAACTATTTTTAACTCATAGTTGCATTGGCCAAAGACTTCTTGAGTAATGATTCCCTACAAGTGGCCATGAGATATACTCTCCTACTATTAGGAGTGATGAATCAATTATTAATCATCTTAACTACTTTTGTATACTCCATGTTGTACCTAATGTCCTCTTTATAGTCCGTCTCAAAGATATTCCAAGGATAGGAATCAAAGTATAACACTTAGTTTACAAAGTATCTTAGACATCTCAAGTCTGAGGATATTTGCACTTTTGTTATAATGAGATTATAATGCTAGTACTAAATAGTTATTCATTTGATTATCTCATGATTAGGTCATCCAATGAATTTGTTCATTTAACAAGCATCCACGTATTAACTTTAAGTATCTCAATACTTATAGATGTGAGAACTATCGCTTGATCCAATTAAAAAGTATAATACGTGTTGATCTTTGTATATTAATGATATCTCATCTCATTAATACTATGATCACTTGAATATCATTCATCACCAACCATAAGACAATTCGATCTTCAACCAAGTAAATCTTATTTTAACTTTTGCTTTTAATGAACTCAAAATATCTAAGAACTATGTTTAGATGATGATGTGGAGGTAGTGTTGGATTATATGCCCTCTTAGACTAGGTTTCTGATGTAAAATCGAATATTTTAATAAAAGAATTTATTTTCAGAATTTGTTTGTGAATTTAATTTTTGTTTGTGCACGATTTTCGTTTGGAACAAACCCATTGTGTTTAAATAAGTTATCCATGTGAATGGTGGTCTTTCACAGTAAGGTATGGATCACGAGTTATTTAACACATAAACATTTGTTCTTAACCTATTGATGAGACTGGGAACCTCATCATGTTTAGGTTATTATGTTATGAATTCCAAATGGGAAATGGCTTACCTTTAGCCAGTGGGTAGTCCACTCACTTCATGACATAAGCGTATTTCGAATACGTAGAACATGACATGTAGTAGTGGTTTCTCAAAGTACTATATGGTAGAAACCTAGACTACTACCGCTACAGCGTGAACTAGTACTCTACGACTTGAGTATGAGTTGGTGGTCTGGCAAAGCTGGAAGCATATACTTTGATTTGATGTAGTTGAGGTTCTATCGTAGGGCCAATATACTTGCATGTTGGGTATGTGTGACTAGTTAGTTAAGACAGACTTATACAAGATAGTTTCTGCACTATATCGCCCCTTGTGGTTGTCCGAATGGTCTAAATTATCCAGGGCCCTGGGAAACATAACTTGGATGTTTGCTTTAGGGTAGCTCCCTTGGAAAGCGGAAACACTTCAAGAAGTCGTGGATCATTGGACTAGAAGCCTAAGGATGGTAGATGTCATTTAGAGGGGTGTTAGTACACTTCTTCCTCTTTAAATGTACGGCGATGTGTAGAGGGGTATTTTAGTCATTTCACCTATAGGTCAGAGACTTTGCTATCGCAGCATTGTCATTGGGGTCAATATTTCCTTATGGTGATATTAGGAAATATTTAAAATGCAAAATACAGGTATTTATATAGCAGGGGTATTTTGGTCATTTTAGCAGCCAAGGCGATGTGTCTTTTTGGTCCTCGGAATAGCCCGTAAGTCCTAACTAATTTTTAGGTTGAGGAATTGGTCTCAGTTGAAGAGGATTTTATTTTATTTTGTTTTATTTTATTTTATTCAGGAAGTCTAATTTATTATTGAACTGGAATAAAATAAATAAATAAATAAAATAGGAGTTGAGAGAAATTAATTATCTAGTTTATTTGGTTAAGTAATTATTCAGGGCCTAGGTCCAGTATGAATAATTAAGAAATTAACATGGGCTTAAACTAGGGGAAATAATTAATGTTTAATTATTTATTGGGTTATTTATATAGGCCCAATAAATAAATAATTAAAGATTAATTATTTTGGTTCATTTGGGCTCATTAATTATTTATTGGGTTATTTATATAAGCCCAGGAAATAAATAATTAATGTTTATTATTTTGGACCTTTTGGGTCCAAGGAAAATAATAAATATTTTTCTGGCCCAATAGCTTGGACCTTAGGGTTTTTTCCAAATACGGTCAAGAGGAGTTTAGGGTTAGGCCAAACTGATTCTCAGGATAACATCCGGGTGTTTTGAAATCCCGGGGATATGTTTATCAGATATTGAGAGACCTAGTTTAGGCTAACATAAAAACAACTCTTTGGAAAAAGAAAAACCCTAATTTTTCCCTACACATAGAGACTCACGTATAGAGCTCTCTCACGTCTCTCTCTGCTCTCTCTCTCTCACGTCTTCCTCCTCTGTGATTTCTCCTTGGACTTTGCTAACCAATAGCAAGTAAACCAAGGAGATTTGAGACCATTCTTCTTCTTTGTTGTGTTCACCGACTAGAGGTTAGGCTGAGGAATATCCCGAGAGCTGAAAAGTTAGGCGTTCATGCAAACAAGGCGGAGTAGAAGGCTAGCGGGTGTTCAACCGGAAGCTTCGTCAAGTGGACAAAGCGAGGCGATTCCAGTCATTCAATCTGCTCCTACTCAACCTAGAACGGTTAAGGATCGCAAATGTATGATCTTCACGCTTCTGCATAGCCTTTAAGGCTCGGTTTTATTTTTCCTCTCTGAATTTTTTAACGTACCAGTGATGCTCTCTGTTTTCGTCCCCCTCAATGTGGTATCAGAGCCACTGGTTTTTTATCAATATAGAGAGCATGGTAGTTAATAAAAATGGAGAAGATGATTATACCTATGATCCTTCGCTGTTTTGGTATGGGATAGATGGTTTTGTAAGCTTCACAGTGGAAGCATAGGTCTCTGTAAAATTTTTCTTGCTTTGAAGTTTAATCGTGTAAACCCAATTTAAATGGGTATAGGCAGTTGTGGTTTAATTTTGGGTGAGTTTTTATAAGTAAAAATGTCCAAAGAAGGTAAGAAAAAATCGAACCAGAATGAACTACAGAGAAAAAATTCGCGCGGGTTAAAAAACGAAGAAGATGATACTGTTCATAAGCAGCCGCGTTGGAGCCGAGCTGCCGAGCCGAGCCGCTTCTGTTCTGTGAGTGGAGCCGCGAAGCCGAGCCAATTGCCAGTGAATTGAAGCTGAATTCAATCTGATGTTGCAATTGAAGTTCAATTGGCGCGCGGGTCAATGCGCGGGTAATCGGGCGAGTTCGCGGGTCGGTAGCGGAGGGCACGCGGGCGCGGGGCGGCTCCACGGGTTGAAGCTGCAGGAGATCAGGTGCGGCTGGTGCACAGCGGCCGCGGTGGACCGCTGGCCACGCGGGCGCGGATCCGATGCGGCCGGTGCAGTAGACCGCCAGTCAAAATTTTTTTTTTATTATTTTTTTCCTTTTTCGTTTTGGGTCCCATACCATGCGAAGTTAATATTTTTACAATATTTATATTCTTGGAATATATTTGCATGAAAAATATTAGTAAGGGATTTTAGGATTAAACAAAATCATTAATTAATTAATTAATTAATGTGTTTAATTCTATTATTTGGGCACTTAGGTTTAAAAATAGAAAAGCATGAAAACGTTTACTGTTTTCGAGCATGCTATTTTTTTTATGTACCTATGTGTGTTTTTCCTCAAAGACCAAAGTCTTTGGGAACTTTTTGTTTTGGCAAGAAAAAATATTTTTCTTCAAAAACTAAATGGTTATTTTAATTGGTACAAAAATTAATTCTTGAATATTTTCTCAAAGGATTTAATCCTTGACATAGAAAATATATTGAATTTAGATATTTTTGTAAATTAAAATGGAGAGCCATTTTGTTTTGTTTTGGACTAAAAAAATGATTTTGTCAAATAAGCTTGAGACCAAAGTCTCTAGAAAGTTTTAATTGGAAAATTTTTGAAATCATTAAGTTTTAACTTAAATAAAATTAGTCCATGGAGGAAATCTCTCAAAGGATATAAGCCTTGACATAGAGATTTTATTGGACTTAGATATTTTATTTTTGAGTTAAGAAAAGCTTAATGGAAATTTCAAAAGGATATTTTTCAGAAAAAACTTTATTTTAAAAGACTAAGTGGGAGAGGGGTTCCAACGGCCCCACGGCTTCCATCACGGTCCTCATTAGAGATCGTGGATCCCCTCGCGTCACCCTGGGAGTAAACCTGTATAGGATGGGGATACCACAAGGATTTAGATCTAATGGAATAGTGTAATTAATAACCCGGGGCACGTACTATGATCGGCCAACCCACGTTGGAGGTTATGGTGCGAGGTATGTCCATAGGAAATAAGAGGAAACGGCCATCCCACGATGGAGTTATTTTCTAGACCATTACCTAGAAGGGAAATTAATTTGTGGTGGTTAATACACTTAGCTTAGGAAACTATTAATCTTCCCAAGAAGCTATGTTAGTTTTCCTAAGAGCCAAATTATTTTCAGTGCACAAATTTTATTTTGTTTTCACAAACTAAATTCTTTCTTTTATTTTCGATTTTCAGAAATGGTGGGAAGTTATTTTAGTCCATTGGCTGTTATTCTCAGGGAGAATAAGCTAACGGGTCCAAACTATGTGGACTGGAAAAGGAACCTGGACATAATACTCACAGTTGAGGAGTATAAGTATGTCCTTTACGAAACCTGCCCTGTTATCGGGGAAGGTTCCATCGCTGAAGAGCGAGAGGCTAAAAAGGCGTGGAAGAAAGCTGACGAAATGGCACGTTGCTATATGTTAGCTTCCATGTCTAATGTGCTCCAGTCAAAACACAAGCACATGGCTTCTGCATATGACATAAGTCAATCATTGGCAACTATGTTCGCAGACAAGAGCCGGCCCGCAAGGCAGGAGGCTCTTCGAACAATTGTAAACACTAAGATGGCTGAGGGAACATCAGTCCGAGAGCATATGCTCAAGATGATTGCTGCTTTCGAGGAGGCGAAAATCTTAGAGGCTGTCATTGACCCCGAGAGCCAAGTGGATATGGTTCTCGAATCTCTACCGGGCTTTTTCACTCAGTTTAAGTTAAACTATAATATGAATAAGTTGAACATGAGTTTAACTGAACTGATGAAGGAGCTCCAGATGGCGGAGAAGATCATGAAGCTACAGTCAAAGGTCATGATTGCTAGGACTTCTTCTTCAAGAACTGGGCCCAAACCCAGAAAGTTCAAGAAGAAGAAGGGGAATGCAGCAACCCAGCCCAAGAACCAGCCCAAGGACAAACCAAAGGGCAAGTGCTTCAAGTGTGGCAAGAAGGGACACTGGAAAAAGGAGTATCCAGATCTTTAGGCCAAGAAAAACCCCACAGGTAATGTTTACTATCTAGAGTCCATATCAATGGTAGGATCAACTTCCACTTGGATTGTTGATTCGGGAGCCATCGATCATATCCGTAACTCCTTGCGGGGGTTTAGGAAGATAAGAAGACTCAAGAAGGGCGAACATGGGCTTCGAGTGGGAAATGGAGCACAAGTCTGGGCCCTTGCAGTGGGAGAGTTGGATCTTATTTTTTATTGTAATAAGATAGTGGTTTTAAAAGACATTTTATATGTACCTGGTTTTCGTCAGAATTTGATTTCAGTTGCAAAACTTATTAATCAATGATATTCTGTATCTTTCCATTCTGGTATTTCTATCAGTGGAGATGGAGAAATTTTATGTCTTGGGCACATGTATGGAAATTTGTTCTTTTTAAACCCTATTAACAAACAATCAAATAACGCTCAGTCTGAACCTTTAACTAAGAAGAGAAAGACCAATATCAATGATTCATATCTTTGGCATCTAAGGTTGGGTCATATTAACTCAACCAGGATTCAGAGGCTAATACATGATGGGCCTTTGGGCTCATTGAGATTGGAAAGTTGGCCTCAGTGTGAATCCTGCCTGATGGGAATGAGGACCAAGAGGTCATTTACACCAAAGGCGGATAGAGCCAATGAGGTGTTGAGTCTTGTTCACACTGATGTGTGCGGTCCATTGTCTACACCAGCTAGGGGAGGTTTTGAGTACTTCATCATGTTCACGGATGATTGTACGAGGTATAGTTACATTTACCTGATGAGACGCAAGTCTGACTCTTTTGACAAGTTCAAAGAGTTTAAGGCTGAAGTGGAGCGTCGGACAGGTAAATTAATCAAAACCTTACGATCGGATCGTGGTGGAGAGTACCTCCTAGGTGAATTCAAGGACTACATGGTACATCATGGGATAGTATCCCAACTCTGCTGCGCAGGAACACCCCGGCAGAACGGAGTAGCTGAGAGAAGGAACAGGACGTTGATGGAAATGGTCCGAAGCATGATGTCTCATGTTACTCTTCCAGTGTCCTTTTGGGGATATGCCCTGGAAATAGCGGCATATATTCTGAACTTGGTGCCTTCTAAGTCAGTACCTAGGACTCCCTATGAGATGTGGACTGGGCGTAAGCCAAGTCTGAATCATCTCAGGATTTGGGGATGTCTAGCTTATGTACTGATCAAGGGAGACAAGTTGGAACCAAGATCAGAATTATGCTATTTTGTTGGGTATCCAAAAGGGACAAAAGGAGGCTATTTTTATCATCCTAAGGAGCAGAAGGTACTAGTCAGTACCAATGCTAGATACTTGGAAGATGATCAAAGTACTTCCACTAAAGGTTCAACGAGATTGGAACTTGAGGAGAAGTTGTCTACGGAATCAACTTCTTCTGACCCGATAGTGGAACAAGAAGAGGCATCGCCTCACGAGCCTGTGCAAATGGAGGCTCGTCGTAGTGGGAGGATGTCTAGGGTTCCGGATAGATGGACTGGAGAAGCTTTTAAGCTGGTCTCTGGAAATCAGGAACAAGACCCCACTAGATACGAGGAGGCTATTGCTGATGCCGATGCAAATCTGTGGCATGAAGCAATAAAAGCCGAGATTGAGTCTATGTACCTCAATCAGGTTTGGGATCTTGTAGTTTCACCTGAAGGGATAAAACCCATTGGGTACAAGTGGGTATACAAGAGGAAGAGAGGAGCGGATGGGAAGGTGGAAACCTTCAAAGCTAGGCTTGTGGCGAAATGGTATACTCAGAAAGAGGGTATCGATTATGAGGAAACCTTTTCCCCGATAGCCATGCTTAAATCCATCCGCATCCTCCTTGCCATCGCATGTCACTATGACTACGAGATATGGCAAATGGATGTCAAGACGGCATTCTTAAATGGCCATCTTAGCGAAGACATCTATATGTCCCAACCGGAAGGCTTCATTGCTGAAGGCCAGGAACACATGGTTTGCAAGCTTAAGAAGTCCATTTATGGACTTAAGTAGGCATCAAGAGCATGGAACATTCATTTTGATGAGACTGTAAAGTCTTATGGTTTTATTCAAAACGAAGATGAACCATGCGTGTACAGGAAACTTGAAGGCATTAATGTGGTTTTTCTTGTCCTGTATGTGGATGACATTCTACTCATTGGAAATGATGTAGGGACATTGTCATCTACAAAGGTTTGCCTGTCTAGTCAATTTAGTATGAAGGACTTGGGAGAAGCCAGCTACATTCTCGGGATTAGGCTTTTTAGAAATAAGAAGTAGAGAATGTTAGGATTATCCCAAGCGACATACATTGACAAGATGCTGGCCAAGTACATCATGGACTCATGCAAGAGAGCTCTAATCCCTTGCAGACATGGGTTGTCATTTTCTTCGAAGGACTGTCCTAAGTCTCAAGAAGAAAAGGACAGAATGAGTAGGATTCCCTACGCTTCGACTGTGGGAAGTCTCATGTACGCCATGCTGTGTACTAGGCCAGATATCTACTTTGCCGTGGGCTTAGTTAGCAGATATCAGTCAAACCCAGGGGAGGTTCATTGGCAAGCTGTAAAGCATATTCTCAAGTACCTCAAGGGAACGAGAGATTATATGCTGGTTTATAGGGTTGATGATTTGGTTCCTACAGGATACACAGACTCAGACTTCTAGGCAGATAAGGATGAGAGAAAATCCACTAGTGGTTATATGTCTTCACCTTGTCTGGAGGAGCAATTTCATGGAGGAGTATTAAGCAGTCTTGTATTGCTGACTCAACCATGGAAGCTGAGTATGTGGCTGCTTCGGAGGCATCCAAGGAAGCAGTCTGGCTCCGGAAGTTTCTTTCAGAACTTGGAGTCGTACCATATATGGACAGGCCGGTTGTGATGTATTACGACAACACTGGAGCAGTATCGCAATCTAAGGAACCTCGGAACCACAAGAAGGGGAAACACATCGAGAGGAAGTACCACCTGATCTGGGATTTCATCCAGAGACGGGAAGTCGTGGTAGAGCATATTGCCTCAGAAAACAATCTAGCAGATCCATTCACCAAACCTTTGGCTGAGAGAGTCTTCAAGAGACACTTAGACGCCATAGGGGTGGGCACCTACGGACTTACCTAGTCTTAGAGTGCAAGTGGGAGATTGTTGGATTGTATGCCCTTTTAGACTAGGTTTCTGATGTAAAATCGAATATTTTAATAAAATAATTTATTTTCAGAATTTGTTTGTGCACGATTTTCGTTTGGAACAGACCCATTGTGTTTAAATAAGTGATCCATGTGAATGGTGGTCTTTCACAGTAAGGTATGAATCACGGGTTATTTAACACATAAACATTTGTTCTTAACCTATTGATGAGACTGGGAACCTCATCATGTTTAGGTTATTATGTTATGAATTCCAAATGGGGAATGGCTTACCTTTAGCCAGTGGGTAGTCAACTCACTTCATGACATAAGCGTATTTCGAATACGTAGAACAGGACCTGTAGTAGTGGTTTCTCAAAGTACTATATGGTAGAAACCTAGACTACTACCGCTACAGCGTGGACTAGTACTCTACGACTTGAGTATGAGTTGGTGGTCTGGCGAAGCTGGAAGCATATACTTTGATTTGCTGTAGTTGAGGTTCTATCGTAGGGCCAATATACTTGCATGTTGGGTATGTGTGACTAGTTAGTTAAGACAGACTTATACAAGATAGTGTCTGCACTATATCGCCCCTTGTGGTTGTCCGAATGGTCTAAATTATCCAGGGCCCTGGGAAACATGACTTGGATGTTTGCTTTAGGGTAACTCCCTTGGAAAGCGGAAACACTCCAGGAAGTCGTGGATCATTAGACTAGAAGCCTAAGGATGGTAGATGTCATTTAGAGGGGTGTTAGTACACTTCTTCCTCTCTAAATGTACGGCGATGTGTAGAGGGGTATTTTAGTCATTTCACCTTTAGATCAGAGACTTTGCTATCACAGCATTGTCCTTGGGGTCAATATTTCCTTATGGTGATATTAGGAAATATTTAAAATGCAAAATACAGCTATTTATATAGCAGGGGTATTTTGGTCACTTTAGCAGCCAAGGCGATGTGTCTTTTTAGTCCTTGGAATAGCCCGTAAGTCCTAACTAATTTTTGGGTTGAGGAATTGGTCTCAATTGAAGAGGATTTTATTTTATTTTGTTTTATTTTATTTTAATCAGGAAGTCTAATTTATTATTGAACTTGAATAAAATAAATAAATAAATAAAATAGGAGTTGAGAGAAATTAATTATCTAGTTTATTTAGTTAATTAATTATTCAGGGCCTATGTCCAGTATGAATAATTAAGAAATTAACCTGGGCTTAAACTAGGGGAAATAATTAATGTTTAATTATTTATGGGGTTATTTATATAGGCCTAAGAAATAAATAATTAAAGATTAATTATTTTGGTTCATTTGGGCTCATTAATTATTTATTGGGTTATTTATATAAGCCCGGGAAATAAATAATTAATGTTTATTATTTTGGGCCTTTTGGGTCCAAGGAAAATAATAAATATTTTTCTGGCCCAATAGCTTGGACCTTAGGGTTTTTTCCAGATACGATCAAGAGGAGTTTAGGGTTAGGCCAAACTGATTCTCAGGATAAAATCCGGGTGTTTTGAAATCCCGGGGATATGTTTATCAGATATTGAGAGACCTAGTTTAGGCTAACATAAAAACAACTCTTTGGAAAAAGAAAAACCCTAATTTTTCCCTACACATAGAGACTCACATACAGAGCTCTCTCACATCTCTCTCTGCTCTCTCTCTCACGTCTTCCTCCTCTGTGATTTCTCCTTGGACTTTGCTAACCAATAGCAAGTAAACCAAGGAGATTTGAGACCATTCTTCTTCTTTGTTGTGTTCACCGACTAGAGGTTAGGCTGAGGAATATCCCGAGAGCTGAAAAGTTAGGCGTTCATGCAAACAAGGCGGAGTAGAAGGCTAGCGGGTGTTCAACCGGAAGTTTCGTCAGGTGGACAAAGAGAGGTGATTCCAGTCGTTCAATCTGCTCCTACTCAACCTAGAACAGTTAAGGATCGCAAAGGTATGATCTTCACGCTTCTGCATAGCCTTTAAGGTTCGGTTTTATTTTTTCTCTCTGAATTTTTTAACGTACCAGTGATGCTCTCTGTTTTTGTCCCCCTCAGGTAGTTTATGTTGAGATATCTTTGTGATGACTTGTTGATGGAGGAAAGGATAAAAATGGTGATATATGTGGTATTTGTGATTTATGGAAGAGTGATACTATGCTTTGCTATATAAGATATATTGAATCTATAGTTAGGGTATATGATGAGATAATATTACTATAACATGTTTATGTGACGTTATTATGTGGTCAATTTGATTGTGTTTAGGAAAAGACTTCTTATGTTTTAATTAAAATCATGAAATCATAAATGAGTTTTAATGGATAGATTCTATTACTATGATGCTTAGGTATTTCTCTTTTTGACATTATGTATTTCCTTTAAGATTTGCAATACAATTAAGGTACGACTTTATGGTGTAGTATACATGTTATGATATTAAAGACCAACGAGCAATGATTTCATGTATAACATGCAATACTAAGGGAATAGAGTTATTTATGTTGAAATGGAATTTGTGTTGAAAGTTGATCTAATTGTTGATATATTATTTTAAGTAATAGATAAGTATTAAATAATGTTGGTTGAATATTATGTGGAATGGATATATTATATACTATGCCTTGTTGTTATAAGGGTTGTGGTTGGAATTGTGATAAATCTTTATATTTTCTATAAATGGGGTTGCGCTCTTTTGACTAAAGCAAATCAAGAGACTTTATCTATGAGAAAAGAGAATCAAGTAACACTACTGGAAAAAAGGCTATTACCAACCGTCAAAATCTGTTGGTAATCAACTAAAATTAGTTGGTAATCCATGATTACCAACTAATTACCAACTTTTTTTTGTCTATTGGCAATACCCTAGTTGGAAATTGTTACAACCAATTTTTTCCTAAGTTGTTCATAATCACCAATAGAAATGTGGTTGGTAACATAAAATATTATGTTGGTAATTGATTATCAAATATGGCAATAAGTTTCATATTTTTCAATTGGTAATTACCAACTACATAATTTTTTAGCAACTAAAATTATATTTGTACATACCAACAGATTTATTAGTTGGAAGATTAAAATATTTGGTGGGTAATCCATTATTAAGGAAGGAACAATTTCAGTTGCTAATTTCCAACTAAATGTTGTAATGCCAACTCCTTTATTTTGGTTGGTAAGTACACAACAAATTTTCGGTTGGTAATTATCAACCGAGTTTTTGTTGCTAGTTGTTTGTAATTACCAACTAAAGTTCAACTAATTGTTTATTGGAAATTTTCAACAGAAAACATTGGTTGGTAATTACCAACCAAGTTTTTGTTGGTTCTTATTAGTAATTACCAACTGAATTTCTTATTGCCAACAAATTTGTTTATTGGCAATTTTCAACAGAAAAATATTGGTTGGTAATTACCAGCCAAGGTTTTGTTGATTCTTGTTAGTAATTACCAACTAAATTTCATATTACCAACTAAATTTCATATTACCAACTATTGGAAATTTTCAACATAAAATTTTTGGTTGGTAATTACCAATGAAAAATTGCTTTAGAATTTGGTTGGTAAATCCCGTTGGTATTTTAGCAACAAAATTTTAGTTCCTATTATATAATTACCAATACCAATTGCGTTGGTACATTAATTGGTAATTCACTACTAATTCTTTAGAGTAATAATTTACCAACTAAATTATTAGTTGGTGATGTTATCAATACCAACTAACAATTCAATTGTTATATTAGCAATCCAATAGATATTCCACAACATATATATATATATATATATATATATATATATATATAACAAATATATATATAACAAAAATATAACTTAAATTAAATTATCCATATGAAAAGTAAATGATAATATCTGGAGTAAGAAATATATAGTCAAAGTGAAATAAAGTCTATGACAATAAAGTTTTGATTCATAACTGTGTTAACAAAATGCTCAATCGTCATCTTAGGATTGTTCCAATCCTTTAAGTTCTTTAACTTGTTGTGTTAAGAAATTAACCTCCGATTGCAAACGTTGATTTGCGTCTTGTAATTCCTTCACATATAACCTAATGATCTTCTGTACTGACTCATCAACACTCTGTTAAAATTTAGATGTTTGGACGTAGTCTAAAGGATGAGCTGATGAACAAGATGAAGAATAAGAGGATTTATATTTAGTGGACTTCTCTAAGAAACTTTGAGTGATAGATCATGCCATATATTGATTTGCCATTCTTAGGTGGTCCTATAACTTTTAACCAAACATTAGCCTTGTTAACAGATGGAATTAGATCCCCCTCAAGTGTTTGGGTAACAAGTAATTCCATTTCTTTTTTTAATTCTTCTTGGTATCAAAATTGTTATAACATAAAAAAAAAATAAGAAGAATACTGATTTGATGGATAAAAACAGAGATATATATGAAATAGTTAGTTACATATGGTGTTTGTAAGTAAATGCTAATATCTTAAAAACACAAATTAATATACAAATGCAAAAAGTGATATAAAAATCAAACTTTAGGCAATATTTCTTGCAACCAACATAAAGGGAAAAAATGTTGTAAGTTTGAAATAATTAGTAGCAAACAAAGTAGTGACAACATTAAACCATAAGAAATAATTGTTACCTCTCTAGTGACAACATTCAACTTTGAAACTCAGCATTTTAATTCTTACTTGTTTTCTATTTACACTTTTTGAATAACAGTGGACATGCAAAAATGAGATGGTTGTTGTATCAACACTTCTCTCTTACTACTTCTATTTTGAGGTTCTCTAAGTACAACAAAGTCAAAATCATGAAATTTATTGTGCTGCCTTTTCTTTAGCCACTTCTAGACCTCCATACTATACAACTTTCTATCCTCCATACTCTATAGATTCATTTGTTTAAATAATTAGCTCTTGTCATTCTCATAGGTATATTCTTTAAGCATAGTGTAGACGACAAATTTCAAGTCTAAAAATAAGAGAAGAAAAATATTGAATAATGCAAAATATTTAGTAATATGAAAAGTGGTTACAAATCTTCGAAGAAGTCCTAAATTATAGGATGAGTCATCCAATTCTTCTCTTTTTAAAAAACGTTGATTCGAGTGCTGAAGAGCTTAATCTCGGATGAATGGAATTTGATGACGAACACTTGATTGCCAACCTTCGAGACTTATTTGATACAGAGCAAGACGAACGCTTTGAAATTTGATAAAGATTCTGAACCGTGATTTGATGAAGATTTTGAACCTTGAAGTTAATGAAGTTTGAATGCTTGAGCTTGTTGAAACTTGAGATGCCTCTTATTTGTTGAAGCTTGAAGATGTCTTGAACTTTTGAGGGAAGACTCTATTTATAGGCAAAAAATCCATTGACTTTAGCATAAACTAACGATATGGGATTTTGAAGAAACCTCCTAACAAACCCTAATGGACTTGGGTTTAAGATTATTTGGACTCAATTTATATTTTGACCCAATTTCATTTGGTCCATATTACATTTGGGTTTGGAGATTCTTAAAATGTCCAACTTTTGGGTCTAGCCCAATTCTATTTAACCCATAATATATTGGATTTAATGTGAAATGGGTCCTTAATAATAACCCAATTTTAATAGTCCAATTTCATAATCCATTGAATTTAATAGACTTTTAATGACGGCCTAACTATATTTATCCAAGAAAAATTATATTATTCATGGATTAATTTTAATTAATGAAGACTAAAATATTTAATTTTATTTAATCTTAATTAAATAAAATATATTTTCTGCTAAAATTCTTTGTCTAACAAATGCCCCCACTTCAAGACTTGAGAAAAAATACTT
The DNA here is from genome assembly GCA_026120185.1 of Voacanga thouarsii. Taxonomy (NCBI): domain Eukaryota; kingdom Viridiplantae; phylum Streptophyta; class Magnoliopsida; order Gentianales; family Apocynaceae; genus Voacanga; species Voacanga thouarsii. The sequence goes on along the minus strand of JANUWF010002383.1, from coordinate 1,393,343 downwards.
TGTCAAAAGAATTTGGAAACAAGGCTTGAAGTATTTAAATAATAATAATAATAATAATAATAATAATAATAATAATAATAATAATAATAATAATAATATCTCAATTTAATTAGAAATTAACATAAAAGCTTTTTTCAACTCCTTAATAAAATAGAATTCTTTTTCTATTTCTATAAGGAATTAATGAAAAGTTTTGAAATCCAATTTTGAGAAGGAATAATATTTTTTGAATATGCCAATCAAATTTCTTAGATTTAAATTTAAATCCCAATTAAAATCTTTTAACCAAGAATTAGAATTCTTATAGGATTTGAAAGACTCATCCCATGGTGAGAATAAAAAGGCTTGCATCCTTAACGTCAAGCAAAGATTCTATAGCTTTCAAACATTAGCTTTTTCCACCTTTTGGTAATCTCTTGCACAAATGTTTTATTTTTCCTTTTTTTTTTTTTTAAGTCTTGACCCTATGTTGACGTCTTTTGGATTCCTGAAGCATGAAATTGATAACTACCCTGCCGCCATTCTTGACTGCCTTTTTTTTCTTTCTTTTGTTTCTATTCTGCTCACATAAACACCACACATGCACTTTTTTTCCATAGTTGACCTTGCTGTGCCTTTTCATTGAAGAAGGAAATTAGTATTGCTGGGAATTTGTTGCATATGTCCATGGTAGTCTTGGAAAGTCAACCACGTGCAGCCCACCATCTCCTTATCCTTTTTGCCTTCTTTTTTTTTTTTTTAATGATGCAATTAACTTTCCAATCACGGAATATGGCTTCGGGTTTTTCCGTTTCCATGGTATACTGTAGTTGTCTTCGTTCAAGTGTTGGGACCACTTGTCTTTCTATTTTTTTTTTTTTAAACTAACTTTTTGTTTAAACAAAAACTAAGCCCTTATATTTCATTTTTTTTTTTCAAAGCTGCATTTTTTTTTCGTAAACTCATTTTTTTTTTACACTAGCTTTCTTTTTCAACTAAATTTTTTTTAACTAATTTTATTTTTATTATTATTATTATTATTTTGAATCCCACCCTTTTTTTTTTCTTTTTCTTTTTTTTAAACTAACTTTTTTTTTCTTTTTTTGGGATTTTTTTTTAAACCCTAACTTGTTTTCTTAACTTTCCTTTTTTTCAATAGGTGAAACCATGGTATACTTCTCAAATTTGTGATCTTATTCAGGCCAACAATTGCTAGTCATTCTGACCACGAAAATGATCTAACAAAAGTTGGAATGACTTTAGCGGTTTATAAGGCAAAGTTCGGCAAATATGCGAGGCCCCTACCAAAGGCTTCACTCTAACAACTTGTGAAGGAATGGTCAATAGAAGTCAACTTCAAAGGCACTCACTCCTCAAAAGCATGGATTCTTCTTTCCTCAAATCATCAATCTCAAGCTTATCCCAATGTGTTACCTTCACTTAGACGTCGGATGATTCAAAAAAAGACTCAATAGACCTCACCAGTCAACTTCTTGGGCATGTTTCGCTTTAGAGAGAGATATTGGGAGTGGATACATGACATTTTAAGTCGTTGCAAAGAGCACTTAAGATCTACAAAGATCTATAAGACTGTCCATGCATCACTTTTTACATATGATTGCAACTATAATGTTCTCAAAGTCTTTTGCGAAGCTTAGTGTCCTCTTACCAACACACTCTTAACATTAAATTGGTGAGGTGTCCATCTCATTGTAGGACTTGCATGAACTTGGAGGCTTACCAATACTTGGGACTCACTACGACGAAGTTGTTCCTCATACTACAGAACTCACCGGTGTGGACCATGATAGCAAGCGATTTCTTCCAAGGAGTTGTGAACATCTCTTTCATATATACCACTTGATCAAAAAGGACAACAACAACTTTGGTGTCTCCATCAATAAGTGACTCGACTTTTGGTTCAAAAAGAGACAAAGTATACAACGCCTTCTCCAAGGGAAGAAAGGAGATCACGTCCCAAATTTACTGACAACCTACGAGGAATTATCCCACCACAGGCTACATGGACATCTGAAGAGGAAGCTTTGCTCTCAAAGTTGGGGATTAGAAACCACAACAAAGATCAAACATTCCTTGCAGTGTTTTTATCATGTTAGCTTTGCATCATTGTCTTACCTAATCAAGAAGTAGACATCATTCATCCAAGTGCCTTTAAAATGGCAAGTTTGATGGTGTACAGGGAAAGAGTTAGTTTGGCTATTCTTGTCTTGACTAGTATTTATAGAGGATTGAATCGTATTTCTAACTCTCAACATCCAAGTGAGGATAAATCTATCTTCCCAACTCACTATATATATGGATGGCTCGCACACTATTTCAAAACTCAAATAGCCCTCCAATAGCGAGTTATTCAAGCATAAAAAACAAGACTTTGTTGATAATAAGGCAGCCCCCTTTGAAGAACAGCTTTACTTCTTGAGCCTTCATTCAAGTCTTCTTACTTTACAGAAGAATGATCACTTCATCATTGAGCCTTATAGCCCACATCACTTTAGTCGCCAATTTGGATTCTTAAAAGATATCCCAGGCTATTTTAAGATTTTCACCCGTGAGGCCACCTTAATAGATGACTAACGTCTTTGGGTACGATGCACACTTCACAGAACAATGGCTAAGGTAACATTTCCAGCCACCCCTTATAGCACAAAGAAGCACTATACTCCAGAGTATAAAAAATAATGCGAACAAGTTCATGGAACCTTTCTTGAAGATCACATTTCAATGTTGAATTCCCAAAATCCTGCATTTAAGAAAGTAGAAAACTTACCTTGCTCCGAGAAAAAACTTTATCAAGATATTACCACTCTCAATGCTTCAAAAAGGATAGAAATTTCTTCAAGATACAATGGACATTCTTCTTCAAATCATGACTTGGTTACAGAGAAACTTTCATTATCTTCAAGGTGAAAGGAGTTGAATCAAATTGAAGAAGCCAGTTCCAGTAGTAGAGATCTTTGTTCGAAGAGAACCAAGGCAGTAACTACAACTTTGAGCCAAGAGTCCGAGGATCAAAAGACCTTCAAAGATAAGGTAAAATTGGTTTCCATTTTTTTTTTCTTTTTTCTTTTCTTTCAACTCAACTTCTCTGCTATTTTTCTTTATTAGGTGGATAATGTTGTATTCCTTGATGAGGACGCTTATTCTCAAGGCTCAATCAACTATTCTCACTGCTCGAAGCAAATGGTTGTAAGGACATCTCTTACTCTCAGCATGGGGATTTGAAATATAAAGTAGTAGCTCACCAACATTGTTCAGCCATCTCTACCTTTCCGGGAAAGTCCCTAATGTCAAGTTGCAAAAAGAAGTTTGTCATGGAAGAATAGAAGTAATTTTATCAAAGAATTCAACAGACACCTATTAAGTAGGTCTCTTCACTTAAGGATCAAGCTTGCTATATCCTTAATGAATTGAACAAGGACCCTGTGATTGATTTGTCGCTATTAAATAATCTCTTGAAGTCTTTCTTTGCTAAAGTGCGCAAATTTGACAATGCTAGATCCACTTCTTCAGAGAAAGCTTCAAAGAAGTCTTATGCACAATTACTATCTGTTGCTAGCCAATGCTTGGATGATGCTAAAGCTAAAAAGGGTGACTTCACAAGTCAAGTTAAAGAAAGTAAGGCCAACTTACAATGAGTTAAAAGCTAATATAACTACTCTTAAAAGGAAACTCAAACGCTTAAAAAAAAGGAGAGAAAACTTTTAACTGCTTTTAAGGAAAAGAATGGACAGCTTTTAGAAGTAGAGTCCACTTGTTTGTCTCCCAAAAAAGAGCTTCTTTTACTTCAAAATGCCCATAAAGTAAATGAAGATGATGAAGCTAACTTGAAGAACATAAGAGAACACTTGGTGATAATTCAACAAGACTTAGAAAAGTTCAAGTTTTTTACTTGATATTTTCATTAACCAGTTGTATTTTTTTATTAGCATCAATAATTCACTTCTTTCATGTTATCTCAACCTTCATTTTTTTTTCCTTGAATAAATGTATTATCCTCTTATTGTAAATTTTAATTCACAATAAATCATAACTTGATTGCAACAAATAAGGAAATGGAGAATAATAAAAGGATGTGATTGGACTTAGAAATTTTCTTCTAAACTGCCTACATATCTTAAGAATAACTTAAAGAATCAAGTCAAATATAGTTCAAAATAGATGGGTATGGTTTGGGGGGGACCATTCACAGTTTTAACTCGTGCAGGCCAGGAGTATCCATTTATTTACCAATTTGGACTTAATTGAGTGTTTCAGCAGTTTAACCACGTACTACACTATTGGTGGTTGCCTTTATACAATTTAAAGTCATGTGGGTTGGAGTAACTTGTAGTTTAAACTCGTGAAGTCAAGGAGCAACTTGCAGTTTAAGCTCATGCAGTTGAGGAGCCTCCATTTATGCATAGTATCACTTCAAATATTTGCCATTGATCAGGCTAATTCTTAACCCGTCTTCAGCAACTATCTTGTAAGATCTATTTGAGTAGCCCTATTGAACAACATATGGGCCATCCCATTTTAATGTCAACTTATTTTGCTTATGTCCAATAATAATTGGTCTTTTTATAGCGAGCACTAAATCACCGACTTGAAAAGAATGAAGATGCACTTTTTTGTTAAAGACTTGGAAACACGAGCTTGGTAGCATTCTAACTTTTGTTGAGATTCCTCTAACCTCTTTTCATCAAGTACTTCTAATTCTGCAAGTCTAAGATGGACATTATCGTTCTTGGTAAGACCTTCTTCAATAGCAATACTCAAGGAAGGAATTTGTTGCTCTAGTGGAAGGACAGCTTCCACACTATATACCAACGCATATGGGGTAGCTTAGGTTGGACTGCGGCAAGTGGTCCTATATGTCCAAAGTGCTTCTCCAATACAAAGATGCCAATCCCTTTTTGATTTACTTTTTTCAACAAATTGCACAAAGTCTTATTGAAAGCTTCACTGAGTCCATTGGCCTAGGTATAGTATATAGAAGATTTATATTGCATGAATTTAAACTTCTCACACAGCTTGTCCATCAAACTATTACAGAATGGCTTGTCATTATCTGTGATAATATATCAAGGAATGCCATATTGATAGATAATATTTACACATATAAAATCAATGACATTTTCCTTTGTTGCTTCTTTTAATACTACAGCTTATGCCCATTTAGAGAAGTAATATGTTGCAACCAAAATATAAAGATGCCCAGCAGAAGACTTTAGTAGCGGTTCAACAATATCCAATCCCCATGCATCAAATGGCCAAGAAACAACTGTCAAGTGTAATGGCTCAGGAAGTTGATGTAGATACTTGGCATTGAATTAACATGCTTGATATCTTCGAGCATTATCTAGGCAATTTTTCACCATAGTAGGCCAGTAATATCACATCCTCTTTATACGAAAATGAAGTTTCGGACCAGAATGGTAGGCTCCACAGATGCCACAATAGGCTTCTTCCATTGTTTGCACAGCTTCTTAACCTAAACATCTCAAGAAGACACCTTCAAAAGAATGTCGAATGAGTGTATCCTTATAGCAAAAGAAGCGGGTGGCACATCGACGAATATCACTCCGTCTTCGTGGATCATCCGAAAACTTTCTATTTTTGTGATAGTTTATAAAAGCTTACCTCCAATTTTCTTCATTAATGATTTCATGCCCTTCATCATCTTCATCTTCAAAAATAGGCGGTATGACCCATGTTTGACATATAAGAATTTGGGTTTCTTGATCATGTAGACATGAATTAGAAGCCAATTTTGCCAACATGTCAGCTTGCTTATTTTTGCTTCCTAATACATGCTCAATTATCACATCACCCAAATATCCCATAAGTCATCTCGCATAATTATAATATAGGATCAACTCAGGCTTTTTAAAATTTTACTCACCAAGGAATTGATTAACAATCAATTGGGAATCCCCATATACTTCGAGATGCAGTCGTTTCATATCAATAGTCAATTCTAACCCAAATATAAGGTCTTAGTATTCATCTATATTATTTGAACATCTTTTAGTTAAGGTGTAAGAGTATGGCAATACATTTCCTTCAGGGGTAATAAACACCACACCAACTTCAACACCTTCGCGATGCGCTGCGCTATCAAAATACATCTTCCATGGCGGGAGAATCTTAATGACAAGAACATCTTCATCTGGCGACTCATCACTTAATTCCCATTCAGTAGGGATAGGATGATCAGCTAAGAAATTAGCCAGCACTTACCTTTTGACAGCTTTCTGTTAAACGAAGATAATATCAAATTATTGGAGTTGAAGGTACCACCTTGCCAAAAGATCAAATAACACAGGCTTTGTCATAATATACTTTATAGGATTAGCCTTGGAGATAAGGTATACAGTATGCACTTGAAAATAATGCGTCAATTTCTGAATTGCAAATATCAAAGCTAGACAAAGCTTCTCAATTGATGAATAATTCAACTCATTTAGTGTCATCATCCTACTTAAGTAATAGAGTGCATTTTTTTTTTTTTTTGCCATTGTTATTTTCTTGAGTAAACAATACCCCCACTGAGCGTTCTTGCGCAACAATGTATAAAATTAATGGCTTATCCATAATGGGTGTAGCAAGCATAGGAGACTTCATCAAGTAAGATTTGATTCATTTGAAAGTATTTTGGCATGCTTCATCCTACTAAAATGGTACACCCTTCTTTATTAAACGACTGAACGGTTGACAGTGTCCGGCAAGATTTGAGATGAACCTTCAGAAGTAGGCCAACTTTCCCTGTAAACTCTTTAATTCATGGATATTCCTTGGCTCAGGCATCTTCGTAATTGTGTTGATCTTTGATTAGTCTATTTTGATACCTCGATGACAAACGATGAAACCCAAGAATTTTCTAGAGGTGACGCCAAAAACACATTTAAGAGGATTCATCTTCAATTGATATTTTTGGAGTCACTCAAAAGTCTTTCTCAAATCTTGAAGATGATCAGCACGTTTACGTGACTTGACCACCAAATCATCCACAATCTCGTGTAGCATATCATTAAATATCTTTTGCATTACCCTTTGATATGTGGCTCCAGTATTCTTCAAACTAAAAGGTATCACTGTGTAGTAATAGATTCCTTTTGGAGTATGAAAAGCAATAAGCTCCTCATCTTCTGGTGCCATTTTGATTTGGTTATAACCAGAAGATCTATCAATAAAATATAGAACTTCATGGCCAGTGGTTGCATCTACCATCAGTTCATGAATAGGCAGTGAAAAATCATCTTCTAAGCAGGCGTCATTTAGATTTCTGAAATCCACACAAATTCGAATTTTTCCATTTTTCTTTCTCATAGGGACAATATTTGCAACCCAAATTGGATACTTGACCTCTCGAATAAATTTAGCTTCAATGGGCTTATTCATCTCTACTTTAATTAATGGAACTAGCTTAGCTCGAAAACGCCATTGGGCTTGCTTTATTGGTGTCGCCTCATCCTTTACAGCTAAATGGTGGGTAGTAACTTTTATGTCTAAACCAGGCATTTCTGTGTATGTCCAAGCAAAGATGTCTCTAAATTCCTTCAACATGTCGATATAGGCCTCCTTTTCTTCGGATGATAAGAGTGCATTTATGTAAATTGGGCGAGGATCTTCAATAGTGCCCAAATTTACTTCTTTATCAGTTGTGGTTTTTACGCCTTCTTCAAGTTCTCTGGAGCATGCTCAACATCTTCTTCCTCGATGTACTCTTCATCATAGATGGTGATGTGATCACAAGAGACTACGCTTTCTTCATTACAAGGCACAGCAGACGTCACTTGTGTTATTACTTTTAACACTCCATTACAATTTGATGTGTTTGAATTTGAGTATAAAAATCATATAAAAATAAGCACATTCCCAATCAAGTTTAAATTAAAATGTTAACCCCAAATTACACATATGAGCAAGCGTACTCATCATTAAGCATAGCATAGGGTTTAAATGAGTATCGATCCTCAAGGAACAAGTATGCATTAATCAATTTTCTTTTATTATTGAACCAACTCCATAAAGTGAAAAAGAATAAAAAGGAAAATAAAATAAAATAAAAGAATATATACATGTCAAGGATGGAGAATTATTAACTCGAACCATTATTTTGACAAACATGACCTTAAAGTACACAGTCATTAACATAACTAATCATTTTCTTGGCATCATGAAGGATTAAAATAGATTCACTTCTTTTCCAATCCATAAAATCACTATCTTCTAGACAAATTAGCATCATATATCCTATCTCAACTAATTCACCCAAAAGATGCATTAAACACAATCCTTGATTAAATCCCCATATCCTAGCAAATTTAAAATATGAAATTAACCAATAAATCCATATTCTAGCAGACATCAATTAACCTTTAATTACCCAGTTCTTAGCAATTAACCCCTTTTCCAAGTAAGTTAATAGACGAAAAATATGAAATTAATGAATTGAGACCACCATCAACCCATTTTCCAAGCAAGTTAATAGAAAGAAATAACAAATTAATCTCGTAATCAGCATAAGTAATTAAATACCAAGAATAACAATCAATTAATCAAAAGATCAAAGTTACTCTAAAAATCATGAATACCTAAAATAATGTCAAATTACAATAAAACAATTAATACATCATTGTTCAAGAAAAAAAAAAACAAAGTTAAAAGAAAGCACTCATAAATAAGCCTCTTTCTTCTTCCTTCGTAGATTTTCTTGTACAATCCTCCTTAATTTGGTGAATTCCTCCTTGATTTTGAGTGATTTTTTGTTTTGCTCCTTGAATTCCCTCCCCTTTGACTGGTGTTTTTCCTCTATTTATAGCCTTTAGAAGTCCTAAATTCATCCCTCTAAAGTTTCTAGCCGAATAAAAGTAGGAAAATATTAAAACTCTGAAAAGTGCCAAAAATGTGCACGAAAATCAAGGCACCGCCTCTTGTACCAGTGCACAGCCGGCGCCACCTGTCCTGTCTAAGGCCGGCACCGGTTGTGTTCTGTTTCTCCATCCGTTCACCGATTTTTCTCAATTTTTGTGCCAAGTCTTCCAGGTTGCAGTGGGCCCCACTTTTGGGCTCCCAACCTGCGCCGACTGTGTTCTGTTCAGCTCCTATTTCATTGATTTATCATCATCTCGAAGTGCGTGCTAGCAGCACGTTATTGGAATGTATGCCCTCTTAGACTAGGTTTCTAATATAAATATCGAACATGTTAATAAAAGAATTTATTTTCAAAAAAATGTTTGTGAATTTATTTACTTTATTTGTGCACATTTTCATTTGGAAAAGACCCATTGTGTTTAAATAAATGATCCATGTGAATGGAGGTCTTTCACAGTAAGGTATGGATCATGGGTTATTTAAACACATAAACATTTGTTCTTAACCGATTGATGAGAATGAGAATCTCATCATATTTAGGTTATTATGTTATGAATTCCAATGGGGAATGTTGTACCTTTAGCCAGTGAGTAGTCCACTCACTTCATGATATAAACGTATTTCAAATACGTAAAACTGGACATGTAGTAGTAGTGGTTTCTAAATGTACTATATGATAGAAACCTAGACTACTACCGCTACAGTGTGGACTAATACTCTATGACTTGAGTATGAGTTGGTGGTCTGACGAAGCTGGAAGCATATACTTTGATATGCTATAGTTGAGGTTCTATCGTAGGGCCAATATACTTGCATGTTAGGTATGTGTAACCAGTTAGTTAAGACAGACTTGTACAAGATAGTTTTTATACTATATCGCCCCTTGTGGTTGTGTGAATGATTTAAATATCCAGGGCCCTGGGAAACATGACTTGGATGTTTGCTTTAGGGTAGCTCCCTTGAAAAGCGGAAACACTCCAAGAAGTCGTGGATCATTGAACTAGAAGCCTAAGGATGATAGATGTCATTTAGAGGGGTGTTAGTACACTTCTTCCTCTCTGAATGTACGGTGATGTATAGAGGGGTATTTTAGTCATTACACCTGTAGGTTGGAAACTTTGCTAACGCAACACTGTCCTTGGGGTCAATATTTTCTTATGGTGATATTGGAAAATATTTAAAATGTAAAATACAGCTATTTGTATGGCAAGGGTATTTTGGTCATTTTAGTGGCCAAGGAGGTGTGTCTTTTGGTCCCCAGTATAGACCGTGAGTCCTAATTATATACGGGTTAAGGAATTGATCTTAAATTAAATAGAATTTATTTTATTTAAATAGCCTGATTTAATTATTGGGTTAGAATAAAATAAAGATCCATGGAGAGAGAATTAATTAAATTAGTTTGGTGGGTTAATTAATTATTTAAGGCTTTGGCCTAGTTTGAATAATTAGGGATTAACCTGGGACTAAATGATTTAGGCTTATTTAATTAGACTGGTTTATTTGAGCTGAAAAATTAATTACTTTTTGGGCCATTGAGTTGGTTCTAACTAGAATAATTAATTAAGTTCAATAGGTTAAACCAAGAGTCCAATGGCCCGGTCCATTTAATCTTGGATTTTTTATTTAGGTTAAATAGGAGGATTGGAAACAACCGAGTTGTAAATCAGACACACAAAAAAGACGGCTTTGTCTCTGTGGAATAGCTAGGTGTCTCTCTCTCTCTCTCTTTCTCTCCAGAAAAATTCCCTAGCTTGTTAGTTGTTCACCAAACTATAGTTAAGTAGGCCATATACTAGAAGACCGAGAGTTCGGCATTCACATACATGCAAAGGCGGAGTAGGAGGCTTGCAGAAATCGCACCAGAGGCTTCTACCAGCACACCTACCCCGGTTGCGCATGTTCCAGTCCAACCACCTTTGAGAACCAGAAGGAAAAGTAAAGTTTTTAAAACCTCGAGATTGGGACAGGACGCAACCGGCGCCGGCCCTGTCCTGGATTCCTTGTTCTTATTTTTTCAGTTTTTTTATGTTCGCTTCCGCTGCGTGCTCCGTGTTTCCCGCTTTCTACGCCTTCAACTCCTACTTCCATTCTTTTTTTCCCCCCTCTATATCATGTGTTTCTCCCAAATGATTTTATTTCTCTAGCTCTCTTTTTGCTCTCTTCTCCTACTCTTCTTTTCCCTCGTTCTCTTTTTCCTCTTCTTTTTATTTTTTATTCTCCATGTGCTCTCTTTGTTTTCTCTCTTCATAATTTCACTCTCTCTTATGTTTTTATCTCTTCTTTCCCTTTCTCCTCTTCTTTTCTTTTTCTCTCAAAATATTTTGATTTCTTATAACCTCACTAGGAGATAAGGGAAATAAAGTGATCTTTTTTCTACCATTCTTCAATGAATAAGTATTTTTCTTTTCTTTGTGAACCACTTTGCTATCAAACATCTAAAATCTTCTTAAGAAGATATTCCCCACATGTATAGGAAACATATCACAAATTATTTTGTCCTTGTACTCCCCCATGTCAAATGCAACTTTAGCTTGTATGTTCACCTTTACCTTACTACAATTATTTAACCATTGAAGCTTATAGAGTCTAGGATGTTTCAAGGTTTTTATTCTTAATTCCTATATCAATGTAGCAAAAATCACATTTTAACAACTTCCTCCATCAATAAGTATACTACATAGCTTTTGCTTGATAAGATACCTTGAAAAGAAAATATTTTTCTTTGCAAATCTTCTCCTTCTTCTACTCTTTCATAAGTAACCACAATCCCTCCTTTACTTCCTACTTCATCTTTCTCAAACACACCATTTAAATCCTACCACAGTCTTCCCCTTTGGATGATATGTCATTTTGGTCATTTATGAACACAATCTTCTTATTTGGACAATTTTATAAGGAATGCCCATAACTTAGACATCTATAGCACTTAATGTCCCTATATCTTTGTGATCCCCACAAGGCTTTTCCGTTATCCTTCCTCCTTTCTTCTTTAGATTTGGTGTCTTCTTGTAATGTTGGACTAGATCGCTTATTTACACTAACTTCACCCCATCTCATTTACTCTAGTACTACTTCTAACCAACTCTTCTTCTTCTCTTCCTTTTATTTTAGAACTTCCTTCTTCACTTCATGTTTTGGACTTTTTTCTTTTCAACAAATTCAACACCATTATACTCTATTTCTTCTTGCTTATTCTCCTTCAACACTCCTAATGGATGTAGTTCGTCTTCTAGAAAAAATAGTATGTTTGTGAATTCATTAGTTACTCCATGCATCGAACACAATAGATCCGCATCAACCTCCTTATCATCATTAACGTCCTCTTCTTCTAGTTCTAATGACTCTTTTTGATCAACCCTCTCAACATTTTCTTCTTGAAGTTCTTCATACTTAGGTTTCTACATTAGCTTTGAAACTTCCTTTTCTCTTTTTCCTCACTTTCTTGCAACTTATTTTTTTCATTCTTCCCATTTTATTGCTCATCTTTTTCTTGAAGTGACACCTTTTGTTGTTTATCAAGATGCTCTATCATACTTCCAAGGGCTTTGTAAATCTTACCACATTTAAGTTCAAGTTTGTTATACAACTTAGGACACTGATCTGGAATGTGTCCATAATCCCTACAACAACTATATACAATCTTTCCTCTTCCCTTTTGTTGCATCTTACTTGTTGAAGTTAAAGATTCTCTTATATTCCTTTGGCTATACATTCTAGGGCACTTGTAGAAATTAAAGATTCTCTCACTTAATATATAACTATATCCTAAATAATGTGAGCACTCATATTTAGGTCTTCTTTACACCCTTTCCTTGAATAATTGTTGTGCTCCTCCCCTATTCACTCTCTCATTCCAATAATCTACACTCCCGTATTCTTCCTTTTTGTGTTAATAATCTTTTCATCAAATCCACTATATCCTCTCTTTTTTGTGATTGGCCCTTTATCACAATCATATCTCCTACCTCCCTCTTAGGATATTGGTTCCAACTAACCATGATGTATTCCTCCATGAGTTGTACCTGTAAAATTTTTTTAGCAGAAAAAACAAGATATGTTCCTTACTTCACTCCCTCATATTTTTAGCTCTCAATTTTGATTATCACTTTTCACTCATGTTTATAGTCTTTTTTGGCTTTTACAACAAAGTTCTCACCCTCTTAGCTTTTTCAAAATCTCAATATTTTCTCATTCAAAATTTTCTAATTCTTCTCAAATCAAGGATTTTAGCCTTACTAGTTTAAATCAACTAAATTCCGAGGAATAGAAAGATAGGTTCTTAGAGATAATTTTATCGAACAATTAATAGGTAACAAAAAATGAGACATAATCAACAAGAGTGTTAAGTAAAGAGTGCTACACAAACTCACAAAGTTTCAAGAAAGATGTACAATATTAACTATTAGGCAAAACACTACAAGGAATCAAGTTTACAAGGTAACAAGAGATAGGACTCTAAGATAGACAATGATCATCTAATCCCAACTCAAGTAACTCAAAGTAAATTTAAAGTCTAAAATTTCAACCCACCAATTACAAAGAATATAGAATGTAAGTTTAATGTAAGTGAAAGATGTAAACTAAAAACTCAAGCAAAGAAATGTCAAGTCACTTTAGTATTTCATCAAACACTTGGTAGATAAGGTTGAAACTCTTCACAAACCTTTTATCAAACATTTGGTATGTATCATAGCAAATTGTTGAAATAAAGGAGTTTTAAATAAGATTGTGCTACCACAACATCAAGAAACAAAATTTTAGCAATCAACAATTCTCTCAAAGCAATGATATCATAGGATTTTCAAAGATTCAAAAAGAAAGTAATATGAATTCAATAAGGCACCAAATGCTTTCCAAGCTATAGACTAGTTCAAAGATAAACAAACTTTTTAATAGCTACAAAAAAGATTTATCCTCCAAGATCAATCTACTAACTATTATACTTCAAGTTTAAAAGCTTTAAAAGTCTTATGAAACCAAGTTCAAGTATAAGACATTTCATTAAACACCTTGTGTACACCAAATTTGACACTAAACTTTGCTTATCACAAATCAACCTTGTTATAGTTTCAAATCAAAAAATTTCTTTGCCAAATGATTTGTCAAACATCAAACCAATATGTAGGGTAAATTTTACATCAAATTCATGGCAAAAGTTGAAGTCTTTAGCGTTTAAATTCACAAGGTAAGTAGTGACAAAAATATGGAAATTTCCAGTAAGGTTTTAATGAGAGTTCTACCTTATTTTAGCTCAAATTCAGCAATTTTTTTGGCCAAATGATTGCACAAAAATCAATACAACATGTAGGCTCAATTTCATATCAAATCTATAGTAAATATTGAAGTTATAAGCTCATCAAAATAACAAGAATAGTAGTGATGAAAATTTGAAAATTGTTAACAAAGTTCTTGAAGAAAATTTGTACATTTTCCTAAAGAAAGTTGTTTTAATTGAAATCAATACAAAGCTAACTCTAATACTAATTTGATATAAGCAAGGAATGACCAAATTTCAACTCCAAAATGCATCAACAAGTACAAGGATTTCATCACTTAAAATATGCTAAAAAGTAAGGTATTTTCGAATCTAGAAAGTTCAACAAGTAATAAGCAAAAATCCACCCTTTAAAACCCACAAAATTTAACCATTCAAAGAAGATATTTTCAAGGCTTCAAACAATACAATGAAGGCTTACATTTATGGCTTAGATCTAGTAAAATAAGGACCAAGTGTTAGTCACCCAACTCTACCAAATTCACAAAATTAAGACTACTAGAAGCAAAAGCAACTAACACCTTTGAGATATAGTGTATCTAGCCTACTTCAAAGACACTAACACCCTAATCTAATAAGAGATTAGAACCTTAAGAATGAGAATTTGAAGATACCCTCACTTAAATTTAACAAGAACACTAGGACACCTAACAACCAAGATTAGAGAAAAATTTTAGATTATCCCTTGAGGTTTAAAGACAAGATCAAATGTAGAACTAAGTCTTTTAAATTGGTCTTGATGAGTATGTAAATCACCCAAGAGGATCAACCTCAACTCTTTCTTAAGAGAATTTAGTTTCAGCTACAGTATTATATTTCCAAAAGCTTAATCATTATCCTTTATAAGAGCATAAAAGAGTATTTATACTAGGCTAGCCCTAATAAAAAAAGGCCTAAAAAAATATTTTTGGCCAATAAAAATAAAGCACAAAAGTAAAGCTGACTAGACTTTTGGCCTTTATATGGTGCCACTTATATCATATTGAGCGGTGCCATTTAGGCTCTAACTTTCAATATTTGTTTGGCTTTCTTACTCAGGTGGCATCATTTAATATGAGATAAACGCATTGTTCTTTAGATCTTTTACAGTAACAGCCTCCACAGGTTAGACAGTGCTGTTCAGAATGATGTTAGTGGTACAGTTAACTCTCAAAAGTTCTCCAATATTGGACTCCGCTAGTTGAGCTGCGCCGTTTACAATAATATAAGGGATGCCGTTCAAATTCAAGATTTTTACTGCTTGTTTCTTTAAGCTCCCTATTGAAGGATCAAAAACGGAAAATATTAAAGAAAACACAACGGAAATTTTCAGTTTTTCGATCCACATCTAGGAGAGAGTACTTATCTATCTTGTTTGGATGTGAATTAACCAACAAGATGCTGAGTTTCACTAGATCTTGCGATGGAAAGCGAGAAAGAGGCCTTGGTGGTTCGACCGGTATTCCTACCAATCTTCTACTCTTATGCATCAAACTTCTCCAACCTTTTTCTCCTAGTCTTCCGGAGTATAACTCTACCTTAATCTTGGGTTAGCTTGGTGAAAGCTCCTTTAGATAACCAAGATCCACTCCTAGAGAGAAAGGAGAGAAGGAAGAGGAAACACAAGAGGAAGGGTGGTTGCATACACAAGAGGGAGAGAGCTAGGGTTGAGAAACCTTTCCATCTCATCCCTATATATTTTGGTCACCTTAGGGCTTAATGAAACCCAAGTGGACCAAAACACACTAAGCCCTAATGGTCTTGTATTGGGCTCATAAGCCAATCCTCTTTATTATCTTTTCTGGACTTTATTAAATACCCAAGACAATTTTCAATTGGACTCGTAATATATGTCAACATATATCAGCCCAATGAAATATTTATTCTAGTCTAATTTTCTGAATGCATTAATTATCTTTTTTGGGCCTTATGAAAAATCAAAGACTAATTAATTAATTCTAATTAGACTTTTAGAATAAATTTTATTTCTCTTTTAGATAATTATCCATAAAGCCTAAACTATGTCTAGACAACACTAAGGTAACTTGAGCTACTTCGGGGACCAAGAGACACATTATTCATGGCTACTAAAACGATCAAAATTCCCTTACTATCAAATAGTTATATTTTTCCATTTTAAATATTTTCATTTATCACTATATGAAAATATTGACCCCAAGAATAATATTGCTAAAGCAATGTCTCCGACTAACAGGTGAAATGACGGAAATACCTCTCTATGTAACACCCATCAATAGGATAAGATAAATGTACTAACACCCATCTCAAAGGCATCTATCATCCTTAGATTTCTAATCTGATAATCCGTAACTCACTCGAATGTACTTATTTATCATTGGAAGCTACCTAAAAGCACACATTCTAGAATCATGTTCCCAGGGCTTTGGATTATTAAATTATCCTAGACAATCATAAAGGGGTGATTTAACTTTACAAAAAAAGCATAGAAATTCTATTACATGAGTCCGTCTTAACTAATTAGAATAATATACCCAACGTACATGGTTATTAATCTCACAAAAGAAATCTCACCCAACATACATCAAAGTACAAGACTCTAGCTTTGCCAAACCACTAACTCATACTCAAGTATGAAGGTATTCGTCCACACTGTAGCAGTAATAGTTCGGTCTCTATAATTGTAGTACTTTAAGAGAGACCACTACTACAGGTTCAGTTCTACATATTCGAAATACACTTATGCCAATGATGTGAGTGAACTACTCAGTGATTCAAGGTAAATCATTCCTCATTAGAACTCATGGCATAATAGTCTTATCTTCATAAAATGCTCAATTCCATCAAACGACTAAGAACTCAATTTTTTACTTGTATGACAAGTACCCATGGTCTATATCTTACTGTGAAGAATGACCCAACACATAGACTATTATTTATCACATTTGGACCTTAAATGTGCAATAATATAAGAAACAAACCAAATTGAATGAATTTAGTGGACCTGACGCCGGGTCCATTGGACATACCTGGCACCAAGTCTGCTCTGTTTTTCAAGAACTCCAGTTAGGTAGAGTTGACTTGGTGCCAAGTCCTGTGGACCTACTTGGTGCCGGGTCTATTTGTAATATATTTACACAGAATACATAGTCTTTAATGGTATACTTTCTAACAATCTCTTACTTGCACTACAAAGACTAAATAGTCCATAAGTGCCTACCCCTATGACATCTAAGTGTGGGCGAAACACCTTTTTCGTTAAAGGCTTAGTAAAGGGATCTGCAAGATTATTTACAAAAAAAATCTGATCAACCACAATCTCCCATTTCTAGATGAACTCCCGAATAAGGTGATACTTCCTCTTAATGCGCTTACCCTTCCTATGGTTTCGAGGTTCCTTGCATTGTGACACTGCTCCAGTGTTGTCACGATAAATCATGACAGGCCTATCCATGTGCGGTACTACTCCAAGCTCTGTGAGGAACTTTCGAAGCCACATAGCTTCTTTAGAAGCTTCTGAAGCAGTAACGTACTCAACTTCCATGGTAAAATCAACAATGTAGGACTGTTTGATACTTCTCCATGAAATAGTTCCTCCAGACAAAGTGAAGACATAACTACTAGTGGATTTTCTTTCATCTTTATCTACCTGAAAGTCTGAGTCTGTGTAAACAGTAGGAATCAAATCATCAGCATGATATACAAGCATATAATCTCTCATTTCTTTGAGATATTTTAATATATACTTGATGGCTTGCCAGTGAGCTTCCCCTAGGTTTAACTGATATTTACTAACCATGCCTACTGCAAAGCAGATATCTGGTCTAGTATAAAGTATAGCATACATAAGACTTCCCACAGCCGAAGCATAAGGGATCCTGATCATTTTCTACTTTTCTTCTTGTGTCTAAGGACATTGCTTGGAAAATAAGGATAATTGATGTCTAAAGGGTATAATAGCCTATTTACATTGATCCATGTTGTACTTGATCAACATCTTGTCAATATAAGTAGATTGGAATAAGTCTAATATTCTCTACTTTCTATCTCTAAGAAGCTTAATACCTAGAATGTAGCTAGTTTCTCCCATATCTTTCATACTAAATTGATTAGATAGTCAAACCTTAATAGATGACAATGTCCCTACATCATTTCCAATGAGTAAAATGTCATCTACATAAAGTACCAAGAAAATTACTTTGCCACTATCTGATTTCCTATACACACATGATTCATCCACGTTTTGAATGAAACTATAAGCCTCCACAGTTTCATTGAAACATATGTTCCATACTTGTGATGCTTGTTTAAGTCCATAGATGGACTTCTTAAACTTATAGACCATTTGTTCTTGACCTCTATCAATAAAATCGTCCGGTTGGGACATCTAGATGTCTTCGCTAAGATAGCCATTTAAAAAAGCCATTTTGACATCCATTTGTCATATCTCATAGTCATAATGACATGCGATGGCTAAGAGAATATAGAGAGACTTAAGTATAGTTACTGGTGAAAAGGTTTTCTCATAATCGATCCCTTCTTTCTAAGTGTAACCTTTAGCAATCAACCTTACTTTATAGGTTTCAACATTTCCATCTGCACCTCTCTTCCTCTTGTATACCCACTTACACCTAATTAGTTTTATCCCTTCAGGTGCAGTGACAAGATTCCAGACCTGATTGAGTTATATAGACTCAATCTCAGTATTCATGGCTAGCTATCATTTGTCTGCATCAGCATCAATAATGGCCTCCAAGTATCTAGTGAAATCTTACTCCTAATGATCAGATACTAGATCATAGATTTCTCCGGTCTATCTTTTTAAAACTCTTGTGATCCTCCTACTATGACGAGGCTCAATTTGTATAAGAACATCCAGTAGTATTTCTCTTGATTCTTTGATCGGGGTATTAGAAGTACCTGAAGTTGCATCAGTGACCAATTTCTCTTCTAACTATATTCTACTTGAACCCGTGGTAGATGTAACTTGTTCATCCTTTAAGTATCTAGCATTAGTTCTAACAAGTACCTTATGCTCTTGAAGATAATAAAAATATCTATATCTTATTCCTTTTGGATACCCAACGAAGTAGCATAACTCTGATCTCGATTCTAGCTTACTTCTTTTTGTCAGCACATAAGTTGGACAACCTCATATCTTGAAATGATTCAAACTAGACTTTCGTCCAGTCCATATTTCATAGGGTGTCTTAGGTACTAATTTGGAAGGTATCATTTTCAAAATATATGCCGCTCTTTCTAAGGCATATCCAAAAAAAAAAAAAATAGTAAGAGACGCATGACTCATTATGCTTCTAACCATTTCCATCAAAGTTCTGTTTCTTCTCTCAACTACTCCATTCTGCTAGGGAGTCCCAGGCACAGTTAACTAAGATACTATTCCATGATGTATTAAGTAATCCTTAAACTCACCAAGGAGATACTCTCCACCATGATCTGATCTCAAAACTTTAATTAATTTACTTGTTTGACGCTCCACTTCAGCCTTAAACTCTTTAAATTTATCAAAAAAGTTAAACTTGTATCTCATCAGATAAATATAACCAAAACGAGTGTGATCATCCGTGAAAGTGATAAAGTACTCATAGCCTCCCTTAGCTGGTGTAGTCATTGGACCACAAACATCCATATGAACTAATGCTAGTATTTACGTAGCTCTATCTGCCTTTTTTGGTAAATGACCTTTTGGTCATTACCTTTAAGGCAAGATTTTCACACTGAGGCCATTTTTTCAATCTCAATGAACCTAAAGGCCCATCTGGATTAGCCTCTGAATCCGATTGGGATTTATATATTCCAATCTTAAATGCCACAAATACGAGTTATTGAATATGGTATTTCTCTTTTTATTATGAGGTTCAGTTTAAATATTATTTATTTGATTTCTAATAGGATGTATATAAAAAAGATTTTTATACATGTTTCCTATACAAATTAAATTACCATTTCTACTAATGGAAACACCAGAATGAAAAGAAACAGAATATCCTTAATTCATCAATTTAGAAACTGAAATCAAATTCTATTTAAAATAGGAAACATAACATATCTTTTAAAAGTAACTTCCTATTACAATAAAAAATAAGCTCAAGATCTCCTATTACTTTAGCCCATATTCTTACTCAATTCCCTACTTGAAGTCCATGATCACCTTTACTGAGTCTTCTTATCCTTCTAAACCCCTATAAGGAGTTACAGACATGGACAGTGGCTCCAGAATTAACTACTTAGGAAGATGTCGATCCAACCATCAAAATAGACTCTAGGTATAAAGAAATACCTGAAGTAGACTTGGCTAAGAAGTTCGAACAATCTTTCTTCTAATGCCCCTACTTGCCACACTTTAAACATTTACTTTGGGCTGCTCGTTCGACTTGGCATGACTAGATGCTTTGGGATAGGTTCCTACGTTGTTTTGGACCTTCCTCTTCTTAAATTTCTTAAGCTTTGCCTTAATTCTAGAAGAAGCAGAACGAGAGACCAAAACTTTTGACATGGGCTTCATGATCTTCTCTGCCGCCTGGAGCTCTTTCATAAGCTCCGTGAGATTCATATACAATTTGTTCATTGTGTAGTTCAACTTGAACTATGAGTATGAATCAGGCAGAGTTTTAAGAACCGTGTCAATTTAGCTTTCAGGATCTATTGTTACGCCTAGGACCTCAGCCTCCTCGAAGTAGGCAATCATCTTGAGAAAATGCTCTCGAATCGATGCCCCCTCAACCATTTTAGTGTTCATGATTGCCCTAAGAGTTTCCTGCCTTGTGGGCTGGCTCTTGTTAGCAAACATGGTACATAATGATAAATCAATATCGTACGCAGTGGCCATGTGCTCATGCTTAGATTGGAGCACACTAGACGAAAGCCAACATATAGCACTTAGCCATATCATCAGCTTTCTTTCATGCCTTCTCAGCCTCTTACTCTTTATCAGTGGAATCTTCCCCAATCACAAGATAGGGATCTGTAAGAACATACTTATACTCCTTGGCTGTGAGTACTATGTTTAGGTTCTTCTTCCAGTCCACATAATTTGGGCCTGTCAACTTATTCTCCTTGATAATAATTGACAATGGACTGAAACCAAACATTTTTGAAATATTGCGAAAAACATTCATCTAATTTGTAAAAAAAAAATGCACATTTCTTTATATTATTTCTTTGATAATAGATAACTCTTAAAACCATTATCAATAATATAAATAGTTTGGCTTTTAGAAATACTAACAAAGCTTCGTTGGAAGATTAATAACATTCTAAGTTAAGTGTATAACCATCACGAATCAAAACTTCTTTAATAGGTAATGATCTAGAAAAAGTTCCACCAATAAAATGGCCACTGATTCACACCACCTACGGATAATCTAGTGCTAAAAATCTCCAACATAGGTTGGTCAATCCTAGCACATACCCTAGGCTTTTAATTTTACTCTTCCATTAGTTCTAAATACTTGTGGAAATCCATCTTATACGGGGTCATACTTAGAATGGCATGAGGAAATTCACTATCTCCAATGAGAGTTGTGACGGAAGTCATAGGGTCTTTAGAACCCCTTTCCCACGTAATCTTTGTATTGAAAATAGAGTTTTAGGACCAAAAACGTTTTCTACAATCTTATGGCTTCATTCACTTTAGTAAAAAATTAAAATTTAATATCAGTCTCTATGTCAAGGATTAAATCATTTGAGAGAATAAATTTTGAATTTATTTTACTCTTCTAAGTTAATGGCCAAGTAAAACTTTATTAAATAACCTTAAGTTCAATATTATTATCTGTTGCAAGGATTGAACCCTTTAAGAGAATAAACCATGAACTCTTTTATTTTAATATTTCTTAGATTGAAATGTTTAACCATTATATCTAGCGAGGCTTTGGTCTCACAAGAACTTGCACATTTGATCACAAAAATGAAATAAGTATGATAACAAAAGTAAACTTTTTCATGCTCAAACTATTCATTTATTCTTGAGTGACCAAATAATAGATTAAATATTATGAATTTAAAAATTAATAATCTTGTTTAATCCTAAGGTGGTTCATTCCTTTACTACTCATTTTCATGCAAATTATTCATCTATAGATAAATAAAACTATTACAGAAAATTAACCTCATACAATAATTTCAAAACATGACTACATCAAAAAAAAAATTGAGATACAGAACTTCAATAGTGCTCTCCCTTTTCTTAGATAGAATTTGCGCGCATCTGCCTCTGGGCAGAACAGACATGGCACCTGGTATGATAAATAAATACATTCGAGTGAATCACGGATTATCGGACTAGAAATCTAAAAATGGTAAATGTCTTTAAAATGGGTGTTAGTACATTTATCCTATCCCATTGATGAATGTTACATAGAAACGTATTTCTGTCATTTCACATGTAGGTTGGAGACATTGTTTTAGTAATATTTTTCTTAAGGTCAATATTTTTATATGGTGGTAAATGAGAATATTTAAAATGATAAAATACAGTTATTTGATAGTAAGGGCATTTTGGTCATTTTAATAGCTATGAATAATATGTCTCTTGGTCTCCGGAGTAGCTCAAGTTACCTTGGTGTTGTCTAGACACAATTTGGGCTTCATGGATAATTATCTAGAAGAGAAATAAAATGTATTCTAAGAGTCCAATTAGAATTAATTAATTAGTCTTAGGTATTTCATAAAGCCTAAAAAAGATAATTAATGAATTCAGAAAATTGGGCTGGAATAAATTATTTTATCATGATGATATATAGACATATATTAAGAGTCCAATAGAAAATTATCTTGGGTATTTGCTAAAATCCAGAAAAAATAATAAAGAAGATTGGTTTATGAGCCCAAAACCAAGCCTATTGGGGCTTAGTGTGTTTTCGCCCACTAGGGTTCCATATTAAACCCTAGGATGACCAAAATATATAGAGAAGAGATGGAAAGGTTTCCCAACCCTAGCTCTCTCCCTCTTGTGTTCAGCCACCCTTCCTCTTGTGTTTCCTCTTCCTTCTCTCCTTTCTCTCTAGGAGTAAATCTTGGTTATCCAAATGAGCTTTCACCAAGCTAACCCAAGATCAAGGTAGAGTCATACTTCGAAAAACTAAGAGAAAAAGCTTGGAGAAGTTTGATACATAGAAGTTGAAGATTGGCAGGAATACCGGTCGAACCACCGAGGCCTCCTTCTCCCTTTCCATCGCAAGATCCAGTGCAACTCGGTACCTAGTTGGTTAATCCGCGACCAAACAAGACAAGTAAGTACTCTCTCCTAGATGTGGATTGGAAAACTGATAATTTTCCGCTATGTTTTCTTTGATGTTTTTTGTTTTTTATCTTTCACCTATATCCTAAACTTTGCTCACACATTCTTTCTTTGATATCTAGTGCCATCTTTGGTATTTCTTTGATCCTTCAAATGCATTTGTGGACAAAATTGGTTCCTCTTGATGCTCCTTGGAATTACATTCATCACTTGTTCATTTAGCCTTCAATTCTTGGCTATATGTTATTTTGATTTTCCATAAGGATGGTTGTCTCATTTATACTTCTTTTGGCCTTTCTTTCACCAACTACTTCTTCATAAACCTCTTGACTCTTAACTTATTAGCTTCGTTAGTTTTGAAAACTCCTTAAAACCTCTTGAACATAGATTTCGCCTAAGGAGCCATCAGTTGTGACTTGGATTTCTCTCTTTCTTTTTTGGATAGTCCTTCTACCCCAAGATAATTCCTATCATGTAATAAATAAAAATATGTTATAAAGTAGATGAACAACTATTATCAAAAGAACAAGAGTTAAAAGAACTAAACAGCCCAACTATTGTACTTGTATTCCTTGTTGTTGCTGCCATAACTCCAACTTCCTTGTTTAATTGTATAGCTATAAACTTGGTAGAGTGAAGATCCCTCAGCAAGCTAGACGTGAAGGACAAAAAAATGCCCAGAAGAAAAAGAAGGCCATGGAAAACAGTAGATAAAAGAGGTTTGTTAAAAATTTTAGCTAACTAAGAAGAAGAAGAGATAAGAAGAGGCTTAACATGACTGACTTGGAATAGCTAGCAAATGAAATGACAATCCAATTCCATATGTCTCATTCGTTCATTGAAGATCGGATTCTCAACAAGTTATAGAGCACTTTAATTATCACAACATAAATGTACAGGCAAAGAACAATGATAATGATAATTTAGTAAGCAAATAAAGAATCTATTGAAGCTCAAAAGCTGTCTGGGCTAGAGCCCTATATTCAGCTTCAGCTAAGCTACTAGACACCACAAATTGTTTCTTGGATTTCTAGGAAATAAGAGAGTGTCTAAGAAAAATACAATAACTAGTGATACAGCGTCTATTGAAAGGACAACCAGCCCAATCAAAATTAGCAAATGCTTGAAGCTGAGGAGGATGATCTGCATTAAAGAATAGCCCTCGATCAAGAGTACCTTTGAAGTAGCGAAGGACATAGTGAACTGCTTGAACATGTAAAACAATAGGACAACTCAAGAACTGACTCAGTTGCTGAACAACAAAGCTAAGGTCAAGACAAGTGTGAGTTAAGTAACGTAATTTGGCGATGAGGCTATGGTAAAAAGAATCCCCAATATCTAACTTCTATTTGGAATCAAGAAGTGTAGAAATGGACTTGCAAACAAGAAACCTATGTTTCTCAAAAGATCAAGAGCATACTTGTGTTGAGAAAGATGAATCCCAACAGAAGAACGAGTGAACTTAAATCCTAGAAAATAATGGGCTTCTCTAAGATCTTTGATTCAAAATTTACTATGTAGTTGAGCCTTAACAAGTTGCATTTCATGTAATTGATTGTTGATTACCAATATGTCATCCATATAAACTAGGAAGATAAGAAATAAACTAGAGTGAACCTTTAAAAAAAGTTGTAATCTAACTTAGCTTGAGAGAAACCAAGACTAAACAAAAACTAAGTTAAGCTAGCATTCCACTATTGACTAACTTGCTTAAGGCCATAAAGAGACTTATCCAATTTGTAGATAAGATTGGAAGAAGGTGCTGCAAAACTAGAAGGAAGCTACAAATAGACCTCTTTATTCAAACCGCCGTGAAGGAAGGCGTTATTAATATCTAATTGATGAATGTGCCATTAATGAATGACTACCAAGGCAAGCAAAAGGCGTATGGAAGTAATCTTGACTACAAGAGAGAAAATGTCAAGGAAATCTACCCTCTCTTTTTGTGTATATCCCTTAGACACTAATCTAGACTTAAACCTATCTACTATGCCATTGGCTTTATATTTCACTCTATAAATCTATTTACAGGTAATGGCCCTTTTACCTGGAAGTAGGAGAACTAGATGCCAAATCTTATTAGCTTCGAGAGCCATGATTTCATCTGTTATTGCATTTCTCCAATCAGGTGAAAAATAATATGTTAATACTAAATTTTGTTATAGTGTTACAATTTTTTTAGCTAAAATTTGAATCTTGTCAAGAAAAAAAAAACTATGAAAAAAGACTCTATTTAATCAGGATGTAAACACTATTATCATTTTTTGTCTAATTAAGATGTTAGCTCCATTTAAAATATTTTCTTCCAAAAGGAAACTCTATATAATCGGGATGTAAATACTAATTTTTTTTAACTATATGATAAGATAGAGATATGAATTAGAATTTACCTCTATTAAGAGATATTTTAATTAATAATCAACTGAAAATATCATATATATATATATATATATATATAACTGTATATTTAAACATAAGATCCTCAAGTTTTCTTTTATTAATTATATATTTATTATGAGGATTTACAAGAAGATCAAGAAATAAGAGAAAAGAATATGAAAATATCTTCTCCGGTAGAGGGATTGCAATCCTTAGCATCAGTAATTGCCTATGCTAAGCTGCATAGGCAAGAGTCTCCAATGGATTTCTTCAACTTGTATGTTGTTTCCGCAAATCTCCAGAGTGTCTTCTACGGGGATTTGACGAAGCTAGACGGAATAATGTATCGGGTTGGAGCTGCGAGGACATTTCTTATACGTGGATTGAAGCTGAAACTGCAACAAGGTTTGTAGGGATGAGTTTGTTTAAATTATTACAATACTAGATAGGAGGTCCGAGCTTATTCGAGGTGAATAATGTTTTTTTTAATGTTTTAATTATTTTTTATTTGAAGATTACTTATAAACACGTGAAGAAATATATAGATATATTTTATAATACACATATAAAATATAAAAAGTCAATGATATCAATATTTTAGAAAATATTTTAATTTCTAAAATTAAAATAAAATATAATCTAAAACAAATATTTTTAAAAGGCAAGATAATTATACATTGGCACTGAAAGCATCCTAGTTAAAAATGGACTTCTAGATTCATCGTTCCTTAACATTTAGATAAAATTCATTTATATGACTTTTCACTTTTTTTTTTAATTGTGCAAGATAATTATACGTTGGCGGTATAAGCATTCTAACTAGAAATGGACTCCCAGATTCATCGTTCCTTAACATTTAGATAAGATTCATTCATATAACTTTTCATCTTCTTTTTTTTTATCTGAATTTATATCACCTCTTTATTTTTTTATAAAAAAAAATTTTAATTCATTTTTACCAAATGTCAAAACAATACACTGTTACGTGTTTCAATAGTAGTTCTCCGTAACTACTTATATATATATATATATATATATATATATTTCAGTGTTATTTATTAATTAATTAGTTTTATGAATTTAGGAAGTTAGGATTCTTGTTTCAGTTTAGGAAACATTTTGATACTTTTATTTTCACATAGTTCTGTTTCTTGATTTGGGTTTGGGATGTTTAGGGTTCATCCTTTCAGCAAGTGATTGATGTTACTGCTAATATTGTTCTAAGTAATACTTTCCTCCTATGTCATTTTAAGTTTAATTTAGAACATATAAATTAATATTTGATATTTACATTTTTTGAAATTAAAATTAAACGATGATATTGAAATAAATTTATAATAATTAAAAATTATTTTAAAATTATCTCTTACAATAAACATATGAGGTTAAATATTTATTGCTGTCAAAATATAAAAATAAAACATAAAATCAAATAGGAGAACGTAAAGAAGATAAATAAAATACTCTAAAAAAATCTTACAGATATAATTATCATTATATAATTTTATATTAAACTATGTATTTTTTCTATAATTGAATAATTTATATTGAATGACGGTAAAAAAAAACTATACTCAATTTTTTAAATACAAATTAAATTTGAAATATATTGTTATTACAGGAGATAGATTGGCATTTTTCAAAAATTTTAAGAATCTTTTTTTAAAAAAATTACAAATAAATTAACTCATTAGTGAAATAATTATTTTCAATAATAAATGTGTACAGTCAAAGAAAAAATAATAATTTATATATGTCAAATCATCTATGTCTTGTTCATATTTATAGATGTCAAGAATAATAAACTATCTTGTATGAACTTCAAACCATGAAGTTTAAAATCCAAAACTATATATTTTGAAACCCTAAATTTTAAAACCCCGAAACCCTAAACTCAAAACTCTAAAACTCTCAACACCGTAAACCCTAAAACCTCCAAACCTTAAAACGCTAAACTCTGAAACCTAAATTCTAAATTCAAAACCCTAAACTCTAAATCCTAATCATTCTTATTTTTTAGGTATTGGCACATTATATTAATTTTTTTCCTTTTAGTTTTATGTTTGTTTTTTGACTGGCTGAGAATATTTCTTTTGCTGGTGATCAGGTGTGATATATTTGTTGACTAACAAGCTCATAATCACTGTCAGGGACTACTGAAGGATGGAAGCAAGAGGCGTAAAATACCTTGAATGGGATAAGTCATCCCTTACCGTCAAATGGAACTTGAAGGAAGGTCAACTACAGGGAAAATCGCGATTTGCGACGAATTTTTTGCGACGGCTTCAATACCGTCGCTAATAGCGACCAATTTGCGACAATTTTCAAAGAAGTCGCGAGTTAACCAAAACCGTCGCAAAATTTGCGACGGTTTTGCGACGGCCAAAATACCCGTCGCAATTCGTAGCAAAATCGTCGCTATTTGCGAGGGTTTTGCGACGGAGATTTATTTTAAAAAATATATTTTTTAAAAAAAATTTTGAACGTCCATCACAAAACCCTCGCAATTTGCGAGGGTTTTGCGACAGCAAGTTATTTTTTTTAAAAAATATTTTTTAAAAATTTTTTTAAACGTCCATCGCAAAACCCTCGCAATTTGAGAGGGTTTTGCGACGGCAAATAACCCTCGCAATTTGCGAGGGTTTTGCGACGACAAATTATTTTTTAAAAAAATATTTTTAAAATTTTTAAACGTCCATCGCAAAGTCCTCGCAATTTGCGAGGGTTTTACGACGGTAGTTAGCCCTCGCAATTTGTGAGGGTTTTGCGACGGTAATTTATTTTTTAAAAAAATATTTTTTAAAAAATTTTTGAACGTCCATCGCAAAACCCTCGCAAATTGCGAGGATTTTGCGACGGCAAATAACCCTCTCAATTTGTGAGGGTTTTGCGACGGTAATTTATTTTTTAAAAAAATATTTTTTAAAAAATTTTTGAACGTCCATCGCAAAACCCTCGCAAATTGCGAGGATTTTGCGACGGCAAATAACCCTCTCAATTTGTGAGGGTTTTGCGACGACCGATTGTTTTTTTAAAAAATATTTTTAAAATTTTTGAACGTCCATCGCAAAGTCCTCGCAAATTGCGAGGGTTTTGCGACGATCGATTGTTTTTTTAAAAAATATTTTAAAAATTTTTGAACGTCCGTCGCAAAGATCTCGCAATTTGCGAGGGTTTTGTGACGGATTTTGGGCCCTCGCAATTTGCGAGGGTTTTACGACGGTCAATATTTTTAATTAAAAAATAAATAAATGAAAAAATTTATAGAAAATCTCAAAACCCTAATTCGTCGCAAATCCGTCACTAATTGCGACAAATTTGCGAGGGTTTTACAACAAAATAGGGTTTTAATCTTTTTTTTTTAAATTTTTCTTTATGTGTTTATGTGATGGTGTATTTTGACAAATTTACTGAAATATTTTTAATAACATGTCTCAATTAGTGCATTTTATTATAATTTTGTATATGTAATTATGTCATGTTATACACCTAATGTATTGCATAAGTAAATGTATATAGTTAATTATGTTATGTTATATACTTATTCTAATATATAAGTATATGTATATAATGTATATAAGTATCTGTTTAGTTTAATATATATATATATATATATATATATTATAATATGTAGGTATATATATACATATGTCTAATTTTTTAATCTATCACTTTGATTAAGTAGTGTATAAAGTAAAATATATAAAGAAAAATAATTCAAATACTATTATTATTGTTGATATCACTAAAAAAATGGTGAAATTTATAATGTAGAGATCAATTTGTAATGCTCTTCGTCTCCTACATGTTAATATATATTATAGTATATAGCTATGTATATACATATGTCCAATTTTTTAATATATCTATTTTGTTAAGTGGTGTATAAAGTAAAATATATACAGAAAAATAATTCAAATACTGTTATTATTGTTGAGATCACTAAAAAAAATAGTGAAAATTATAATGTAGAGATCGATTTGTAATGTTATTCATCTCCTACATATTAATATATATTATACTATATAGTTATATATACATATATCTAATTTTTTGATCTATTTATTTGATTAAGTGGTGTATAAATTAAAATATATAAAGAAAAATAATTTACATAATAATATTATTATTAAAATCACTAAAAAATAATAAAAATTATAATGTATAGATCGATTTATAATGTTATTCGTATTAATTTATGAGAAATTAGCGAGGGTTTTATTTTTTCGTCACAAATTGCGACGAAATAGCTAGAAATTTAAAAAAAAACTAAAATTTTCCAAAATTTTTCACTCCCTCCTTTTTTTTTTCCCCTCCTTCTTCCCACATCCTTCTTCCTCCCCTTCCCAAGCTTGCGCCGCCGCCATCTCTCCCCCCTCTCCCCGCCGGCGACCTCCCCGCAGCTCCCCCATCCCCGCGCCCCCTTCCCTCAACTCCCCCCCATCCCGCGCCCCACTCCCTGGCGCTCCCACCCCCGCAGCCCCCCTCCCCGTGCCCTCCCACCCCCGCCGACCCTCCTCCCCCGCAAGTCCCCCCTCGCCACCCCCCCCACCCGCAACGACCCTCCCCCACAGCTCCCCCCTCCCCGCGCCCCCTTCCTGCAGATCCCCCTCGCCCGCCCCCTCCCTCGCACCCCCTCCTCGCAAAGTCTCCCTCGACCCCCTCCGCTCTCGCTCGCCCCCTTCAGCCCGCCCCCTCGGTGAGCGCCTCCACTCGCCATTCCCGTGCTATCGTCGTGCTATTGTTGAAGCCGATTCATTTGGGTAAGTAGTTAGAATTTATCTCTTGAGCTACTTCATTATCTTATAAACTAAGTCCATGTTGGGCGATTTGCATTTCCCTGAAGCTTTGAAATTTGGGTGATTATTTGTGAATGAGCAGAGTTGGAATTGATGTATAAAAGTTGTATTGATGTTGGGGTTGAATTTGAGGAGATTGGGAGTG
This sequence comes from Voacanga thouarsii, assembly GCA_026120185.1. Lineage (NCBI taxonomy): Eukaryota > Viridiplantae > Streptophyta > Magnoliopsida > Gentianales > Apocynaceae > Voacanga > Voacanga thouarsii. The sequence goes on along the minus strand of JANUWF010002383.1, from coordinate 1,362,663 downwards.
ACATGATGGTGGTTTGATGTGAGATTATTGATTTAAATTTAGAATTGTGAACTGGAATTGCTGAATTGTTAGTTGGAATTGTTGTCCTTTTTAAACATTCATGGTGTTTTGATCTATACTTATATGTGATATACTTTGTACAAAGTGTACTCTTTTTTACCCTGTTATAAAAAAATTACTACTTTGATCAAATTATATGGGAATTATGTTTTAGCTATATAAACCCTTATAAATTAATTTGATTGGTTATGATGCCATAATAGGAAGGTTGATATCTGATTAGTTTAGTAATCTTATTACTTGATTATAATAATATATTAGTGTCTCTAGTGGAAGATTTAACTCTAGTGGAATGCTTTGAAGGCTCTTTTATGTGAGAAATTCGTTTCCTTAGATTATGAAGATGTAGGAGGTGCGTGTTGTTCATATAAATTGCCTTTGTGTTGAATTCAAATGTTAGATTCCCCGTGAGTAATGGGTGATTACTCCTCCTGGATAATGGGTGATTACCCCTAGTTATCATTTTATTTATTTTTTTTTTGTATAAATGAATGATCTGTCTTTGTTGTTTGCAATTGCATTTTGATTGTATAATTTTGAGGTGGCCCTGTGCCTGGAAAATGTCCAATTACAGGGGAGACTCTGTCAAATTTTTTTTCAAAATCTGCCGCTATTTACTGTGGAGTAGAATAACTACCCTTATCTTGGAGTGTATTATTCGATTGAACATGAGTATATATCCCATAATAGCATTATTATTAAAAATAATATTGCTAATAAGAATAAGAATAGGACTAATGAAATGAGTAATAATAATAATAATTTCATATATAGGTGGATGTTAATAATAGCAGGAATAATATACGTTATAGAGAGAGTTTAAACAAATATAAACATTGGAATGAAAATAAATAAAATGTTATTATTTTAACCATTGGAATGCGTAAAATAAGAATATAATTAGTTTTAATATTATTTATCTTAATCAAATTCCTCAATTTTCTCATTTATTTCCACATTTATTTTCACTCTTCAAATAATTGTACTTTTCACCTCAATTAAATGTAGAACTTGGTTAAAACGTAGATATTGAAGGTGTAACTGTATCTAAAGATAGCAATTGTAAATTCTATGTTTTGGACCTCTTTTTGTTAGATAATAGAAAGGAAAATGTAATTACACTTCTCTTCCTTTTGTTTAAGGGGTGATTTTAATTATTGAGTTGATTGTTCTTTTCTCTCATTTAGACGTCATGGAGGATCGTAGTTGGATGTATAGAAGGCACGCTTCAGGTGTAAAAGGGATCACTATTGAATTTGAGGAAGGGGTTAAGGCTTTTTTGACATTTGCCTTATCAAATGCAATATCAAGCGTAATTAGATGCCCGTGTGCAAAATGTAAGAATAAAAAGTATCTAGATCCAGCACAAGTTAAGCTCCACCTGTGGAAGTCTGGATTTGTGCCTAGGTATTACCGGTGGACATGTCATGGTGAGCCATTCGAGTGTCCCTCAAGTGTGTCTACCTCAATCCCGAATTTGATTTACATCAAGAAAATCTGTCTCGCGAAATGGTTTTAGACGTAGCAGGACCCGACTTTCCCCCGAAGCTCCATCGACAGACCATTTTGAAGAACCACCTAATGTGGAGGCACAAAGGTTTTACGATATGTTAAAGGCGGCAGAGACTCCTATATGGGATGGATGCACACAACATTCGCAGCTTTTCACCGGCTTCAAGGTTATTAAACATTAAGTCCGAAAATAACCTCTCGCGTAAAGCCTTTAACGATGTTGTGCAATTGATGAAAGAGGTTGTGCCTAGCGATAATACGATTCCCGATGATTTCTATCGGATGAAAAAATTAGTGGTCGGGTTGGGTTTGCTCGGTACAAAAAATAGATGTATGCAATAATGGATGCATGCTTTATCGGAAAGATGACATGAATCGTAGAGAGTGTAAATTTTGTGGCCATCCTCGATATGCACAGAAAAAGGTTGGGAAGAACACAAGTAGAAGGGAAATTTCATTCAAGAAGATGTATTACTTCCCGATAACACCGAGGCTACAAAGATTGCATACTTCTAAAACAACAGCTGAGCACATGAGATGGCATGGAGAGAGCAGATCGGAGAAAGGCACCATGAGTCACCCTCGTGATACTAAAGCATGGCAACACTTTGATCGAATGCATCCTAAGTTTGCAAAAGAAGTACGGAATGTCAAACTTGGTTTATGTACAGATGGATTCTCACCATTTGGGATGTCGGGTAAGCAATATTCATCCTGGCCGGTCATTCTCACACCGTATAATCTCCCCCCGTTGATGTGTATGAAGGATCCAGTTATGTTTTTAACAATCATTATCCTGGGCCCCAAGAATCCAAAGCACCAGGTGGATGTTTATTTACAACCCTTGATAGACGAATTAACCAAATTGTGGTTTGAAGGTGTCACCACTTATGACATATCGAAGAAACAAAACTTCCAACTACGGGTGGCACTTTTGTGGACTATTAATGATTTTCCTGCATATGGTATGTTGAGTGGGTCGGAGCATTGCTCGGGAGATCGGCTTGTCCATATTGTATGGGCAATACAAAGTCTTTTCATCTACAAAATGGTGAGAAACAATCATGGTTTAACTGTCACCGTCGTTTCTTACCATCGGATCATCCTTACCGGAGGGATACGAGATCTTTTAGGAATGATAGAGGTTCTGAGACATCACAGCCTGTGCAATACCCTACTGGTGAAGAAATCTGGGATAGTTTGTCTAACTATGAAAAAATTACAGAAACATGCAAAGAAATTGGAAGGAGTAATGGCAGGGGAATATCTCATAATTGGGCAAAAAGGAGTATTTTTTGGGATTTGCCGTATTCGCGAACTAATTTGGTCCGACATAATATTGATGTAATGCACAATGAGAAGAATGTATTTGACAATGTCATGAATACAGTTCTTGAGGTAAAGGGTAAATCAAAAGACAATTTAAAGGCTAGACGTGACTTAGAAATTTATTGCCATAGGCCCGAGCTACATGCCTTGAATGTGGGAGGAGGAAAAGTGGCTATACCTAAAGTTGTTTACTCGTTGACATCAGAACAAAAGAAACTTTTGCTTGAATGGTTGAGGGGATTGCAACTCCCAGATGGATACGCTTCAAACATTGGAAGATGTGCTGATTTGAATGAGTTGAAGTTATCCGGTATGAAATCACATGACTATCACGTATTCATGGAGAGACTACTTCCAATTGCATTGAAGGAATTTCTTCCTTCTAATGTATGGGGTGTTTTGATGGAGTTGAGTCTTTTTTATCGTGATCTATGCTCTCCTAAGTTAAATATAGCTCATATGGCCAAATTGGAGTCCGACATTCCTTTATTGTTATGTAAGTTGGAGAAGATATTTCCACCTGCATTCTTTGATGTAATGGAACACCTATTAATTCATTTGCCTTACGAAGCAAGAGTTTGTGGCCCTGTTCAATATAGGTGGATATACCCGTTTGAACGGTAATCGAATCATTCAATCTAATTCTTTTCATAGCAGGTACGATATAAGCGTGTGTGACTGAAGTTGAATTTTTTTTTAAATGACAGGTATTTGCATCAATTGAAAATCAAGGTGAAAAATAAGGCTAGAGTTGAAGGGTCAATCTGCAATGCTTATCTAGTTGCGGAAGCATCCACTTTCTTCTCTTATTATTTTGAGCCACATGTACAAACAAAACGTACAATTCCGGCGCGTAATGAAGAGGGAGGACGATTAGAGAGGGTGCAAGAACCTGGGCTGTCAATCTGCAATGTTCAAGAACGGGTGATAGGACGAATTCGAACTCGGTTCCTTACTTCTGAAGAATTTGTTGCAGCAAGAATTTATATGTTGCTTAATTGTGGTGAAGTGCAGCCATACATTGAGTACGAGCTACTACTTCATACATTTTATACGATAAACGATACCTCATAATGATTTTGACTCATTCAATCTAATTCTAATGCATTACAGGGCATTCATGGCACACTTACGAAGTCTGGCTCCGACTATATCAGAGATAGAAATCAATAGAAGAATTAGCCTTGAATTTGCAGAATGGTTTAGTGGATATGTAAGTCTCAAAAGTTAATAACTTGCATTTGGAACTCCATTGGGGATTCAATGGAGTTTCGTAATGCTATAACTTTCATAATTAAAAAATTAACTTGTCTAATGTTTTTTAGGTACAAGATTCAGAAAATATGGTTACAAATGAATGCTTGAGGAACTTTGCTTGGGGTCCGTCAAGGCTAGTGAAATCATATAGTGGGTATATAATTAATGGTTACCGATTTCACACTAATGATTATGCGGAGGGAAAGAAAACAGTTAATAGTGGTGTTTGCGTGAAAGGGATTGGAAATGACGCATCAGGACCTGATTACTATGGAGTGTTAAATGAGATTATTGAAGTACAATTTCCTGGTAATCCACAGCAAAGCATTGTTCTTTTTAAATGTCACTGGTTTGATCAAACATTGAATCGTGGTACCAGGGTACATCCGCAGTATAATCTTGTAGAAATTAACCACAAAAGGAGCTATGCTAACTATGATCCATTTGTTCTAGCTCAACAAGCTATCCAAGTGTATTATGCATCATATCCAGAGAGTAAGAGGCCAAGATCCGATTGGTTGGCGGTTGCAAAACCAAAGCTCGACATATAATAGATGCACCTGTGGTTGATAGAGCTTATCGGAAGAAGTAGATGCTATCGACGAAGTCGACATATCGTTATTTGTTGATCTTGGTATTCTGACGCATGAGAATGGTATGAGTGAAATGTTGGATGTTCAAGATGAGGCTATAACAGCAAGGGAAAATTCTCCTATAAATGAAGAGAAAGAAGATGAATGAGAAACGAATAGCGATACCTCAGTAGATGATGATGAGTCTGTATCAGAGAATGATTCTAGTGAATAGGCCTGATTTCAATTCATTTACAAATAATATAGTTAATGGTGAGGGAATCCTGAAATCTATTGCATCATTACTATCCAATGTCAAATTTTAATTTACAATTTATTTGTTACTTGAATCTACATGCCTTGAATCTTTTAATTTTTATTATTTTAAATTCCATCACATACAATTTTGTTTCACAATTTTGTCTAATTGTCGGGAATCTCATCTCCTTCTTTTTTTGCAGGAATCTTTCGTTTAGACTTGTACAGCCCGGAGGATTTTTATTATTCCTTATTATATTCTTTTGTGGTGTAAACAACAAGGTAATTTATATATTGTATTGTTGCTGTATTGACAGACAATTCATAAGGACAGAGGCATTTATAATTTTTAGCTTGATTTTAACTATATCTAACATTTTAATTGGAACCCCGTGAGTGATGGGTGATCATTCCCCGTGAGTGATGGGTGATCATTCCTCTTGGGTAATGGGTGATTACCCCTAGTTATCTTTTGAATTTTTCTATTATTGAAAGATCTGTCTTTGTAGTTTGTAACAGCGTTTTGATTGTCAAATCTTGAGGTGGCCTTGTGCCTGGGAAATATCCAATTATAGGGGAGACTCTGTCAAATTTTTTTAAAAATTCAATTTACAAGTACAATGTTTATTTTGACATATCCATCATTATCATACTTATTATTGTATTACTTTAAACTAGCGAATAGATATAACGTTCCAATGTTATTATTCTTTTATCATTTTTATCCACAGTTATTTACATCCTTCTTTTGAAGTGGGCTTCGTTTTTATTGGTTACTTATTTTTCTTTTTTCATCTCCTTTAGCAATGTCTTCTAATGAAGGATTATTGAGGGAGGGGAGTCAGGAGGGTCAGGAGCCTTATACTCCATCCCCTACTCAGCTACCTCAGCTTTCAGTGCCTCGTTCATTACATGGCTCTATTGGAGATGAGGGAGTACCATCCCCGGCTTTTCAATCATCCGCTGCTTCAGCTTCGCATTCTGTTGGGTTGCAAGTTACGGACTCCCGACCTTGGATTGTTCCACGGGGAAACGGGTAAGTAACATATTCATACTTTGTAAGATGTTGATTATTAGTTCAATTATTATTATTATTGAGATTAACATAACTATATTGTACATTGTCATTGCACCAAAAATAGGTTCGCCGGCTCGGACAAATGTGTCCGAGAAATTTCAAATATAATACAATGAGTACTTCATCGGTTCGTATCAGACATACACGCACGTCCCGATAACCGTGCGAGACTTATGGTTTCAAGAATTTGGGGTAAGCAATTTTTGAGTATTTTTTATCGTTTAAGTACTATGTTATATGTTAATCATAAATCTTAATCATGATCATGCAGAAATATTTTCGGTGGAGGGAAGAGTATGCTTCGCTAATTCGATCAACTTGGGAAAAGAAGTGTCGGACGTGATTTTCGGACATAATGTCTAGGCTGAGGAAGAGGGATGATTGGGTATGTCCTCATTGGATAGAGGCACGGTATTGGAATGACATTTGCGAGTGCTGGAGATCGGAGAAGTATCGAAGCTCTCATCCACCAACAAAAAGAATCGTGGGAGTAGCTGCACCCATACTGGAGGGTCTATTTCGTTCACAGAACACGAGGACCGTTTGGTAATTCACATTCACTTAATTAATTATTATTCTAAATTATTTTATTACAAATTTATGTAAGATTGTAATAATTACATTTTGTTAACATAAATGTAGCGGGCCAAGGAGGGGAGTTCTTTTAGCTACACAGACATGTTTGAGACATTACATGTCTTTCAGTGCGGGCCACAAAAGGGTCAGTTTGTCAGTGAGCGATCTCGCCAAACATTGGCAGTATATAGATTAAATATGTTGAAATTCTTTATACTGCGTGGAATTTGTATTTTATTTTGATAATTACTATTGACAATTCTTTTTTTTTTTGTTTTTTAGGATAAGGTGCGAAATCTCATACAGAGCACTCCTCAGTCCGAGTCTAGTGACTCTGTAAACTCTGTTGTTCATTTTGATGAAAAAGCCATGTTTGTAAAGGCACAAGGCGGGTTCAAAAGGGGACGAGTTTTTGGGTTAGACTCAGAGGCGACACATGTTCGAACTAGACTGTCTCAAAGTGGACCGCATGCATCTTCCCCTACACCGATTGATATTGGACATCTAGTAGAGCAAAGGGTTCAACGAGTCGAGCGGAGATTCAATCGACAAATAGACTTGTATCGGGACTTCATGAGGCAATAGCGAGTCTACATTTGGTGGTTGGATGGCAGCTATGTCGGACAAGATGGGTATTCCTGCACCATCTATGCCATCCATAGAAGAGATAGAAGCGCGCATTGCGGCTGCTAATGCTGAAGATGAAGATCCAAATGCTGACGATGGATTTGATCCAGCTGATGAACACCCGGGCCCACGTAAGGGCTCTCGTTCCCCTCATCCACCCCCTTCTGCAGCTGCTCCTTCATTACTTACATAGATTTGTTATATTTATTTTTATACTCTTTATACACTATTACTTATTTTTGTGAATTATTTTACTTTTTTAGATACTTATTATGTATTTTATATTATATTATATTTTAGTATTTTAATTATATTTATTTGGGCTTATTTTTAATTTTTTATAGTATTTTTTTGGATTATGAACATAGTTTTGGCATTTATTTGTATAGTGTTTCAGGGTTGATTTACAGGGAATTAATAATTTAAAATAAATATAATAATAAAAAATAAAAAATTATTGCAAAATTCTCGCAAAACCGTCGCAAATTGCGAGGGTTTTGCGAGGGTCTAAACCGTGGGTTTGCTTGGGCCCTCGCAAAACCCTCGCAATTTGCGAGGGTTTTGCAAGGGTCATGACTTGGGGGTTAATTCTCCCCTCGCAAAACCGTCGCAATTTGCGAGGGTTTTGCGAGGGTCCAAACCTAGCCCTCGCAAAACCGTCGCAATTTGCGAGGATTTTGCGAGGGTCAATGTTTTTCGTCGCAAAACCGTCGCAAATTTGCTCCTTTGGTGAAGTTTGACCAAAAAATATTCGTCGCAAAATCCTCGCAAAACCGTCGCAATTTGCGACGGCCATGCGACGGTTTCCCATGGCCATCGCAAATTGCGACGTCATTTTTTGCGACGGCTAAAACCGTCGCAAAAACGGTCAGCGACGGTTTTTGGCCGTCACAAATCGCGATTTTTCCTGTTGTGCAATCTGTTTAGAGCTTACGATAAAAAGGAGAAAATATACACACCACTTTGCAAGCTCTGTCAAGATCCTTGAAAGTAAGATTGGAGTGTGTTGACGTTCCTCGGTTTTTGACCAAAATAGGTCAGAAACCATTTCGTCTGCCAAAACTAGGTGTCCAATTTGAGGTATCCTGTTGCAGAGGGTTCCTTGCATTGGGCAGACGCGAGGACTTCTCAATTTCAACCAGACTTACTGTTTTTGTATTTTAATATTTCTTTAAAAGATTTAAAAAAACTTATCCTATTTTTAAATTTTATAAATTTTTATTTTAAAAGAATAATATTTTTATAACACATAATACATTCATTCGAATCTAATTATATAAATAATTTATAATTAGAAATTATTATTTTAAATTTAATCTTAATAAAAGAATATGCCTCTAAATTTATATAATTTCTTTATATTTTAATTTGACTAATTTATATTTTAAATTAATTCGAATAAAAAGTGGAGAAAAATTAAGTCAAATACGCAAATAATAAAAATATTGTTAAATATTTTTTATATAAAATTTAAATTATGTTTTATATAAAATTAAAAATATCAATTTAAATTAGTTAAATATTATCAAATTATATTCAGTTTCAAATAAAATGAAAAATAAAAATTAATGTTGAATGAGATATTAAAAAAATTAAATCTTTATATTTTTTATATACAAATTAAAATTAAACGATGATATTGAAATTAAATTAATAACTAATAATTATTTTAAAATTATCTTTAAAATTAAACATATGAAGTTAAATATTTTTAGTAATTGCTGTCAAAATATAAAAATAAAACATAAAATCAAGTAGGAGAAATTAAATTTGAAATATAAATATTACAAGAGATAGATAGGTATGTTTTCAAAAATTTTAAAAATTTAAATCTTTTTAAATAAAAATTAAACAATAAACTACAAATAAATTAAATAATTTATAAAATAATTATTTTCAAGATATTTGAGAATTTAAATCTTATATATATATATAATGTGTAACCCCACGCAGCTTGCACTAGGCCCGCGCGGGCTTGAGCACGAATCCCGTGCGGGCTTGGGAAAAAGAAACAATTGCACTTGGCAATTGAAATTGCAACTGCAACCAATATTTAAAGTAACATAGTAATTTAATATATTTATAATATTAATTTATTAAAATTTAATATTTAAGATTAAAATATTATTTATATTTTAATACATTAAGTAATTTATATAATTAAAAATTATTATTTTAATTTTAATTTTTAATAAAAATATGTATTTAAATTTATAACTTTTTTATATTTTTAATTAATAATTTTTAATTATATAATATTTATATAATTGAATTACGAATGTATTATGTGTTATTTTAAAATAAAAATTTATAACTTAAAATATAGGATAAGTATTTACTTTTTAAAATATATATTAAAATTAAAAAAAAGAAAAAGAAGAACCTCGCGCTGGCATTTTGATTTGAGTAATTTATATTTTAATTGATTTGAAACTGAATTTTTATTTTTAGGTTAAGTTTAATTTAGAACATATAAATTAATATTTTAAAATTAAAATTAAACGATGATTATGAAATAAATTAATAATAATTAAAAATTATTTTAAAATTATCTCTAACAATAAACATATGAAATTAAATATTTTTAATAATTGCTGCAAAAATATTGTTTAGACATACCACCTCTCACTTTTTAACTTGAGGAGGGTTCTTGCTCTGGATTTCGTGCTGTAATCGCTCTGGAATATGCACTGCCAGGAACTTCAACGGAGGTTGTCTTCCACATTCTCACGAAGGTATCTATTGCTAGTTCTCAACCTATACCGTATTGAATAGTATTCCAACTTGCAGAAGAGATTCTCAAAGAATTCAAGCTTCTTGGCATTGTCATTCCTTAAAAACATGAAAAGACGTGAAATTCCCATGAATAAGGGACAAGCTTTACTTCATTAGGAATGTCAGAAGCAATTAGAGGCTAGGTTGAGGTCTGCATTGGAAGCTCTCAACGAGGGGAAGAAGAAATTGCACCTTTGCTTGGTCTGGAAAAGTTTTGTGAATGCAAAAGCTGCACTTGGTCTGTAATTTCTTTTTCTTCTCTTTTCTGGAGAATGCAACTGAATTAACTTGCTCTTGAGATAGTTAGGAGAATGCTCTTTTCCTTCAAACTGGACTGAAAAACTTGTGCAGTTTGTTGCAGTAAATTGTTGATTTTTTGTGAACTTATTTGTTGGGTGATGACTGCTGCTTGTTCGGCCATTTTGCTAGGGCCTGTCAGGATGCGTTCCACCCCTAAAAAAAAAAAAGCATTTCTTTTTAATTTTTCATGTTTTAATAGCAACCAAAGATGGAAATGAGGCATGCGTGGCGCCTATCCTCCAATTATATAAATAAATAAATAAATATATATATAATTTTGTATTTCTCTTTAAAATATATTTTTATATTATTTTTGTTAAATTTTGTATTTATATATATATATATATATATATATATATATATTACTGTATAACATTATTCCTTAATTTATGGTTGTTGACGTCAGCTTTGCTGAGCCGACGCAACGATTACTTTGAGCCGTTGCTGATTCGATAAGTTTTGTCAAGTCGATAAAGTCAATATTTCAAGCAGCCAATAGTCATGGTCAACATCGGCACCACAAAGCCGATAAGAAGAAAAACAAATTCTTGATCTTTCGGCACAAGAATTCTGCACGACCGTTGGGAGTATTCTTTGGCCGGAAGAAACTCCACGAGCTGTTAGTGGCTCGATTGTAGCAAGTATAAAATGGGAGCATTGCCCAAAACCCAAAAACAACAACCATCAACCAACAGCACCAACGTTCAATTTCTTCTGTTTCGTTGTCATTTACAGCTTTCTAGTCTAGGAATTCAATTTCATACAGCTTTATTACAGCTTTCCTTTACAGCTTTGTTTCCAACTTTCTTTACAGCTTTCCGTTCTTTTGTTGAAATTTAGGTCTTTTCTGTATTCTTTCCTTAAAGTACATCAATACACGTATTTGCTTGTTACGAAAAGTTCTTCCGTTGTACATTTTCAACTGACTTTCTTAAACCTTTCTATAGTAAGTTTAAGGAATCCGGTCCCTGATTCAAAAAAAAAAAAAAAAAGATCTAATACCGTTTTCTGTTTGATCATATCGGATCGTTTGTGTTTATTGGAAGAGTAGCCGATACCTGGTTATATCAGCTCGTTATTTTGACAACAACATAGATTGGTACGCCCAGTGGGACCTAAGGTCAGTTTTCACATGCGATTGCGGTCAGGACATTTGATGGAGAATAATTCACAACAGCCGCTTGCACCAGAGTCATCTGAAAGACTCCCAATCCATACTCTCTGGGGAGTTTTTGATCCTTCTGTTACTACTTCCAGTTATACTTAGGTTACTCCTCCAGAGCAAGGGTGTCAGTCCTCATCCCCCCCACAGGTGTCTCAGTCGACATCTACCTATCTGACTGTCATCCGACATACTATGGAACAATATATTGGTGAGCTCTTGCAGGGTCTTATCCTGCAGTTTGCTACTATTTTTCGACCTCTGCTTCAGAATGAACTCCAACAATTTGTACAGAAGCAGAATATGCAAACTTTCACTCAGCCACCAAGTTACCCTGCACAAGGGACAACCATGGCACCTGCGTACCCCATTCCATCAGCTGATGGCGCACCATCTCATGGATTAGTTCACCTTCTGTGCAGGGAAATATGTCTTTCTCTGCTATTGGGGGACATCAAGTTATTCCAGGGGTAGTGGCTCAGGGCACTATGCCAGCAGAAGTGTTCCCAGGAAGGGGTCCTGCCCCTATGACGGGGTTACCTGCAACTTATAAAGCAGCCCCAACCTTCGTTAGGGGAAATATGCCACCCTTCAGAGGGTAGCCGAATTACTCTGCTCCTTATTCTCCTATATATCCGGCAACGACAACGGCTTATCCAGGGCAGGGGGTCAGAAGTACTGAACCTTTCATGGGGTAAAGTTCCCGACCTGTCATGCAAAGTCCTTCACCACAAATTCAACAGCCATACCAGCCGGCTAATATAATGACGGAAGCATTTCGTTGGCAGTCACAGGATCGGCTCGTATACAAAAAATCTAACCCTGATTGGGTGGATTCCATACCAGTACTCCCTCGAGGTTTTAACCTACCGGAGTTTACTACGTTCTCTGGTAAAGATAATAAGTCCACCATAGAACACATCGGAAGGTTCGCAGCACAATATGGTGAGTTGGGAAATAATGAATGGCATAAATTACAACTATTTTCGTTATCTTTGACAAGGGCAGCGTTCACATGGTATATCAATCTAACTCCTAACTCTGTATACTCATGGGCTGACATGGAAAGAATTTTTCACCAACGGTTCTTTAAAGTTGCACCAGAAGTTTCCATTGCTGATTAGCGATAAAACAGAAGGGATCAGAAGATGTTGCGGATTTTATTGAGCGTTTCCGGCAGACTAAGTTCAAATGCACAACCCAGTTGCCCGAAACAAAATGTGCAAGAATTGCTATTAGCAAGATGCATCGCAACTCAAAGAACGACTCATTCTCTAAGATTTCTCGGATTTATCTCGTTTATTATCTCATGCTGTCAGAATAGAAGAGATGATCAAGGAGAAAGAGAAAAGGCATTCCGTTAAATTCTATCATGGCCAGACAATGATATCAGTTATAGACGATACCAATGAGGATAATGAAAAGTAAGCTATAGAGGTAATGGCGGCAGAATTGGTAAAGGGCTCCTCCTATACGTGTCCACATTTGAAACCCGGCAAAGGGAAGGAGGAAGTAGCCACGTCAGGACCATCTTACTCTTTTAATGTCTCAAAAGCTAAATAAATCTTTGACCAACTAGTGGCATATAAACAAATCCGTCTGGCTTATGGACACAGGATCCCGAGCCAAGAAGATTTGAAAGGAAAAAAGTACTGTAAATGGCATAATTCTTTTTCTCATAGTACTAACAATTGTGTTGTTTTCAGAAATACCATTCAGAAAGCTATCCAAGATGGAAGATTGAAGTTTGCAGATAAAAAGGAAGAGACTTTGGTAGACACGAATCCATTTCCGTTAACCGATGCACACATGTTGCAAACAGAGGCGGGTAGGAATTATGAAGAATATACAGAAAACAACAAGCCTGAGGGGATAGGGAAAGGTTTTCAAAGATTGGATGGTAAACCATCTGTTTTTACCCGTTTATCTCCTCCCTCCTTTGTAGCACATTTCCATGGCAAAGAAGAGAAACTAATAGTGCAGATGCCCCAAGAGAGGCCATTTCTGCCTGGCTGTTGTTCCCAACCATCAAAGTCTCAAAAAAGACGAGAACAATAGAAGCGAGCACAACAAAGGTGGATTCTTGATGATTGGGTTGAAGAACAATCCTTGATGATTGGGTTGAAGAACAATTATTCCCTAATAATGGCCAAAATATGCTCAGCATTTTGCCGACAAGTTTTCGAGCTGCCTCTAGTCAAGAGTCCATGGAGGAAGATTTTCATATGGAAGAAAAAGTTGCAGTAGAATTGATTGAGGTCAAGGCCCCACCAGAAAGGATGTTCTTTCCAATTTCGACAGCCCAGAGTGTTAACCACCTCAGGCCCTTATACATCAAAGCACATATCAACGGCAAGCCTTTTACTCGGATTTTTGTTGATGGTGGAGCTGTCTTGAACGTAATGCCTTTCTTTACCTTGAAACGATTGGGAAAAGATAGGACGGATTTGTCCCCTACTGATGTGCAGATAATTAACTTCACTAGAGAAGCAGCTGCGGTAGAAGGCGTTATCACCTTTGAAGTCACAGTTGGGTCCAAGACTAGTAAAACGCTCTTTTTTATAATTAATGCAAAGCTAGCTTATTCCGTTTTATTAGGCAGGGATTAGATCCATGCAAACTATTGCATACCGTCCACTTTACATCAAATGATGCTGGTCTAGGATAGAGAATGGGTAGAGCAAATCCCAGTCGATCCCAATCCATTTTCAGTAGAAATTCACATGAACAAAGCTCTATTTTATCACCCGACCTTTAATCCAAGCCAGTATGCCAAGCTAACTATGGCTCATAACCTAATCACCACTGAGGAGCCAAGGGGAAACGGTTTACGACCTGAGGATCCAGAGGTCCGACGAGCTCCTGGTTTTGTTGCTCAAGATTTGTTAACAGAAGTAGACTTAGGAGAACCTGGGGAGAACAGAACGATCAAGGTTAGTCTACATTTGTCTATTGTGCAGAGAGATAAGTTGACTTATCTAATCCGCAGGTATAAAGATTGCTTTGCGTGGGACTATCATGAGATGCCAGGATTGGATAGAAGCATTGTGAAGTATCGTCTACCTATAAAAGAGGGCTTTAAGCCTCATAAACAACCGGCAAGACGTTTTAATCCTACGTTGTTGCCCAGGATTAAGGAGGAGATAGAAAAGTTACTTCAATGTGGATTCATCCGTACGTGCCGATATGCAGATTGGATATCTAACATTGTGCCGGTCATCAAGAAGAATAGTCAACTACATATCTGCATAGACTTCAGAAACATAAACTTGGCTACTCCGAAAGACGAGTATACTATGCCGATGGCAAATACGTTGGTGGATTCCACTGCAGGTAACCAATTTTTAAGTTTCATAGATGGCTATTCAGGGTATAACCAGATATTCATAGCTGAGAAGGACATGCACAAAACAGCGTTCCGTTGCCCAAGGTCCATCGGTCTGTTCGAGTGGGTAGTTATGCCGTTTGGTTTGAAGAACGCTGGAGCCACTTTTCAACGGGCTATGAACCTCATCTTTCATGATCTTATCGGCAGCACAATAGAGGTCTACATAGATGATTTGGTCGTAAAGTCTTCCGATTTCTTACAACATTTGACTAATTTGAAGCAGGCGTTCCTCCGAATGCGCAAGCACCATTTGAAGATTAATCTCACTAAGTATGCATTTGGAATTATTGCTAGGAATTTCTTTGGTTTTTTAGTACACCAGAGGGGGATTGAAATAGATCAGAACAAAGCTAGAGACATTTTACAAGCAAGATCTCCTCAGACGAAGAATGAGCTTCAGAGTTTCCTGGGAAAGATAAATTTCCTACGACGTTTTTTGGCAAATTCTGCAGGTAAACAAAAGACTTTTTCCTCTTTATTACGATTAAAGTTGTCTCAAGATTTTATTTGGTAGCCTGAGCATCAAGAAGCATTTGATCAGATAAAGATAGCTTTGTCACATTCATCGGTGTTAGCACCTCCCCACAACCGGTCTCCCATGAAGTTATACATTTCAACTGCGCAAGAATCCATCGGCAGCTTATTAGCTTAAGATGACCAACAAGGGATTGAAAAGGCAGTATACTATCTTAGTCGAAATCTATCGGATACAGAAACCAGGTACACCCCTATCGAAAAATTTGCTTATCTCTCCACTATGCGTGCACAAAGTTAGAACATTACCTGTTATTTAAGGAAGTACATGTCTTGTGTAAGGTAGATTTAGTTAAATTCTTGCTGAATCGTCCTCTGTTAAATGGACGGCTTATGAAATGGGCAGTTAAATTGCATGCGTTTTTCCTAACTCATATGCCGTTGAGGGCAGTCAAAGGACAGGCTATTGTGGATTTTTTAGCCGAACACCCTTCTTTAGAAGTACCACAAGAAGTACCACAAACAGAAGGAAGTACAACACAGAGGTACATTTCTTTGAAACCTTAGGTTTTGCAGTTTGACGGATCAAGCACCCAACAAAAGGCTGGCATTGGTTTAGTTATCGAATCTCCAAATGGACACCAGGGTAAGATCTACTTTGAGCTGAAAAAAGGAACAACTAATAATCAGGCGGAATATGATGCCCTTTTGTTAGGACTACGGATTCTGAAGGCATTGGAGGTCCAAGTAGTTAGATTTTTAGGAGATTTTCAGGTGGTTGTCAGACAAGTATTAGGAGATTATGAATGTACTAACCCAATTCTATCAGACAGGTTGTAGGAGGTAAAAAGGTTACTTCAGCATTTTCAGGAGGTTGTTCTAGTTCACGTTCCCAGATAAAAAAATCAAGGTGCTAATGACCTAGCTCAGTTGGCCCCAGGTTTTAAGAAAGCCGTAATGTGCCAACAGATAGTGGAGACGGAATATCGGGATGATTAGCGACAGGAGATTGTTTCTTACCTACGAAACCCGACTGGTCAAGCATCTCGCGACTTGAAACAGAAGGCCCTCAACTTTACCTTGATAGACAATGATCTGTTCCAATAGAGTCACACCAGGGTTCTTTTAAAGTGTCTCTCAAAAGAAGAAGCATTGCGGGCTCTGACAGAAGTACATGAAGGCCTATGCAGAGCACATTAGGCGGGCTCAAAACTGAAATAGACGCTTCAACGCCATGGTTTCTTTTGGCAATCAATGACCACAGATTGTAATGCTTATGATATGGGCTGTGAAGCTTGCCAAAAGTATGGCCCTCTATTACACATCCCGTCCACGGAATTGCATCCGATCATTAAACCGTGGCCTTTCCGCGGATGGGCTCTGGACATTATCGGAAAGATTTATCCACCTTCAGCAAAAAGACACACATTCATACTAGTAGCAACGGATTACTTCACCAAGTGGGTGGAGGCACAACCATTGATCAAGGTGACACAAACGGCAGTCATCAACTTTCTCCGGCAGAGCATTATCTTCCGTTTTGGAATCCCAGAGACAGTGACAACGGATCAAGGAACGATATTTACAGGGGATCAGGTATGTAACTTTCCAACCCAATTCAAAGTTAAGTTGCTTTACTCTTCTCCTTATTATGCACAGGCTAACGGACAAGCAGAGGCAACGAATAAAACTTTAATTAGCATGATCCGTAAGGCAGTAGAAGACAATCCAAAGAGATGGCATGTGACATTACAGGAAGTATTATGGGCCCATCAGAATGCTGCTAAGACTGCTCTTAGCTTTTACCCGTTTTGACTAACTTATGGGTAGGATGCTGTGTTACCTGTGGAGTTATCATTACAATCAGCCCGGATAGCCTATCAGCATGTTCTAATGACTGAAGAATATCAGACAGCGTTGGCCCAAAGTTTAGATCAAGTTGAAGAGGATCGCTGGATTGCCTTGGAGAACATAAAGCGACACAAGGAAAAGGTAGCAAGGGCGTACAATTGGAAAGTTCGTGAAAGAAGCTTTCAAGAAGGGGACATGGTGTGGAAGACTATTTTGCCCTTGGCACCAAAAGATCCGAGGTATGGCAAGTGGTCTTCTTCATGGGAAGGTCCATTCTTAATAACTCAAATTTTTTATAAAGGGGCTTATCGCCTGATGACGCCCGATGGAAAAGAAGCAGGCAAGGCGATTAACGATAAGTTTTTAAAACATTATTATCCGGTGTTTTGGGAAGGAACTAGAATATAAAAAAGAAGAAGAAAGAAATAATTTTTTAA
Source organism: Voacanga thouarsii (assembly GCA_026120185.1). Classification (NCBI taxonomy): domain Eukaryota; kingdom Viridiplantae; phylum Streptophyta; class Magnoliopsida; order Gentianales; family Apocynaceae; genus Voacanga; species Voacanga thouarsii. The sequence goes on along the minus strand of JANUWF010002383.1, from coordinate 1,345,007 downwards.
CAGAAAGTTCTGTTAAAAGAGTTTTGACATATTGATAAGCTGATCACAAGAGGCCGATCAGATAAGCGTTATTACAAAAGGGGATCAACTATCATCAGAAGAGAAGTTTTGTCGAGTTGATAAAGTCAACATTTCAAGTAGCCGATAGTCATGATCAACATCGGCACCACGAAGCCGATAAGAAGAAAAATAAATTCCTGATCTTTCGTCGTAAGAATTCTGCACGACCGTTGGGAGTATTCTTTGGCCGGAAGAAACTCCACGATCTGTTAGTGGCTCGATTGCAGCAAGTATAAAATGGGAGCATTGCCCAGAACCCAAAAACGACAATCATCAACCAACAGCATCAACTTTCAATTTCTTCTGCTTTGTTGTCATTTACAGCTTTCCAGTCTAGGAATTCAATTTCTTACAGCTTTCCTTTACAGCTTTATTTCCAACTGTATTTACAGCTTTCCATTCTTCTGTTTAAATTTAAGTCTTTTATGTATTCTTTCCTTAAAGTACATCAATACACGTATTTGCTTGTTACGAAAAGTCCTTCCGTTGTACATTTTCAACTGACTTTCTTGAACCGTTTCTATAGTAAGTTCAAAGAACCCGGTCCCTGATTCAAAAAAAAAAAAAAGATCTAATACCGTTTTCTGTTTCACCATATCAGATCATTTGTGTTTATTAGAAGAGTAGCCGATACCTGGTTACATCAGCTCGTTATTTTGACAGCAACAATGGTATGATCAAATTCCAAATGCATATTTTGTGTTTTATTTTTGAAGGAAAATTTCCCTTCACATTTGTAGTGTTTCACTATTCTTTACTTGATGTGTTGTTTTTGTAATTTTAGAATTGCAATCCATCAACTTTTTTTTATCTTCCTTACTTATCAATTTCTAATTGTAGCAGGGAAAATAAAAAGAATCCATGTCAGTGAATTCTCTTGGGGATACTGGTCTCAGTGAGATGGTTGATGACCTTATTATGCCTGATGTGTCATATACCTCTTCTAATGCCGGAGGTTATTCCAAAGCAGCGTGTCATTTGGAGAAAAGTCTAGTTCTTGTATTGAAAGAAGTCCCAGTTTCAGACTTCAGTATTTACAGCTCTCTATAGCCTTCATATTGACCATGCTTCTTTATGCTTATTTGTTAGCATCTTACAGAAGACATCAAAGGAGGTTCATCCGTTGAGGATTTAGCTGCCTAATATGACATAGAAAAGTACTACGAAAAGCTCAATAATTTTTGAGGGAGTTTCAAGTAAGTGGATGGAGATGGATCAGCAGTTGAGAGGGAAGATTTCTAATAAAATAGAAACTTTGAAGGGAAGAAGAAATTAGAGGATGAAATGAAGAGCTCTGGAAAAAATTCATTAAGGCAAAAAGAATTGCTTGGTTTTTAGTTTTCTTTGGTATGATGGAAGTGATTGAACTTGTTTCCAGATAGATTGCAGGATGTTCTTCCTAGTTCCTACAAATTGCATTGAAAGCTTATTATTCAGTTTTTTTTTTTTTCTCTGTAGATTGTGGATTTTGTTAGGACTCAATCTATGATTTAGGCAAAATGCAGAACTTGTCTCCAATATATGAGAACATTGATGATGTTTATGGTTCATTTGTACAGGAAAATAGCCTTCTGCAAATTGAGAAAAGCTTTTTCATAGTGCACAAAACCCATAAACCAAAACTCAAAGTTGTCCTCTGTCACTATTTCTATGTACTTTTGTGTTGGCTTCTCTACATTCTCACTTTCATTTACTCTTTTGATTTTCTCCACTGGTATTATAACCTGCATATAGAATTATACAAGTAAATTAAATTCCATATTAAACTAATAATTTCAAATATTCTCATCCCTAGTCCTATGACATGGTAGGAAAGAAATGGGCACAATTAGCACATTTTTTATTCTCAAGCATTTTATATAATACCTTTCAAACTTTTTGTCTGTAAAGTTTTTGCTATATTTTATAAGGGTAAAATTATTTTTTTGGAGTTTTCTTTAACCAATAATAATATTCCATCGACGAAGACTTGTTCATAGTCCACCGCATTATTAATTCCCATGTGACATCATGTGGAAATCCTAGTAGCTGTGCCAACCAAAGAGGGGCCCAAAATAAATAAAAATTCAAAGGATAATATAATGAAAGGACAGAAGAAGCTTCCACCGTTCCTCAGAACGCGTTTTTGGAACTCACTCATTTATAGTCAAGTCATTATTCTTGTTTCTGAAAACACAAAATTAAAAAAAGGAGAAAAACATTTCAAACCGTGTTTTGAACGTTTATTACACCATAGACATCCCCCCCCCCCCCCTCTCTCTCTCTCACACACACACACACAGCACAGCTATATTATGAAAATACTCTATATCAGTTGCCTTAAATTATTGGCAACTTGATTCGGAAAAAAAAATTTCAATTTATAAGGGTTTTAGTTATGATATAAAATGTAATTTTATAACTTTATACTAACATCTATGTAACAATATTTAAAAATAAATAAAAATTTCTTTCTTATATCACATTGATCGAATAATATAAATATTATATATTTTTTATTTTTTATTTCTTTTATTATTATTGTTTCCGTCACACTCTCTATCCAAAACAAAATTTGAATATAATAATAATTCGAAAGCCGTTCATCACCCAAATCACCTTTTATATCATTTTATTTTTTCATTGTTACATTAATATACTTTTTAAAAGCTATCGTCACATATAATTAGTATTTTATTTATTACAAAATTTATTCATATTGATATGATCGAGATAAACAAGTTCTCCTATTGTTAAGATGAGGATGCATTTATTCTAACTTTCCATGAATAAAAATTATAAGAAATCAACAAATTAATATTAGTACCCTAAGAGAACCAATATTAATTGAACCATGAAGAGTAAGGAGATTGACCTTGTATGGTTTTCTAACAAGGAGTCCAGAAGCCGAGGGCAAAGTAATTGGTCTTTCACTGCAGAAGGCAACTTTTTGTGTGGAAGCAAAGAGTATTCCAGCAATGGGACCTGCTGTGGTTGACAGGTAGCATTGAGAAGCTTTGAGTAGTTGTTCTCCTTCACTAACACCAAACATGTGCTTGAAGATGTTCTCTCTTCCTCCTTTCTGAATAATTTTGGCCCCCACACTCAGCTTTCCCTTCACTGTTTCTGAGAATTTTGGCCCCATTTTCACTGCAGTAATTTGCATTATCCTCATTAATTAAGAAGCATTTGTTGCTTTCTTCTCTTGTAATATATATATATATATATAGATATATAGATATATATATATATATATATATATATATATATATCTCTCTATCTCAACATGTGGGCTGTCAATTTTTATTCATGGATTAATGTTTACACATATCTTCTACTTCTATTATTTCATACATGAATATCCTATATGTGTAAAGAAGCTAGAGTTAGAAGATGCTTTAGAGTATGTTTAGGTTGAAGGAGTTGGAAGGGAAAGAAAAGGGTGGAAATAAATTTAGGTTTTTGAATTGATTTTTCCCACGGAAAGGAAAAAAAAAAGGGGGGGGGGAGAAATGGAAGGATTAAATATTCTACAACTTATTTTTGTCTAACAATAGATAAAAACGGAGGAAAAGAAAACTAGAAATAGAGGGAAAAGAAACTAATTTTATGCCAATTATCTACACGCCATAAATATTTAATTATCTTCTCTTTTTACCCTCTAATTCCCCCTCCTCCGTTCTTCTCCCCTCCCTTTGCTTAATCCAAACTTAGTCTTAGAGCCTAGATTAAGTGACCAATTTTTTGTTTTTTTTTTACAAGATAAAAATATAACTTGTAATGAATAAAGAATAATTTTTTTATATATATAAACACGAGATTTACCATAGAATAAAGGCAGGAATTAGTTTTCCAATAATATAATGGCAAAGAGAAGAGGGAAAATCTCTTCAGTTTTTTTTTTTTTTTTAATAAAAGAACTCAGGACATGATTCTCAATACTAATCATTTTCACCGACTCAATGACTTGTCATCGCTGCAGTGATCAGAGAATCAATTCACATAAAAGAACTCGTAATTCCCAACTCACCATGTTCACGAATTCTATAGGCATAACTTCTGCTCTTCCTCTTATCAAACTTCTTCTCGGCAATCACCATGGAATCCTCTTTATCTGCAATTTAAACAAAAGTAACCTGTTATTCTTTTCTTTAGTAGGACCACAGAGAAATGATCAGACAAAGAGGGCTTATACGTACTCGCTCTGAAGATCGGAGAATGATCTTCTGAGGAAGAGGGACTCAAGCAAGAACTGGAGGTTGGCTCAGATAAAGAAGAACGCCCCTTCGGAGTTGTTCCCGGAGAAGAATGATCTTGAAACTGAAATTTCTCATCATCTTTCATCTCCAAATGCTCAAAGTCACTGCTTAGATTCGTTTGTGACTTCGTCTACCTCTATTATAGACGTCTCTACATGTGGAAGAGGTAAGCGGAAGGATGTTTCCTATATAATATTGGGATGGACAGTTGGTTATTGGTTAATAAAGTTTGTGTATATATATATACAGGGTGTGGATGCAGGAAACTTTGGGGTGTCAAAATTTAAGAGTGTTTGTTGTTTGGTTGACCACAGAGAATAAAATATGGCTGGATAACGTTTCGATAAATACTAAAAGTATGAAATTTAATAAATATAAAATAAGAAATAATGATTAATAGATTTAAAAATATTTTTTTTATCTATCTATTTTAATTAAAATTTTTATCTTAATTTATCTGTATCATTAGTCAATCAAAACATTATTAATTATTATTTTTTTACAAATATTCCTCTTTAATACAATAAATATTGTGCACTTGTAATGAAAAATAAAAATAAATTAAATATACTTACAATAAATAAAATTTTATAATTTGATTACTTCTTAATAAAAAGAGAGATTTTTTTAGCGTAAAATAAACAATATTAATTAATTAATTGAAAATTTTTATTTTTTTCAAAACTTATGAATCGATTAAAATAGACCGATAAAATAAGACGGAAAAAATAATTTTATACGGAAGTAGTATAAAACAAAGAGTGTTACCTGTCCCCCAAGTCTGTGTACGTGTCCACCTCTCTTTTTCTCTTTTTTTTCTCCCTCTCTCTATATATATATTATGAAGTATATAATATTATTAATATAAAATAAATTGATTATACAATAAATTAAAATATAAGATACAGTAATAGTTTTTCAGATGAGTGCAGTCTGTCATTTTTTAAGCACCATAAGCGAGAAAATTTTAACTACTCCTCTTTACTTGAACAGTAATTGAAAAACCTCTTTTTCTTATAGCCATTATTATATCATTATTGCAAATGACAAAAGAATATTCAATGGGTTTTTTTTCCTTTTGGAATTTTGCTGTAGTCGAGAAGTTTTTTTTTTTTTTTGCTAATTCTGTACTCGAGAAGTTACTAGAAGGGGGAAGGTGCATTTTTCCACACCCACGCGGTTACAAAATTGGACCACAGGTTAATGGATCTGAGGCATCACTATAGACAAGTCAAACTAGTTAAACATAAGGTAGTTTAAATTTTCTGATATATATATATAACTTGAAGTACTTAGGGTCAAAGTTGAGAGAAAAGGACAAGTTTTTTTTTTTTTTCCATTTACCTTCCTTCCCCCTAAAGATTGTAAGGAAAAATATCACAATTAATTTTTTTACTAATAGTATGTTCGGCAATAATTTTTAATTTGATATCCAGTAAAGGTAGAATATGACATCAAATTTTATTCCCAGTGGATAATGTCGCAATCCAGAGAACAAAATCACAATATATATATATATATATATATATATATATATATATTTATATATATATATATAACAGCAGTCTTGTTTAGCATTGAAGATGTTTAGAAGAAAAATGTAGACTTAAATGGCCGCCAACTTGGAAATTCCAATGTGCTGACCAAAATATATGTTGCAATTTAATAGTCGTTTTTTCTCTTTAATATTCCTGTGTTTATTCTGAAAACAAATGTTTTGAATTAAAAAGTCGTTATATGCCTCCATTAAGGTAGAAATGTTGGACTTGCTTTTTTGTACTCAAATTTGACCATTCATACTATAATGGTTTTATTAAAATTATTTAAAAATCATTTAAAATAAATTACTTTTAGCATTTTTAATCTGAAAAAAAAAGTTAAATATTTGAATTGTTTTTTTATTGCTTTGTCTAAGAATGTTGAATAGGGTTAGTTAACATATAAGTTGCAATGATATTCATGTCACATAAACAATGAAATATTTAGGAGAAAAACCACACCATGCTTTGATTTAGAACAGAATGAAGTCGATTTGTTAACAAAATGAGTGACAAATTTTGGTTAAAAAAATTATCTTGGGCTTATTTTGGTGAAAAAATGGACTTAATAAAAATGAATTTTATTTGTAAGATATTGCTATTTTTATTATTCACTCCAAATGTATTATGATGTTGATATTTAGGTCCATAAGTTACTTATAAAATATAAATAAATTTTATTTGTAAAATTTTGACAATTTTATTATTTGCTTCAAATAGATTACAATATATATCTTTGAATTTATAAATTATTTATAAAATTAAAAACTATACTTACATTTTTATATTAGAAAAATAAAAAAATATATTTTTTAAAAATCTAAAAAATCCACAATAAAATAATAAATTATTAAAATATAACTCTCAATAATAAATAAAATATATCAAAAATACAATATTAATATTAATAAATGTAACTAGTTGTGGAAATAAAGTATAATTTTAAAAATTAAATCTTCCAATATAATTTCATTTATGCAAGATTCAATAAAACTTGTAAAATATATAAAAAAATAATATTAAGATCATTTGATTTTACACAATTAAATATTTATTACATTTTACTTTAAAAATAAAAAATAAAATACTTTCATAATAATTCAAATTAATCCTAAAAGATGTTACATCTCTTTTAAACTAAATGTTATCATATATCATTTAGAAAAATTTTAAAATATTTGACCATTTATTATATTTTAGACCTCCCTCAGTCCTCCTAACATGAGCATCCCTTGATCTTTTCTGACCATATCCAAACTAATGCAGACGGCTTTCTCTCATTTTTTTCTTAATAGATGCCACTCTTACCTTTTTCCTAATGGTCTCATTTCTGATTCTATCATTTCTAGTATATCCACACATCTACCGTAATATACGCATCTCAACTATTTTTATTTTATGAATATAACACATTTTAGCTGCCCAACATTTCGTGTCATATAACAAAGTAAGTCTTACGACTATTCTATAGAACTTTCTCTTTAGGTTCAATGGTATATTACGACCACATAAAATACCAGCCGCACTCCTCCATTTCAACCAACCCGCCGTAACTCGGTGCACAACGTCGCCATCGAGCTCTCTGTCTTTCTAAATAATAGATCCTAGATATCGGAAGCAATATTATGTGTATATGTTCATAAAATATATTAATAATAATTTTTTTGAATGTAACTATATTTATATATACTTTTAAAATTTGTATGTATATGTGTGTGTGTGTGTGTATAGTAATATAAAATAAATATGTATAAATAAAAAAAAACTAAAAGATGGGTGGGAACAGACAAGAACGGATCGTAGACAATACAATCCTCGTTCCTAATTTGCACCACTTGGCAAGCCAAGCCTATTCCCGCTTAAGTCGAGGAATCCCAGCCCAATAGGATAGGTCGGGTCGTGTCCTCAACTTAAGTATGGAAATTAACTCTAATATGAGTATGACTTTGATATTATGGGAAAAAAATATGCAGGTCTAACCTTATTTTCAAAATATGTTTTTACAGGAGAGAATTGTTTAAAATTTATAAAAAGCACTTTTTACTCACTAATTAGATGATATGGATAATTCAACAAAGGCCATACTCAAAGCCAATGGGATCAAGAAGTGTTTGCACGACAAAGACAATTATTCCACCACCTCGACTATAAATTTGTTGCAGCTTCACTAGAGCATGGCTGAATTGTCATAGTATCTGGTGGCCTTGCCATCCGTTGCCCATGCCATATAGTCATGGATATCCAAAAGATCCATCAATTTGAGGTTTATGCTTGAATAATCATCTGCAATTCCTGAAATAGACTGAACCTCCTCCATTTTTGTCTTTCCCAGTATTACTAACTAAAGTTACTCTCTATCAATTTGTACGCCGGAAAAGTCTTGAGAAAGGGGAGACCGAGAGAGAAAAAGTTGAATCCAAGCAATTAACTTTAACACCACTAGTTTTGTAACACCTCATATTTTCATGGCGTAGTGGGTTGTATTTTATGGGATGTCGCCTTGTTTGATTCTCAGACAAGGGGTCTTTATAACAACCTTCAATCAATAAACAACGAAATTTTTTTCAAAATTTCTTTTTTTGAATATAGGAAGGTACATAAAATCTTACTTATGATACATATACTTAAGGGTATAATATATCCAAAATATAGCGCGAGCTTTTGGGAATCCACTGCGCTTCCGTTGCACTTCTGATCCCTAAAATTTTTCAAAAGAAAAAACACACATGTGAGTGCAAGGCTCAATGAGTCTCGTGTATGCTAGTGTTTTTTCATTGAAAATAATTCATGAAAATTAACCTCAACATAAACAAACTAGACTAGAAATTCTCGTGTAAAAATATTCTAAAACAAGTATTCAGGGGTTTCAAGTGAAAACATGCTAATTCAAATATTCAAGAGTTTAACACGAAAAAAACGCTAATTTAGGTATTTAAGAATTCTAGTATAAAATACTCTAATTCAAGTATTTGAGTATTCAAATATTCAAATATAGTCAATGCTTAGGTCAAGTATTCAAATCAGTGCTTACGTCAAATATTCAAGTTAGTGCTTACACCAAGTATTTCTACTCAGTACTTACACCAAATATTCAAATCAGTGCTTATGTCAAACAGTCAAGTCAGTGCTTATGCTAAGTATTTAAGTTAGCGTATACGCCAAGTATTCAGGTATTCAAGCATTGTAAGTCATGTATTGGATTCAAGAATTCAAGATTCATAATATTCATCATGTTTCCAAATCCAGGTAGAAAACCTCGCACTTGAGTATATCAAGAAAGCAGTTTCCATATTAGGAAAACACTTTACCAAAATCGAGATTTGGAAACCAAAGAAATCACACGAGATATTTCATGTCCATCATGTTCAAGAAACAAGTACTTAATAATACTTTCAAACTCAAGTGTAATGTCTATCTCATAATATATTCATTTCAGAAAAATACTTAGCTAAACGGAATTTTAAAGATTTGGAACACACCTCGTATCCTAGCTATTGCGTAATACTTTATTCGCAATCCTTAAGCCTTTGTGAGACCTTTAATGTAGATAACCTACACTGGTTATAATTTCACACTTCCTTTAGTATTTTAGAATTCACAACCACTACATATTGCCAACTACATGTTACTAAGGAAATTACCGAATTTCATATTTTTTTATTCCATACCAAAACAGAATATACTTCTCAAGAAAACTCAATTCCATTTCATTACTCTTTTCCACAAACATATTTTCAAGGCTTTCATATGAATCCTTAACCCTTCATACCTTTAATAGCTTATATGAAATAAATTCACAACTTTACTTTCTTAAATTAAAATTCTGCATTTTCTCACCTTGGCATACCTTAGTATTCTTGTCATAATTCTTAATTTACAAGTCTGATTGATGCCAAACTAGTTCCAAAATATCCTCAAGACATTCCTTGACAATTTCTAGCTCATGAAGCACTGATTTCTTCCCTTCTCATTTCATTCAATTTTACTTACAACATCTCAATTTTTTAATCCCGTCACAGTTTTGACAGCTTGTGGTATTTTCATCATAACTCTTTATTCACAACTTCAAATCATGTAAAATTGGTCTCAAAATGATCCTAAGACATTTAGCTACAAGTTTCAGATCATAGGTTCCCAAAACAACAAGTCATATTATTCAATTTATTCAGTCTTCAAGTCTTCTCGGGATTTCCTTCAAAGCAGAATTTATGTTTTGTTCGTTTCTTCACACCATCAATTCTCCTTTAATTCTAACAACTATATAACACATAATTCATCTCAAATTCGATCATAATAGCCCTCAATTCTCTGATTTTTAGATACAAAGAAATCAACAAATTGATCTTTTCTTATCACAAAATCAACAATTATAAACAACAACAATAAATTCATTTTCTTCAATAATTAAATATACTATTCATTTCTATTTCTTACACCTTCTTGTGCAGCCATGAACTATCAATTAAACTACCATCAAAACACCTTTATACACCATTTAAAACATAGAACATATCTTCTCAAATCTGCCAGCACACACAACACACACAAATACTTCAAAACATGGCTAAATTCCAAAGAAAAACCATAATTCTCATGAATTTCTCAATAAAATTCATATCAAAACAATCATTATTCTTCATGCTTCAACTTTAATTCATGAAACATAAACTTGTACCTTGTTTGTTGATTGCTCTCGGCTAAAAATGCTCCAAATTCCTTCATTTTTCTCTTCTTGGAATGTTTTCTCTCTCTCTTTTTCCTTTTTCTCTCAATTTTCTCTAGTTCCCCCCCCCCCTCCCCTTTTCTTTCCTTTCTTCCCCTTCTTTCTTCCTATCTTCCGATGAGCGAAATTCAAGCTATATTTCAACCTCTCCACCTCCATTCTTATGGCAAATATGTCACATGGTCAATTGGAATTAGTTAGGTCAAAAGCTTATTAAGAAAACTTATAAAAATCTTGCTAAATAAGCTTAGGAAAATACTTATAAAATGTATCTCAACCAATCAAATAGAAACCCTTGGCATCATTAACCAATCAGTAAACGACACACATATTCTCAATAACTAATCATAGAATGTCACTTGTTTCACTTCCGACCATACTTTTAGAATTTTCTCAAGAAATAACTAAAATTCAAACCAATATTAATTTCAATCGGAAGAACTTTTATTTCACCAATAGAATCTACATATTTTACTGAGTTTAATGTGGAAATCAAAATTCTTAATTCTTTCTCAATCCTCTTCAATTTGCGGACAAAATCCCATTCGTGGTTAAAATTACGATAATACCCTTGAAAGCTCAAATTATACTAAAATGTTCGTCTCATCGTACTGATTAACTTTTTTTTCTGGTCTTATACCCAAATTCTCACTTTATACAAAATAGTCACCAATTGAAGTTTAAAGGTACGGGTACAACAATCTCAAAATTCTTTCTAGGTCTCTACAATTTCAAAAGTTCAATAATGCCCCTAAATATTTTTGTCGCACCAAAACGTTCATCTTATTATACTGATCATTTCCTGTTTTGGTCATTTATACAAATTCTTATTCTATACAAAGTAATAGCCAATTAAAGTTCGAAAGTGAGGGTTATTACAACTTTAATAACTAGGTACTTAATCATTAAAAAAATTTTAAAAAATTCAAAATAAAATGAAGTTTTTGTTAGGTTTTGTCTTGCATTTCTAGTAGGATTAGAGAGTCACCTTGTGATGGCATTAGGTTAGCCAGTTTCAATTAGGAAACTATTCTTATTGTACTTATCTTATATGTCTTCACAAAATATCTTTTGTGTCTCCTATTATTCTCATTTACTTTTTCCTTTGATTGCTTAATAAGTGGTAGCGGAGCACTCTAGTCTCTTTATCTCTTTGGTGCGTGTGCGTTGAATAGAGAGGTTGGAAAATCGGAAGGGATGAAAGCTAACGAGTGGAAGGTGATTGAATCGAGATGTGTTAGCATAATTTGTTTCTATATTGCGGACCACATCATCAACAATGTGGTGAATGAGGAAAATGCACAATGTGTTAGTTGCTCGAGTGGACAATATGTTACCTTATTGCAACCCTCCAATTAATTGGAGAACTTTTGACTCCCTTAAGAGTCGAACCCTTGGACATATCTTTTTTTTTTTTTTTTCATTTAAAGCATTCCCAACATTTAATATATGTGTGTATATATATAATTATTTATATATACATATATAATATATTTATTTATATAGATAAATATTTATTTATATATCTATATTTAAAAATATTTATATATACAAATATTTATATATATAATAAAGATATATTTTTATTAATATAAATAAATATTTTTAAATATTTATAAGTACAAATATCGATGAAAGATTTCTGTGGCTGATTCGTAAGCGATCAACCATGAAAAATATCCATGACTTATCTATTTAAATACTATATATGTACATATATATATATATGTGTGTAGATGTATATGTGTGTGTGTGTGTGTGTGTGTTTTTATAGAAAATTATACTTTTATATGTATTGTAATTAGTGTGTGTATATAGAATATATATACATATGTGTGTGTTATATGTATAACATATACATATACATATATATTTAAAAAAATTATACTTTTATATATATTGTAATTAGTGTGTGTATTAGAATATATATACATATATGTGATATATATATATATATATATAGATATCTAATATGTGTGTGTGTGTGTGTGTGGTGATAAGTTGGGTGAAGCGGGGTGGGGCGAAGATTGAACGCGGCCCATCCCCAAGTGACAGGCTAAGTTATGAAGCCCGATCCATCCTCATTCCTTCTTAAATTGGGGAATCCTCTATCCCCACCTCCGACGAAATTTCTGGGAAATGATGTTATTTTCCAACGGAATTCCGACAGTGGGGCTGTCGCTGCCGGAATTTCGGAAGTAGCGTGGTTGCATTCTGACCAAATAAAATGAGGTATGCAGCTTTTTATGTTAACAATAATACTAAAAAGGAATGTGGTGTTCCAAGATTAGTTATTAACTATAAACCTTTAAACAAAGCTTTAAAATGGATAAGATATCCAATTTCTAACAAACGTGATTCAAACCTCCCACTTACAACTTTATGGATTATATCGATACCTGGTATAATTTCATGTATCTTTAATTTTTAGTTGTTCTCTTGCTGCAGTATATAATTTAGAGCCTGTTAACCCAAATCTATCCTTTCTCAGTAGATCAACATGGTGTCCATACCGACATTGGATCTATACGGATCACATTTTCTTTCTTACAAAGCCCACAAACCAGAGACATCAATCTTTTAAAAAAAGAAGATTCTTTGTCATAACCCTATTTTAACCCGATAAAAATTTAAAAAAAAATGCGATGCGACCTTAAGATTGTATGAATGTGACCTTAAGCCTCTGTGCAGCACCCCTTCCTCAATTTCTGGAATCCTATCTTCATCAACTTATTCAATTTTCAGCCATCAAAATCTCCTCCAAACATCATCAAAACTTCACTAAAACATCACAAATCCAAGCTAAATGCTATTCCATGCAACTAGCTATACAAGAGAGCAAAAATAGCAATATAGTATTCATTTGTTCTCCAAGTAAAAATCACATTCAAAAGACTTACATCCTCCTGTGGGATGCATGTTAATTACCAGTAAAATCCAAAAGACTCACATCCTTCTGTGGCGATTCAAGTCAACATTTCTCACATGAATAACATTCAATATAATAGTATATATGATTGAAGCATTCAAAATAACAAGAATAATATCGCAAGTACATAGAGAAACTGTGTTGGAAATACAATTAAACAGAAAATGAACTAATAGATGATGACAATGGCTAGTCTCTCAAATCCGTAAAATTATTATTATTACAAATTCTCCTAGTATATCCACTCCTATGATAGTTGCTACATCTTGGAGGAGAGTTGGGTATCCAATAATTCATATCACAAGGTATCCTCAATGTTCGCGGACGGCCAGGAAATTCATATTGCATCATTTCTTCCACTGGTACAAGCATAAAATTATAAGGCCTCTAATATTATTCATCCGCCACAGGAAAAAACTGACCCTCATATGTCAACTCATAATTTCTTCTAGTATAGAACTTTAAAACAAAGTCAATTGGATTCCAACCTCTGTGATGACATGCTGCAAACCCACTCCATTTTTGGCACTTGCATGATTTATCCGTTAAATTGACACTGTAAACATTTGGACTTCTACCCCCTTGTTAAACAGACGATTTGATCCCATATATACCGGCTTGTGCATTAAATTTAATCACAACATGCCCTCTAGATTTGTTCTCAAAATAAGAATACAACTTCCACATTTCAGATAGTAAAGGGTGTCTCAAATTAGATACCTCATCTCTATGTTCATTAAAATATTTAACTAACTTCTGAAATGAAGTTTCAACTAAAACTTTCAGTAGAATAGATCTTGCTTTCTTTAGCACACTATTCATACATTCAGACAAACTAGTAGTCATTGAACCATATCTGTGCCCTTCATCATATGACAAAGTCCATTTCTCCAAACCAATATCCATTAAATACTTAAATTCATCTTCTTTTCAAATCCTGATTTCATCCAAATATGATTGACACTTGGTCCTTTTGCACTCTAAACCAGCAACATACATCAAACTTGTCAAATTAGTATCCTTAAACTTGGCATGAAAATTTTCCTTTATGTGCCCGAGGCAATATCGATGAAAAGCCAAAGGTTCTTGCCACTCATTCATATGGCGTACAGCATTGATAATGCCTTTATGTCTATCAGAAATAAGACATATATGTCTGTCCAAAATGACATGTTGACGTAGGAGTTTTAAGAACCAACTCCAACTCTCCAATAATTCCTCATCTGCGATGGCAAATGCAAGAAGGAAGAGGTAACTATTTGCATCCCAAGTGGACCCTACCAACAATTTGACTCGATATAGTCCCCTTAAATAGGTTCCATCAATTGATACCACTAGACGACAATATTTGAAACCAACAATTGAATGTTTGAATGACCAGAAAAGGAAACCAAAAGCTTTCAAATCACCCATACTAGTCCAATGGTGTCTCCACCTCACAATAGTCTCAGGATTGGAATCCTACAAGGTAAGCATGTATTTTGGTAGAGCAATCCATGTTGAGGGCCAATCACTATATACAAGTTCCATAGCAACCTTTCGGGCTTCCCAAGCTTTCTTATAAGAATAACCCATCCTCCACAATTTCTGAGCTTCAGCAATAACATCACTCACATGGCATTCAAGGTCATTTAATACTAAATGTGTCGCATTACGGGTTATGAACCAATGATCCATATTCCTATGCACATTGTTCACAACTGTAATGACGCATGTGTGTTCTTTGTTCAAAACTATTATCTGTCACTATCCATGAGTCTTCTTATGTATAATGTGAATATGCTAAGAATAAGAATTGTCGGTACTTGAATGCTTACACTTAGCATACCAGTAGTATTTCTTGCTCTCCAAGACTCTGAATTCCCGACCTACTTGAATAGACCACTTTTTTACTGCATATATAGCTTCCTTCTTATTCTGAAATCTCATGTTTAGATGCAAATTAGTGTCAGTGTTAGACCAACTTCTTGTAACATCGACTGAGTGCCTGTTGAGTGATTCATTAGCATATGCACTAGACCCTACATCACCAAATATTGAAAATTTTGCTGATTGAGAAATGTTATTAGAAGGCCCCGTTATGTCATTCATGTCATCTCACACTTCAGGTGTGGGAATATTTGCTGAAATGTCACTTTTTTCACTCTCATCTGTGTCATACCAATTCATTGGTCCCTCCGAGCCAGTGAAACAGTCACCGTCAGAAGTATGCAACATTGAATCAACATTTACTGCACCTGTGACCACATGCGATTGAGATGCTATATCTGTTGGTGTAGTGCTAGCATGCAGTCGGTTGCCATCTGCTGGATACGTATCCACCTCCTGTCAACTTTGTGTTTGACCCAGTAGTTGCTCAGGGATGATCAAGTTATTCCTTCTTACCAAACCTTCAGATGTGTGACTAACATCGACTATCTCATCATTACTACTAGTTAAACTAATGTATCCATTTCCGGTAACGTTTAATATTGCACTTGTATTTTCCATCGGTTGGTAAAATGGTTAGGGGCGTATGTTGTTCAAGTCTTCCATTCTTATGCTCGTGAGAAGTTGGGATAATGAATTTATCGTGTGACCCAAACCTGTGACCTGGTTAAGCATTGCCAAGAATGAACCCATTGGTGGAGACAACCCTGCCAAGTGACCTGTGTGTTGAGATATCAAGTCAGAATAACTAACATAAAGTTGGATGCTCTATGACTTAAATTCATTTGGCAGCATCCATAAAACCTCCATATCATCATCATCGCTCAACTCATTCACAGCATATTGTTGATCAGATCCATACAGGAATGGATGTCAGAGTGTAATCTTGAATATCACGTTTCTCCTTCCCAATCTAAGATAGTTTCAGACCTTTTCAAGTAGTTCAGAGTACGATATCGACGTTGGAGTATCCATGTTTTTTTAATAGCCCCATCAAACCATATAGACCCTTGATAATCCTGCAGAATTTGATAATCCCAAAAAAAACAGAGCACATTAGGGGGATCCAATGCAGTCATGGTTATAATGTGGGCACAATCTGAGAAATATGAGGAAAAAAATGAAAATGTGCACAGGAGCTGAAAAAATGACTTGGAAAATTATAAATAAAATCAATCAGAATGCATTGATGTTACCTTTTTAAGTAGATCGAAGTCCAAAATTAATAGGCCCAATTTGAGCTATCCATCAAACACCCATTTCGCAGCAGCATTACAATGTTTTAAGGATCGCCTGAAATGAAATACAGTTGCAGATCCGGAAGCGGAAGCCGGCATTTGATAAATATGGCCCGTTGAGGTCGCATTCATCCAATGCGACCTTGAATTTTTTTTTTCTCAAAACATACAAATTTCCATATCCATAACCTGTATACAAATTTAAAAAAAGTCGAAAAGCAACAGTACAAAAAACAAATGAATATGGCCTTTTAACCATCTAAAATCAATATAGATAGCTCGCAAAAGGTATATGAAGTATAGAGTATCTCCTAACATTAAGTGTACCTAATGTGGTGAGAGTACACAAGGACGGCGAGGTTTAATCTTTCGCTTTGGTCCCCACCACCTACTGGCTCATCACATTGGCCATGCTCATGATCCGGACCCCGGACCTGCTAGCCTGCTGGCACAGGATCTGGAAGCTGGTGTGGAGCTGGTGCGGGATCCAACAGCTGGGGGGGAGCTGGCACGGGATCAGGAAGCTGGTCTACTATTGGCACATGAGCTGACTCGGGATCGGGAATCTGGCCTGCTTCAGGTGCACCCGGTCTGCATCATCGGTGACAGACTATACCACGAAAGGGACGTTTTGGAAGCTTCTCAATGCGAGAAATGCCTGTCATCTGGTCTTGGAATGATGGCCCCGCATCCCCGTCATCGAACACGCCCGCTGTCATACGCGGAGTGTAAACCGGAATGACAACGAAGTCGTAACCAATAAGATCATCAGTCATAACATTAGTGTGGGAATCATCCCACCGGGTGCTAAAATTATCTCATCCAATCTCGGTCTACGTGCCATCTCCCATCTCCACCTGGATCTCAAGCTCCTGGTGTACCTCCGAAACGGCCTCGAGAGATGGAGGATGTGCTCGAACTTGGGGTCTCCTACCCCCACGCCTCACTCTTGGGTGCATACGTCCATCAACAGGATCTCGGGGTCTCGACGTAGGCTAACTCAGTGAGATGGTCGGCTCGCCTGCATCGATCGATATTGGTCCGGCATACCGGTCATGTTCCTGATGGCATGCTGCAAGTCATTGAAGGCGTGGAAAGTGGGAAAACACGGAGCATGCAGCGGAAGTGAACAAAAAAACTAGAAAAAAAATAACAACAAGGAGTTCAGGGCAGGGCTGGCACCGGCTCCGGCTCCGGAAACCCTAGTCGGTGCCGGTTGCGCCCTGTCCCGATCCCAAAGTTTTAAAAATTTTACCTCTTTTTCTCGTTCTAAGTGTTGGCTATATCAGAACGTGTGCAACCGGTGTAGGTGTGCTGGTAAAAGCCTCTGGTGCGATTCCTGCAAGCCTCATACTCCGCCTTTGCATGTATATGGATGCCAAACTCTCGGTCTTCCAATATATGGCCTGCCTAACTACTGTTTGGTGAACAACTAACGAGTTAGGGAATTTTTTTGGAGAGAGAGACATCTGACTTTTCCACAGAGAAGAAGCCGTCTCTTTTGTGTATCTAAAAACAACGATTATTTACTTTCCCCAATCCTCCTGTTTAATCTAAATAAAAAACCATAGGTTAAACTGGATTGGGCCATTGGACTCTTAGTTTAGCCTATTAGACTTAATTAATTATTTTAGTTAGAACCAACTTAACGGCCCAACAAATAATTAATTTTCCACCCCAAATAAACTAGTCCAATTAAATGAACCTAAATCAGTTTAGTCCCAAGTTAATCCCTAATTATTCAAACTGGGCCAAAAGTCCTGAATAATTAATTAGACCACTAAACTAATTGAATTAATTCTCTCTCCATGGACCTTTATTTCATTTTAACCCAATAATTAAATCAGGCTACTTAAATAAAATAATTCCATTTAATTTAAGATTGATCCCTTAACCTGTATTTAATTAGGACTCACGGTCTATATTGGGGACCAAAAGACACACCGCCTTGGCTACTAAAATGATCAAAATGCCATTGCCATATAAATAGTTGTATTTTATATTTTAAATATTTTCTAATATCACCGTAAGGAAATATTGACCCCAAGGACAGTACTGCGTTAGCAAAGTCTCCGACCTACATGTGTAATAACTAAAATACCCCTCTATACGTCACCTACATTTAGAGAGGAAAAAGTGTACTAACACCTCTCTAAGTAATATCTACCATCCTTAGGTCTCTAGTCCAATGATTCATGACTTCCTGGATTATTTCCGCTTTCCAAGGGAGTTACCTTAAAGTAAACATCCAGGTCATATCTCCCAAGGCCCTGGATATTAGATCATTCAGACAACTACAAGGGGCGATATAGTATAGAAACTATCTTGTACAAGTCTGTCTTAACTAACTAGTCACACATACCCAGCATACAAGTATATTGGCCCTACAATATAGAACCTCAACTATAGCATATCAAAGTATATGCTTCCAAATTCATCAGACCTCCAACTCATACTCAAGTTGTAGAGTACTAGTTCACGTTGTAGCGGTAGTAGTCTAGGTTTCTACCATATAGTACTTTTAAGAAACCACTACTACAGGTCCTATTCTACGTATTCGAAATACGCTTATGTCATGAAGTGAGTGGACTACTCACTGGCTAAAGGTAAGCCATTCCCCATTTAGAATTCACAACATAATAACCTAGACATGATGAGATTCTCGTTCTCATCAATAGGTTAAGAACAAAAGTTTATGTGCTAAGTAACCCGTGATCCATACCTTACTGTGAAAGATCTCCATTCACATGGACCACTTACTTAAACACAATGGGTCTTTTCCAAACGTAATTGTGTATATATAAAATTGTAAATTCACAAACAATTTCTAAGAATAAATTCTTTTATTAAAATATTCGATTTTACATCAGAAACCTAGTCTAAGAGGGCATACATCCCAACAGTCCTCAGGCACACATATCTCAAATGTCAATAAATGCCCTTTGGGACATCGTGTTAACATGTGTATGTGATGTTCAGCCACTGTCATAGCTCGTCACATAATATCAGCCTGAAATAATCATTCGAAAAAATTAGTGAATAATTAAAGGACTTCTCAAGTTATTAACTCCTACATCACCAAATGAATTATATACCATGACCACTGTACTAGACCCAGTAGGATGATACCCCGAGGTCAAAGAAGCACGGGTAATGGGGTTCACGATCTAAAGATGAGTACGATCCCTATACCATTGCATATAATCCACAGCAACCAAAACGCCGGTCATGCTGGTCTGGATAAGGTCTACTCGATTGGCCCACATATGAAGATATGGCCCATGATATATTCTATAATCTCTAAATGGATTGTTTCGCCTATCAACCTCATACAGGTCAATCCTCATATTACAATCCATCGGAATAGCCTGAAGCATCCCAAACTACCGCATCACTTGGTCCGAAAAATATAACTCGACGACCTCCCAGCTGATCAACACTGTGCGTGACCTCCAGATATCGGGTCCCTCTAAATAACTAGGGGGAAGGAGACTAACCAAATTAGTCTGATAAGGTCGCCAAACAAACTGTCATACCATTATTCAGGATTGTTAGTGTCAAACAAATAAAGAGTTCTAAATAAAGTATTTATATATATTCACATCCTCGCCTGAGAGGGCATCTAGTTGGGAGTAATATGTCACGAGAACATGTGTAGATGTCCGATAAAGCTATACTAGTACATCCCATCGAGTACCATAAGGTGCAAAGGGTGGAAGATCATCGCGAGGTATACTTTGCTCTGGTCGTACAACCTGAAAATGCTCCCATTCCCATAGCTACAACATAGTCACAAATGTGTTAGATTCGTAGCACACATGTTTATAAGATAAAAATAAAATATAAAACATATTTGAACTCGTACCTAGAGTAAGACCATCAGTTCACAAATCTCCTGCACTGACCCAATAGAAGCATGACACAGACATCTATACAGGAATGCTAGAACAGCACTACCCCAACTGAGCGTCCCACATGCCTCCAAATCCTCGAGGAGAGGTAGGTATCTCAAGTGGAGCAGGTTCCCTGACTTATCAGAGAACAGTAGGCCCCCAATCAATAGGAAGATAAGGCATCGAGCACGCTGCATGACGCTGTCATCAGTCGCGTCATCAGTCAAAGAAAAATCTAAGGCCTCCTCAATAGGACCCTTCCTAATCCTATTTCCCCGTATGTCCTCGGCCCGTGGCCTAATGTCAAGCAGTCTATCGCAAAGGTTAATCTAGTCACCTTTGCTATAGTGATAAGAATGCCCTATCACCGCATCCCCATCTACCCTAAGGCCCCATAATATTGCAACATTCTCCAGTGTCATTGTAGCCTCTCCTAAAAGGAAATGAAATGTATGGGTCTCCTGACGCCATCGCTCTACCAGTGCGGTTACGAAAGCATGATCAATCTGGATATGTCCAACTCGCCTAACTCCACCAAAACCAGCCCTATCTACTTGTTGGGGATATGCCCTAGAGTCAATTTGTACTTATACAATTGTCATTATGTTTTATATAATAATATGAGGCTTTCCTTTCCATGAATAGTGAGTTTTGTTTTGTTGGTCATCAAGTACGTGACTTGATAGTAAAACCCTACAATGAATACAATGACTATTCTAAAACTGTCCCTGATCGATTATTATTATTGGAATAATAATAAATTAAGATTAGTATGTTTGTGACTTGATGGCTATGTTTTACTGGCCATGGATATTTGTGATATCAAGTCAAGACATAGATAAATGTTAGAGAACATTGTATTGGACATGACCCACTGTGAGAGTACTTCATGGAATATGTCATAAGTATTTTCTAACCATAATAATATTGAAAGTCCTTCGACCTAAATTCATCATAATTTCCTACTTGATAAATTCTATATTTTGACATTGTCTAAAGTTGTCTTTAACCAGATAATAAATTAGACTACTGTTGGATATAGAATAAATCAAGGAGAGGAATATGATTGATTGTGAAGGAATTTGTCCCTCTCAGTTATGGGAGAGATATCCATGGGCCTCTTGATAAGTTAGACTATTAAAAAATGCATGGTCGTGCTCAAATATATCAATCTAAGATATTGATATCATTTGTTTGAACAGTTTACTATGAAATCAAGAAATAATTGATTAAGCTTAATAAGGATAACATGCTCCGTGCCTTATGCTTAATCTGGATATCGTGTGACAAAAGGACTAAATATAAAATTATGGTTTGGTTCAAAGAGATCACCGATCTTCATTTAACCTGGATAGTTATAATGTTTTGCTAGAAACCGCTTATAACTTGTGGGCCATTTAAATATGATTTAGGCACACTGCCAGTATTAAATGAACCTATAGGGTCACACAATAAGCGAACTTGTTAGGTTATTTTTCTGGTGACCAGGTTCGATGAATCTGGATGATATCCAGATTATAAGAATCTGACTCGGTAAAATAATTAGTTAAATTACCGAGAAAATGGCAGAATCTTATCATATCAGTTTTAATTTAATTTGAATTTAAATTAGAATATGATAAGATATTATTAGGGTTGGACTCTAAGAGGTTCGAGGGTTTTTAAGAAAACCCTAGCCGTCTTTTCAATAGTCCAATTTTTCGGTTGAGAACATTCGTGCCATTCTCTGCTAGAGAGAAAAAAAAGAAAAAAAACCTCTCAAACCCTAGGCGCTAGCACTCCCCGGGTATCGAGTGAGTTCGCGGTGTATATCCGATAGAGGACGTTCGCATACTGCAGCGTCTGGTGATTTTTCGGGTTGAACGTACAACAGCGCAACCAGAATCGAAGGATTTCGATTACAGCAATCAGAGGTAATTCTTAAAACTTAGATCTTCTTAATCGTTTACTTGGGTCCTCGGGAGGGATTCGTAGATGTTTTCCGCGTTTAGGAGTCCACGAATCCCAACACTACTAACTCCGCAACTCTACCGAAAAGGGGCGTATGCTCCCAAAATGCATAATCGTATCATCTATACACCAATGGAATCTCACAAGCACGCTGATCACCAAACCATACCAAAGACGAACGATGACTCGACTGAAGAGATAGTAAACTGTCGACGAGTGGCCCCGGATGGATATCTATGTGCATATGATCCATTGTACCTATTTAAATTAGGATCACATAATTAAACTACGATTGTATCTATACGCATGATTAGCACTCAAAGGTTAAAGATCTTAAGTTGTTTGTGCTTCATACTATGCTATAGTTTCAATGAAGTTACATAGTTTATCAATCCCAAATAAAAAAAATATAGAGAGCAAAAAACAAAGCTCCGCACAAATCAGTTTATTCAGCTTCCTGCATTACATCTTTTTGCTAACACTTCTCTAAAAGATACATATTCCTCAACTTAGATCTATAAAACCTTTTCAATTTATATTTTTTCTTTTGGTATATTTTTGTATTTAAAAGAGAATTAAAGTATGGACTTCTTTTAAGTAAATATGCAACTGTTGAGTAAGAAAAATGAAAAGAGTACAAAAAAAAAAAAAAACACACACACACACACACAAACATATATATATATATATATATATATATATATATATATATATATATATATAAAATATAGGGATTTGCTAACATACTACATGAAGGTAGTATGTTAGTATTGTACCCATTTTTTTAAGACAAAAAAATCAAAACACATAGTTTTATCACCTCACAAAATAAAGGATAATTTTGTAAAATTATTAATATTAGGTAATAAATTATGGAAATCAATCAAGATCCCCTTAAAATGGCTTTCTTACCTATATTTTCTAATTATAATATAAATACCAATAAATTTTAAATTATCGAATTAATATTATAGCAGTATTGCTTCTTTTTTTTTTCTTTTAGATCATTTGTTTAATAACAGAAAAAAAATAATAAAGGTGAAGGATAGTCTTTCAGGTACTTGTTGTCCAAGTTTATTTTAATGATTCATCTGTGAACACCTCTATTGGTTAGAGTACACAATAAGAAAATTGCTTTGCTCAATAAAAAAACTAATACTTCCTCCTTGTGTGAGCTTGAGGGAGGCAACAAAAGTGAGTTGAATATAGTAGAGAAAGAAATATACAATATTTGAAGCTTACCACTGAAAGGCTAAAAATATGATGTTTGAAGCTTATCATATTTGTTTGAAGTGTAATCTAAACGGTTTGGAAGTTAGACATAAGAGATCTAAATGAGTCATTTCTTTACATAGGAATATCTTTTTGTTGCATCATTACTTTGATTGGGCTCCTAAATTTCTTGTAGGCACTAATTTGTGGGATGGTTCACTTTGTAGATTAGAGGAATGAGTTTTGTTTTTGAGATCAACCAGAAATATGTCAGAAGGTACATCAATTCTATTTCATAGCAAAGCACAATGAAGAATAATAAGTTTGATTGGTCACCTGAGGTGGACATTTGAGTGGATAAATTCTATCAAAAGCTGTCCTCGGCGGCGAAGGGAAGTCGGCGGCGGCAAAGGGATGTCTGTAGCAAAGCCGGTTGCAGAGCTCGGATCTAATTGAGGAAGAACGATTGTTGTGCAGAGGGGCTCTGAAGTGAATTAATGCGACCTTAAGGTCGCATCGTATTTTTTTTTTAATTTTTATCAGGTTTAAATGGGGTTATGGTCACATTCTGAATGCGATCTCATTTTATTAAATGTGACCACACTATTTTCGGAATTCCGGCGGTGGTAGCCCCACTGTCGGAATTCTGTCGGAAAACAACCCCATTTCCTAGAAATTCCGCACCTCTGATTTAGGCGGGGAAATTGCTCTCTAATTGAAAGACTTGTAAGTCTATTAGGGACCAGGAAATGGAATGGAAGGACCGTCACAAGTAGTTAGAATCATCGTTCCAAAATTCCACAGATCACTTGTCTCCATTTCACACCTTTTATGGGTTACTACTAGTGAGCGCATTTCTTCAAACGAGCAAAAAAATGGCAATGGAAATTACGATTCTGGTGGGTCTTGTGCTGGTTGCTAATGTGGTGGAATCTACTTCCTACCATTCTGCAACTGCTCCGGCATTAAATTGCTCCAGCCTTGCATGGAATTTAGCCAACTGTTCATCGTACCTGAATAGAGGAAGCACGACCAACAAGCCAGAAACTAGCTGCTGTTCTGGGCTGAAATTCGTGGTTAAGACCAATCCTCACTGTCTCTGTGAGACCGTTAAGAAGAGTGACCCACGTGGTTCGAGTCTTCCTGCCGCTTGCAATGTCTCTGCTCCGTCCTTTGGCAGCTGCACAAGTAAGATGCTTCCCCCTTCCTCTCTCTTTTACCTATTTATCAATCATGACCCAAAAAATAAAAAGAATGGTATGTAATATTATTTTTTGCTTCACTTTTACTGGTATAGAGATGCTGTGCTAATAGATCTTCTATGTCAGTTTATTCCCTTGCTGTCTCTCCTCCAGCTCCTGCTATTTCTATTGCTTATCCTCCAGAATTCAGTGTTTACTCAAGTTCTGCCCTTGCTCCTGCTCCCGATTTCTATAACCCGGGACATGGTGAGTACAGTATCTAATTAGTTAGAGAACTTGGTATACAAAGTACCTTCACAAAATAGTTCATATCATACAAAGGCCAAAAGCTTTTCAACAAAACCGTCTATTCTTCTCTAGGTAATGGCGGATTGTACATCTCTGATTCTAACAAGCAGTCCGGAGCGGGACTGGGAATAGGTATAGGTATGAAATTACTAGTAGTTCAAAAGTTGTTAATTTCAAGCAGTATCATGTGACAATACATCCTTTGTCATGTTGTATAGGACTTTCCTTAGCTGCAACAGTAATAGTAGTGCTTATTGTCATCTGCTGGCGCTATAGGATCAAGAATCCATCAAATAACCAGAATCTTGATGGCCTCATCAAGCAATACGGATTCTTGGCCCCGAAAAGATACAGCTACACACAAATCAAGAAGATGACAAACTCATTTAGAGATGAACTTGGTGAAGGAGGATTTGGTAAAGTATACAAAGGAACTGTTGATGATGGCCGTCCTGTAGCAGTAAAAATTCTAAAAGCCACTAAAGATGATGGAGAAGAATTTATTAATGAGGTCATAAATATTAGCAGAACTTCCCACGTCAATATCGTCACACTTCTGGGATTTTCCATTGATAGGAAAAAAAGAGCTCTTGTATACGAGTTCATGCCAAATGGATCACTGGAGAAATATATCCACAGAGAAAGGATGCTCGAATCCTCCACCAGCAGTCACCTTGGATGGGAAAGACTTTACCGAATTTCACTTGGGGTAGCCCGAGGACTCGAGTACTTACATAGAGGGTGCAACACTCGAATTCTTCATTTCGATATAAAACCGCATAACATTCTTCTTGACCAGGATTTTTGTCCAAAGATATCTGATTTCGGGTTGGCTAAGCAGTGCACGAGGAAAGAAAGTATCATATCAATGATTGAAACTAGAGGAACCATTGGTTATATTGCCCCCGAAGTAATCAACCGAAATTTTGGAGGAGTTTCCCACAAATCCGATGTTTACAGCTACGGAATGATGCTTTTGGAAATGGTGGGAGGGAGAAAAAATATATGCACTCAAGTCAGTCGAATAAGCAAGATATATTTCCCACGTTGGGCTTATCAGCGCATTGTTGTTGGCGAAGACTTGGAGTTACAGGGTGTTACCGGAGAAGAAAATATAATCTCCAAAAAGATGGTGATGGTGGGGCTCTGGTGCATACAGAATGATCCAATGCAAAGGCCAGCAATGGGCAAAGTCATTGAAATGCTAGAAGGCAGTTTGGACGCCATGGAAATTCCTCCAAAGCCCTTCTTTGGATCTCCTACGATGTCAGAAGCGGATTCTTCTGATAATGTTGTCGAAATATTAGAGGATAACGTAGGATTATAATTAGCCAGTACTACATTTGAACTATATTATCCAGTCTTTAATCTCTTTAATCCAATGTCTAATTTGTTATCTTGGAGTAATTTGGACGTTGAAATTAATAAATCCCAATGCCAAGTCAAGTCTTTGACGTGTAGCGTAGGTGACTGAAAAACGTAGAAACCATGCTATGAACGGATTTGGGACGCGCGTACGGTAACTTGCGATGATTTTACGATTAAAAAATATAAAAATTTAACATGTGAAAAAATAATTGTTAATAAAAAAAATTTAATTGACGATATCGTTTTGATATTTATATAATTATGTAAAATATTAATAAAATCATATAAATTATTCATTGTTATAAAATTTAGGTAGTGTTAGAATAAAATCTACACACTACACACTAAAAAAACTCTAACTATTTTTTGCATAAGAATTTTTTTAAATTTCTCTCTTTCTTTTTCTCACAATTGTTTCACAAAATGATGGTATATTTCAAATTTAGAGAATATCTCTATTTATAGAGCTCTTAATTAGTGAAATACATCATCTTCCACTAATCTTAATTAGTGGTATCTCCACTAAATGGTGAACATCCATAAAAATTCATAATTAATGGAGCTTTCACTAATTCCCTAATAGTTCACATAAATCCATAATTAGTGAAGCTTCTACTAATATATTCATAACACTCCCCCTTGGATGTCCATCCATTACATAAAGAATATGCCTCGTTAAAACCTTACTAGATAAAAATCCATTGGGAAAAAAAATCCAGTGAAGGAAAAAGAGTACACTATTCTATATGTCTGTTTATTACTCTCCCTTATGAGATAATTCCTTTAAATCTTTGAACTGACGCATACCAATTTTATATCTCAACTTTTCAATGTTGCAGTCGGTAAAGTCTTTGTGAAAATATCTGCGAGATTGTCACATGACCGAATTTGTAGCACATCAATTTCACCTTTCTTCTGGAGTTCATGAGTAAAGAAGAATTTTGATGAAATATGTTTTGTCCGATCTCTTTTAATATATCATCATCGTATTTGAGCTATGCAAGCTGCATTGTCTTTATAAAGAGGAGTTGGAATATCTCTGATAGATGATAATCTACAACTTTCTCGGATATTATGAATCATTGATCGTAACCATACACATTCTCTACTTGCTTCATGAATGACTATACTTTCAGCATGATTTGAAGAAGTAGCTGCTTGGAGATATTGAAGGACTTGTGTAATTCCATTCCAATGTCGTCATGTTGGTGAAGAACTAAATCTTGCTAATAAATTGACAGTAAAGGCAATATCAGGTCGTGTATTGTTAGCAAGATACATCAATGCATCAATTGCACTAAGATATGATACTTCAGGACCAAGAAGTTCTTCATCCTCTTTTTGAGATTGGAAAAGATCTTTATTCACATCTAATGACCAGACGATCATTGGAATACTCAATGGATGTGTTTTGTCCATGAAAATTCTTTTTAAAGCTTTTGTTGTATATGTTGATTGATGAAACTTACCAAATGTTCAATTTGTATACCAAGGCAAAATGTAATTTTACCAACATCCTTGATGTCGAATAATCAATTGTTTCTTGAAACTCTTCAGGAGTTCCAATAAAATTAATATCATCAATATATATAGCTAATATCACAAATTTAGAACCAGATTTCTTAATAAAAATACATGGACATACCTGGTCATTTTTACATCTTGCTTTCAATACATATTCACTAAGACGATTGAACCACATGCGCCCAAATTGCTTCAGGCCATATAATGATTTCTACAACTTGATGGAGTAATTTTCACGAAGATAATGTTTATATGCTTCAGGCATATGAAATCCTTTGGGGATTTTCATGTAAACATCATTTTCTAAATTTCCATACAAGTAAGTAGTGACAACATCTAATAGGCGCATATCTATCTTTTCATGTACTGCCAAACTGATAAGATATCGGAGTGTAATAGCATCAACAATAGGAGAATAAGTTTCATCATAATCCATACCTGGTCTTTGTGAAAAACCTTGGGCTACTAACCGTGCTTTATATCGTACGATTTCATTATTTTTATTGCGCTTTCGCACAAATATCCATTTGTAGCCAACAAGTTTTACATCTTCCAGTGTTCGGACTGCAGGTCCGAAGACTTCATGTTGTGTCAGTGTATTTAACTCCGATTGAATCGCATCTTTCCATTGTAGCCAATCATTTCTATGCCGACATTCATCAACTGATGCCAATCATTTCTATGCCGACATTCATCAACTGATATTAGTTCAGGATCATCATTATCCTGTATAACATCAAGAGATATATTATATGCAAACATATTATCAATAATTGTTTCTATCTGATTCCAACTTTTACCGGAAATGATATAATTGATAGAAATTTAAGTGTTACTTTCATCAACTTCTGGTTCTTTGTCATCAGTTTTCTCTTAGTTTTTATCATTTTTTTTCTTTAATATGATCATCTGGATCATTTAATCCTCTCTTCTTTCAAGGATTTTTATCTTTAGAACCAAGAGATCAGCCATGCTTCTGGCATGCTTTTGGCTCAGCAGCTATAGGTATAATCTTTTATTCTGCTTGAACTTCAATTCGAATAGGAACATTTATAGCTGGAATATGCGATTTTGTTACTCTTCTAGATTCAACAAAAGTGTCTGGCATTTGATTTGCAATGTTTTACAAATGAATTATCTTTTAAACTTCAAGTTCACACGCGCTTGTGCGCAGATCAAGATAATTTAATGATATTGTCCAATCACGATTTTTCTTATACTGTTTCTATTCTCCCCCTAATTTAGGGAATAATGATTTCACAAGAGAATAAGGGAAAAGAAAAAGAAATGTAAGAACATGATGACAAGTAGGAAATGCGAAGAAATTTATTATAAAAATCTCTCTTTTTTTTTTCACTCTTCCCGGTACCATTTTTTCCCATTCCTCCTTGTCTTTTCTTCTCCTCCATCCCTCCACCTATCATCTACTTCTTCTTCTTCCCCGTACAGATATATATATGTATCGATATATATATCAGTCATTAGTAAACATAAAAAAAACAAAAAAAAATCTCAAAGTAGATATGGAGACTCGTAATTCATTTGAGACATGGTCAAATTTTGACTTGGTTTCTAACACAGAAGATTTTGATGTGTTTTCTTTTCCAAGCCAATCGCTTCCACCTAATGTCAGGTCTAACGCAGAATATTTTGATCTATTTTCCTTTCCAAGCTAACCGCTTCCGCCTAATGCCAGGTCTAACGCAGAATATTTTGATCTATTTTCCTTTCGCAGAATATTTTGATCTATTTTCCTTTCCAAGCTAACCGCTTCCGCCTAATGCCAGGTCTAACACAGAAGATTTTGATGTATTTTTCTTTCCAAGCCAACTGCTTCCGCCTAATTTCAGGTGAGATACCTTTGAGAGCTTCCTTTTTTTTTTAGTGTGCTTATTAATGAAATAATAAAATTAAACACTCTTTTGGTTTGTTATGATGTAAATTAGTGGTAGTTCTGGACATGCTGCTTTGGATTTTCAATTTGATCTACTCATTCAAGAGACTGCTTTTGATGCTATTCTTCTGAATGAGGATATGCTTGTGCATGATCCTTTCTACTCCCTAATGGATTTTGAACAAAGCTAGAATATGGTTCTAGGTTATCATACATTCAAACATGGATTTTGCATGGTATTACCTTTACTCATATTGTTTTTCCTTTTCTAGGAGAAATAATGAGTGGTCTTGGCAACGAATTCGGAGTGATGACCCATGAAATGCATAATATCGAAGTTTAAGATATTATTGCAGACGAAATTCCTATGGAGAAGAATAGGAGTAGGAGACAGAGAGAGGAGATGGACAATAGCTCCAAAACACTATAAAAAGAAACCATTTCGTAGTACTTTTACCTGCCAATCAAGAGCACGGCCAAAGAACTGAATATTGGCTTAACCCCTCTCAAGAATAGATGTAGGGAGTTGGGAATTCGTCGATGGCCTCACAGAAAGTTGATGAGTTTGGATACCCTAATCAAGAATGTTCAGGTTCTCTCTCACACACACTTGTAATTTGCAAGTATGAAACTATGAAAGATTTATAAGTAAATAATGACTGGAATGAATGTATCTCCACCGATGATATCACTTCGATTTACAGGAGCAAGATAAAGACGAAGGAGGATATATGGCTGAGAAGAAGTTAAGAGAAGCCATTGAGATACTGGAACGTGAGAAGAAGTTGGTGGAAGAAAGTCCTTATACGCAGTTGAAGGACCAAACACAGAAATTGAGACAAGCATGCTTTAAAGCCAAATATAATAAGAAACTTAAGGGGTTGAGAAAATCCCAAGACTCATTGCGCAGTAACTTCACAGCTAATTCTGCTGTTAGTCTAGATGCTGGCCCAATGGAGAATGAAAAGGAGGAGGATGCCGAAGAAGAGGAATTGAAGTCCATAATTGCTACCTATTTGTCTTCCTCTAATGCAAACATGGAAAAAGAACAACTACAAATATTCATCCTCAATTTGTCAGCTCAATTGAAAAAGAGCAACTATAAGAATGCATCCTCAAGTTCACATGAACACTAGTGAGATGAATGAAGGAAATGTAAGTGAACACAAGACTTATGATCAAGAGAAGATAGATTTTTTTTTCTGAACTGTTAGCAGTAATATAGTATATATTGACATCCGAATGAAACATCTCAAAAATGTGATATTTATTATTAATGAAAATATCCTTTTCCCTTATTATCTTTTCTGTTCCACTTCAGGTGGCCAGTATTTCTCTGTGCTAAGGGAAATATCGAGTGTGTCCATGACCATAACC
Organism: Voacanga thouarsii; assembly: GCA_026120185.1. NCBI lineage: Eukaryota > Viridiplantae > Streptophyta > Magnoliopsida > Gentianales > Apocynaceae > Voacanga > Voacanga thouarsii. The sequence goes on along the minus strand of JANUWF010002383.1, from coordinate 1,313,644 downwards.
ACGACTACTGCCACAACTACGACTATAACAATGGCTTCTGCTGGAGCCAATAGCATTCATTTCTGGGAGTGCTGTTGAGCCAATTGGTCTAGCTTCATGATTTCTCAATAATAACTCTTTTTTTTTTTTTTTTTGCAATGAGGAGGGCAGTAAGTAAATCTGTGTATACCATTTTTCTCGATATTGTTGCTGCAGGACAATATTCGAGGCATGAAAGGTGGAGAATGTCTTCTCCAATATATTTTTTTTCCGCATAATTTTAATTGAGATGTAATTTTATACATCGTGGAGCTATATTCATTCACGGTTTTAAAATCTTGCAACTTCAGGTGCAATCATTTTACCGTGCACTTGGTAGTACGACCATCTTCAGATGGTCAAATCCTTTTTTTTAGTATTTAGATGCATTTTTGTATTGAGAACCCATGACATATAATTTTTTCCAGAAATATCAACGGTTACAAATTCGAGTTTAGTAAGGTTAGCCATAGGGATCAATAAATGCGTACCTGTCTTCTAACTTTGATAACGGCAGAGACTCATGCTGATAACGCGTTATAAAATTTGGGTAGTGTTAGAATAAAATCTACACACTAGACACTAAGAAAACTATAACTATTTTTTACACAAGAATTTCTTCAAACTTCTCTCTTTCTTTTTCTCACAATTCTTTCACAAAATAATGGTGTATTTCAAGTTTAGAGAATATCTCTATTTATAGAGCTCTTAATTAGTGGAATACATCATCTTCCACTAATCTTAATTAGTGGTGTCTCCACTAAATGGTGGACATCCATAAAAATCCATAATTAGTGTAGCTTTCACTAATTAGTGGAGCTTCCACTAATTCTCTAATAATTCATATAAATTCATAATTAGTAGCGCTTCCAATAATATATTCATAACATTCATGAAGTCATGCGAATTATTTAAATTATTGTACAAATTCTATCCCATCTTGCACGTCCCGGATCCTGAACGACCTACCTTATGGTTTAATGGATATCCATTTATGACTTTCAAAAAACTATTTGTCTGATTTCATTTTCAAGGAAATGAGCAGAGAAAATAATCATATTCTACATTTTTAAATTTCAGTATTTGATTTATTATTTGTGTTTTGGAAAAAAAATAATTATTTAGATATGGTAAAATAAGTGAAAAATATTGAAAAAGTAAATGAGAAGTAATATTATGATTCCTTTCCTTAATAGTTTAACAAAAAAAAAAAAAAGATTGAAGAAACAAATAAAAATATTATTATTATATCTTAATTTTCGTTTCCTCTAAAAAACATACAAGATCCTTTAACTAAATTAATTCAAAATTTTTAATCCAAACCTTGTATCATTATAACTAAATTATTGTGAAGTATTTTGAAATTTTTTTAGATTTATTAAATAGTAATATCCAATTGTTGTTGTTAAAATAGGGAGCCGATGCAAACGGGGATTGGCTTCACATCTGATAAACACAAACGATCCGATATGGTGAAATAGAAAATGGTATCAGATCTTTTTTGAATTAGGGACCGGGTTCCTTGAACTAACTATAGAAAGGGTTCAAGAAAGTCAGCTGAGAATACTCAACGGAAGGACCTTTCTGGGAGAATAGAATGATATTTGTATTAACTTGCTTAAAGGAAAGTATAGAAAACGTCTGATATTGAAATAAGATGAACAGGAAGCTGTAAAGAAAAGCTGTAAACAAAACGGTAGAGAAAAAGCTAAAACAAAGCAGTAAGAAAGCTATAAGGAAACGAGATTCTAAACTAAAAAGCAATAAATGACGATGAAGTAGAAGAAATGGAAGTTGAACGTTGTTTGATGATGGATTGTTGTCTTTTTTTGGTTCTGGGCACTGCTCCCATTTTATACTTACTGCAAACGAGCCCTTAGCAGATCGTGGAGTTTCTTCTGGCCAAAGATGCTCCCAACAGTCGTGCAGAATACTTGCGCCGAAAGATCAGGAATCTGTTTTCCTTCTTATCGGCTCCGTGGTGCCGATGTTAACCATGACCATCGGCTACTCGAAATGTTGAATTCATTGGCTCGTCCCAATTTATCAAATCGACATCGGCTCAAAGTAACCGCTGTGTCGGCTCCGCAAAGTTGACGTCAACACATGCCCCCTCGAGTCCCGTTGTTTCAGCGGACGCGAGTCAGCGAAACGATGGGAATCGTACAACTCTTAATGGTAGCCATTCTTTTTCTGACAAAATCGAAACGTCCCGAACGTTGTGGAATTGTTGTGACGCCTCGGCCTTAGAACCCGCGAACGGCTTAATTTCAAACTTCCTTACAAATAGCAGTGGTCCCCAATCAGAACTCTTCACTTCCTACAACTTCTATCTCCTTCAGTATTCTACTGCTTGAGTAATTCATCGATCCTTTAGCTTCTTGCCCTAATTCCCTGCGAACTTTAAATTTCCTTTCGGTAAAAAAACATCGCAATGGCAACCCCTACCGATAAGAATATTCTGTCCCTGGTTCAAGCCGATGCCAGACTGTTTGCCTTGGGCCCGCGTCTCTTGCCTGCAGAAGTTACCGCTGAACACCTGCGATTTGTTTTTCCGGCTGATTTCACTTTCCTTTTGCAACAGGATACTTTTACAACCACCAATCTTCCCTCTTCTTTTCGTCATTGGCCCCGCAAACTCAAGAATTACCGAGAATGGCGAGACCGCTGCTGCGCCCAATTTGGGGCCATTTGGGCACAATGGGGAATTTCGGACGCTATCATGATGACCGACTTCGAGATGGCATTTGATCGCAATCTGTTTGCCGCCGTTCTTCCCTTTTTTTCCTCGGCGATAAACGGCTTCATTTTTCCGCATGGGATATTCTCCCCTACCATTCTTGATATCTGCACCATACTCAACTTCCGATGTGAAAGCGATGAGATTCCGAGGCTTCATGACGAAGAAAGCTTACTAGTCGTTGAGGCTCATCTGGACAAGGCCTCCTCTTCATATGGCAATTTCATCAACGCTCAACGATGAGTGGAGGATACTCTTTCAAATCAAGAACAAGCGGCCTTCCTATGGCTTTGGCTGTGTTAGTATGTCATCTGCTCCCATTCTGCCGGCGTCAGTAATGAGTACCGATACTATGTATTGGCTCTCTTACGAAGCAAGAGGCGCTGTGACCGTGCCTCTCTGGTCCTCACCTTGGTCTACCACACCATTAACCAACTGATGACTGCTCTTGCCGCTGGGGAAGACCCGACCAACCTTGGGGGCCCGCTCTGGATTGCCCAACTCTAACTGTATCAGTATTTGCCCAACTTTGGCGTCAGTCGACTTGTAGGTACCCAGGAGGACTCTTCCCAAGAGGACTCTTCTGAATGGGCGACTGGCTATCGGCTACTTCGGGTCCTCATAAATACTGCTTCTGCCGAAACCATCGTCTCGTATCTTTACCGATGTCAAGACTTCCATGGTGCTATTTTCTTTCCGTATGCTACTTACCAAGAGGGCCCTCTTTGGTTGAAAAGCCTGTCGGAAAGCCCCGAGGCAACATAAGAAACTCTATGGGCTCGAATCCTATGCCCTCGAAAAATTCTCCTGGGGGCCAAGCCTGGAGCTCGAAGTGCTAAGACCTCTTGTGAAAGGTACAATCCCCACTGCTTCTCCCGCTAATTTGGGCTGATACAAGACATTCCTGCAGATTCGGGGCACGTTTTCTCTTTCTCTGTGAGACCGGTGCTATCGGCTGAAGACATACAGACTTTAGCCGAGAGCACCTAGGCTATTCTGAGGTCTTTTGAATTTAAACCCTTCCAGGTGGTGTTGGAAACTTCTCTGAACTTCGATTTATGGTGGAGGCTACTGAGTGGAGCCCTGTTCTCTGCCCCCATAGGCGTCTGGCTTTTGCGAATTCCCGGGCCGGCCGCCTCTTTGCCTAAACCATCGTCTACTAAGAAAGGAAAACAGGTAAAACACCATGTAAGTCTTGTAATAATGTTGACCTTACATACTCCCTTGGTGCAGAAAACTACTGCTGCTGCTCGTGCTGCCCTAGAGGAGGAAGAAGAAGAGATCGATGTGCCGTCTCTAATCTGTCGATCAAAGAGGAAATATAAAACACTGACTCCTCCTGTTTCCAATGTTTGCTTCTGGCAATTCTTGTTGTGCTTGGCTCCTCTAATGTTCAATTTTGTCTAATTACCAGCATAATCCTTTCTGCAGAAATGCAAACAAGGGATAGGCCGTCCTGTTATCATCGACACTTCTTCTGACTCGGAGGAAGATATCCCGCTTCGTACTTTAGCCGAAAGGGCGGCTAAAAGGACTGCTCATCCGACGACAGATGCCCCGTCAGTGGAGGCTACGGCTCCTCCTCCCGCGACTGACATGTCCAGAAAGTCCCTCATCTGTTTCGCCAAGGCCTGAAAAGCAACCAGTGGCCGATGATATCGAAACAACGGTGCCTTCCCCTAGCCAGGGAACTGGAAAAACTACTGCTTCCTTACCGATGCTGACGTTGGCTTCGACGCTGGACTTTCTTGATGGTCTCATCGGGGCTTCCTTACTTACTGAGAGGTCCACTCTGGATAATGTGAGTCGCGCCCTTCTATGGATTGTTCAATCAGCCGACCCCGACATGCCCCCTACACTTCGGGACTTGGCAATTGGATGCCTGGGGCAAATACGCTTCACCGGTCACTTCTTATTTAACACGCAGCGCCGTCGGGATAAAGGGCATGACCAGTTAGAGCTTCTGAAGCTGCATTGAGAAAATGCAGCATTTGCAGAAAAAGATCGCCGGGAATTCATAGGTCATCTTACGCTTCTGCGAACTGATATTGCGGAGGGGAAAGGGAAAATTGAATGGCTCGAACGTCAAATATCTGAACTCCAGGAAGAACTTACCTCTGAGAAAAAGGTCTTGGAGTAGCGGCTTGAATCAGAGAAAGGGCTTCAGGAAACAGTCAAAGCCATTGACGACTCCTTTTTTCAGCATAATGACGAACGGCTAATGCTGGAAGCGGAAGAGAAACTGCTCGAAGCTGAACTATCTAACTCTACTGCCCTCCTGACTGAGATGAAGTCCGGGTGGGACCACTTTGTAGTTGAGCTGAACAAGGTTCTACATCCTTCGACTGCCGACAAAGCAGGCCCTTCCGGGACTCAAACTGAAGAAACGGCCCCTTCGACGGCCGAAACAGGCGTTCCAGAGATGTCCACTGACGAGGTGGCCCTGTCTCCCGAAAGAAGAACAGAAACGGAGGCTGAGATGACTGAAAAAGAGCTCCCAGTTCCTGATCCGCAACCAACAGAAGCTGCCATGATGACTAGTCAAGCATTCGTTGAGTCAGAAGATCCAGATCGGCTGGCGATTATTCCTTATCGGCCAACACTATTGCCCCCTGCCCCTTCCGATGATAACTGATTTCTCTTGTAATGACATTTACGGCTATCTGATCAACCTCTTGTGATCAGTTCAACATATTAGGACAAAATTTTTGCTCAAGAAGTTTTTTTCTCTCTCGTTTTTTTTTTACTCACCAGTCCCTTCCCAGAATGCCAGATAGTACCGTTTCAAAAACTTACTGTTGATTGCTTTTCCTGCTTCCTTTCCATCAGGTGTCATTAGGTGATAAACTCCTCCATAAAAAACCTACATTACTAAGAATGGACCTTCCCAGGATGCGGACCACTTACCGTACTTCGGATCTTTTGGTGCAACGGGGAGGATAGTCTTCCACACCATGTCTCCTCCTTGAAAACTTCTTTCACAGACTTTCTGATTGTACGCCCTTACTACCTTCTCCTTGTGTTGTTTTATATTCTCCAAAGCAACCCAATGGTCCATCTCAACTTGGTCTAAGCTCAGGGCCAAAGCTATCTGGTAATCTTCAGTCGTTAGACCATGCTAGTAGGCTATCCGAGCTGATTGCAATGATATCTCAACAGGTAACACAACATCCTACCCATAAGTTAGTCTAAACGGAGTAAAGCCGATTGCAGTTTTAGCAGCATTCCGATAGGCCCATAACACTTCCTGCAACGTCTCATGCCATCTTCTTGGATTGTCTTCTACTGCCTTGCGGATCATGCCGATTAAGGTTTTGTTCGTTGCCTCTGCTTGTCCATTGGCCTGTGCATAATAGGGAGAAGAGTGGAGCAACTTAACTTTAAACTGTGCTAGGAAATTACGTACTTGGTCTCCTGTAAATACCATCATTTGATTCGTTGTTATGGTCTCTGGGATTCCAAAATGGAAGAGAATGCTCTACTGGAGAAAGTTGATGACTGTTGTTTGTGTTACTTTGGCTAATGGTTGCTCCTCTACCCACTTGGTGAAGTAATCCGTTGCCACCAATATGAATGTGTGCCTTGTTGCTGAAGGTGGATAGATCTTTTCGATAATGTCCAGGGCCCATCCACGGAAAGGCCATGGCTTAATGATCGGATGCAATTCCGTGGAAGGAGTGTGCAATAAAGGGCCATGCTTTTGGCAAGCTTTACAGCCAACCGCATAAGTATTACAATCTGTAGTCATGGATGCCCAAAAGAAACCGTGACGTTGAAGCGTCCATTTCAGCTTTGGGCCTACTTGATGTGCTCCACATAAGCCGTCGTGTACCTCTGCCATAGCGCGTAATGCTTCTTCTTTGGAGAGACACTTTAAAAGAATTCCAGTGTGACTCCGCCGGAACAAATCATTGCCTACCAATATAAAGTTGAGGGCCTTTCGTTTCACCTCTCGAGATGTTTGTCCAGTTGGGTTTCTTAAATAATTAATAATCTCCTGTCGCCAATCTTCTTGATAGTTTGTGTCTGCTATCTGTTGGCACATCACTGCTTTCCTAAAACCTAAAGCTAGCTGAGCTAAATCATTAGCACTTTGGTTTTCTGTCCTGGGAACATGAACTAGAATGACCTCCTGGAAATGCTGAAGTAGCCCTTTTACCTCCTGTAACTTACCCGACAGCCACGGGTTAGCACATTTATAATCTCCTACTACTTGTCGGATAACTACTTGAGAATCTCCTAAAATTCTGACCACTCGAGCTTCCAGTTCTTTCAGAATCCGTAATCCTAACAAAAGGGTATCATATTCTGCTTGATTATTAGTTGTCCCCTTCTTTAACTCAAAGTGGACCTTACCCTATTGTCCATTCAGAGATTTAAGAACCAGAATAATACTAGCCTTCTGTTGGGTACTTGAGCCATCAAATTGTAAAACCCATGGTTTCAAAGAAACGTACCTCTGCGGCTTGTCCCCATCCGTTTGTGGTATCTCCAGAGAAGGATGTTCAACTAAAAAATCTGCAACAGCTTACCCTTTCACAGCCCTCAGTGACACATAAGTTAGAGAAAAAGCATGTAATTTGACCGCCCATTCAGTAAAGGGCAATTCAACAAGAGTTTGATTAAATCCACCTTACATAGGATATGTACCTCCCTAAATAACAAGTAATGCTCTAGCTTTGTGCATGCATAGTGAAGAGATAAGCATAGATTTTCAATAGGGGTGGACTTGGTCTCCGTATCCGATAGATTTTGGCTAAGGTAGTATACTGCTCTTTCTATCCCTTGCTGGTCATCCTGAACCAATAAACTGCAGATAGATCCTTCCGCAGCTGAGATATATAACTTCATGGGAGACTGGTCATGTGGAGGAGCTAATACCGGTGGATGTGATAAGGCTACCTTGATTTGATCAAATGCTACTTGATGCTCAGATAGCTAGATAAATTCTTGAGATAACTTTAACCGTAACAAAGAAGAAAATACCTTCTGCTTACCTACAGCGTTTGCCAAAAAACGCTGTAAAAAATTGATCTTTCCTAAGAAACTTTGTAGCTCTTTCTTCGTCTGAGGCAGTCTTGCTTGTAGAATATCCCAGGCCTTATTCTGATCTATCTCAATCCCCCTTTGATGTACTAAAAACCCAAGGAAATTCTCAGCTGTAACTCCAAAGGCACACTTAGCCGGGTTGATCTTCAAGTGGTGCTGACGCATCCGGAGAAATGCTTGTTCCAGATCAACTAAGTGTTGTAGAAACATGGGGGATTTTACGACCAAGTTGTCTATGTAGACTTCCATGGTGCTACCGATAAGGTCGTGGAAGATGAGATTCATGGCCCGTTGAAAGGTGGCCCCAGTGTTCTGATGGAAAACGCAGAACAGGGGAGCCATGGACGGGGAAAAACAGAGGAAAAAAAATTAAACGCCAGCCATAAAGGCCATGCGGAAGCGTGAAGATCATACCTTTACATTCCTTAACCCTCCTAGGTTGCGTAGGAACAGATTGAACGGCTGGAATCGCCTCGCTTTGCACAGTTGAAGGAGCTTCCGGTTGAACACCCGCTAGCCTTCGACTTCGTCTTGTTTGCATTAACGCTTAGCTCTCCATCTCTCGGGATATTCCTTAGCCTAACCTCTAGTCGGTGAACACTATGGTGAAGAGGAAGGGTCTCAATTCTCCTTGGTTCGTTCGCTATTGGTTAGCAAAGAACAAGGGAAAAACAAGAAGAATGAGAGAGCCTTTGTGAGAGAGAGAGACTCACGTGAGTGTCTGCTTGGGAAAAGGAAAATAATTAAGGTTTTTTCCTTTTCAAAGAGTTATTTATATTTGGCCTAAACTAGGTCTCTCAATCTCTGATAAACATCTCCCCGGGATTTCAAAACACCCGGATGTTATCCTGAGAAACAGTTTGGCCTAATCTTAAACTCCTCTTAACCATCTCTGGAAAAAAACCCTACGATCCAAGCTATTGGGCCAGATAAATATTTATTATTTTTCTTGGACCCAAAAAGGCCCAAAATAATAAATATTAATTATTTATTTTCTGGGCTTACGTAAGTAACCCAATAAATAATTAATGAGCCCAAATGAATCATAATAATTAATCTTTAATTATTTATTTCTTGGGCCTATATAAATAACCCAATAGATAATTAAACATTAATTATTTCCCCTAGTTTAAGCCCATGTTAATTTCTTAATTATTCATACTGGACTTAGGCCCTGAATAATTAATTAACCAAATAAACTAGATAATTCATTTCTCTCGACTTTTATTTTATTTATTTATTTATTTATTTTATTCCAGTCCAATAATAAATTAGACTTCCTGAATAAAATAAAACAAAACAAAATAAAATAAAATCCTCTTCAACTGAGACCAATTCCTCAACCCAAAAATAGTTAGGACTTACGGGCTATCCCGAGGACCAAAAAGACACATCGACTTGGCTGCTAAAATGACCAAAATACCCCTGCTATATAAATAGCTGTATTTTGCATTTTAAATATTTCCTAATATCACCATAAGGAAATATTGACCCCAAGGACAATGCTGCGTTAGCAAAGTCTCCGACCTACAGGTGAAATGACTAAAATACCCCTCTACACATCGCCGTACATTTAGAGAGGAAGAAGTGTACTAACACCCCGCTAAATGACATCTACCATCCTTAGGCTTCTAGTCCAATGATCCATGACTTCCTGGAGTGTTTCCGCTTTCCAAAGGAGCTACCCTAAAGCAAACATCCAAGTCATGTTTCCCAGGGTCCTGGATAATTCAGACCATTCGGACAACCACAAGGGGCGATATAGTGCAGAAACTATCTTGTAAAAGTCTGTCTTAACTAACTAGCCACACATACCCAACATGCAAGTATATTGGCCCTATGATAGAACCTCAACTACAGAGAAATCAAAGTATATGCTTCCAGCTTCGCTAGACCACCAACTCATACTCAAGTCGTAGAGTACTAGTCCACGCTGTAGCGGTAGTAGTCTAGGTTTCTACCATATAGTACTTTGAGAAACCACTACTACAGGTCCTGTTCTACGTATTCGAAATACGCTTATGTTATGAAGTGAGTTGACTACCCACTGGCTAAAGGTAAGCCATTCCCTATTTGAAATTCATAACATAATAACCTAAACATGATGAGGTTCCCAGTCTCATCAATAGGTTAAGAATAAATGTTTATGTGTTAAATAACCCGTGATCCATACCTTACTGTGAAAGACCACCATTCACATGGATCACTTATTTAAACACAATGGGTCTGTTCCAAACGAAAATCGTGCACAAACAAAAAGTAAATTCATAAACAATTTCTGAAAATAAATTCTTTTATTAAATAATTCGATTTTACATCAGAAACTTAGTCTAAGAGGGCATACAATCCAACATGTTCTTCAAACCAAATGGCATAACCACCCATTCGAATAAGCCGATAGACCCTGGGTAACAGAACGCCATTTTGTGTGTATCTTCTTCAGCAGCTATGAATATCTGGTTATACCCTGAATAACCATCTATGAAGCTCAAAAACTGGTTACCTGCAGTAGAATCTACTAACATATCTGCCATTGGCATAGCATACTCATCCTTTGGAGTGGCCAAGTTCACGTTTCTGAAGTCTATGCAGACCCGTAGTTGACCGTTCTTCTTAATGACCGGCATAATGTTAGATATCCACTCTGCATACCGGCACGTACGGATGAACCCACATCGGAGTAACCTTTCTACCTCCTCCTTGATCCTGGGTAGTAATGTAGGATTAAAACGTCTTGCCGGTTGTTTATGGGGCTTAAAGCCTTCTTTCACAAGTAGGCGATATTCCACAATACTTCAGTCCAAACTGGGCATCTCATAATAGTCCCATGCAAAGCAATCTTTGTACCTGCGAATCAGACAAGTTATCTTCTCCCTTTGCTCGATGGTCAAATGTAAACTAACCTTGGTTGTTCTGTTTTCCCCCGTTTCTCCTATGTCTACTTCTATTAACGGATCTTGAGCAACGAAGCTAGGAGCTCGTCGGACTTCTGGATCTTCCGGTCGTAGGCCGCCTGGTTCCTCAGTGGTGATCAAGTTATGGGCCATCGTTAGCTTGGCATAGTGGCTTGGATTGAAGATCGGATGATAAAACAGAGCTTTGTTCATATGGATTTCGGCTGAAAACGGATTAGGATCGGTTGGGATCTTCTCTACCCGTTCTCCATCCCAAATCAGCATCATCTGGTGTAAAGTGGACGGTATGCACCGGTTTGCATGAATCCAATCCCTACCCAATAAAACGGATTAAGCTGGCTTCGCATCAATTATAAAAAAGACCGTTTTACTAGTTTTGGATCCGACTGTGACTTCACAAGTGATAACGCCTTTGGTCGCAGCTGCTTCTCCAGTGAAATTAACCATCTATACATCAGTAGAGGACAAATCTAACTTATCTTTACCCAGCCGTTTCAAGGTAGAGAAAGGCATTATGTTTAAGATAGTTCCACCATCAACAAAAACCCGAATAAGTGGCTTGCCATTGACATGTGATTTGATGCACAGGGGCCTAAGGTGGTTAACATTTTGGGCTGCTGGAATGGGAAAGAGCATCCCCTCTGGGGGAATTTGGACATCCACCAGCTCTACTGCGGCTCTTTCTTCTGCATGAAAATCCTCTTCCGTGGATTCTTGACGAGAGGTGGCTCGGAAACTTAATGGCAATATACTGAGCATATTTTAGCCATTATCAGGGACTAGTTGTTCTTCCACCCAGGCATCAACCAGCCGCCTTTGTTGTGCCTGCTTCCGCTGCTCTCGTCTTTTTTGGGACTTTGATGGTCGAGAACAGAGGCCAGGCAGAAATGTCTCCTTCTAGGGTACCTGCACTATTAGTTTCCCTTCTTTGCCATTAAAATATGCTACAAAAGAGGGAGGAGATAAACGGGTAAAAACTGACGGTTTACCATCCAATCTCTGGAATGCTTGTTCTATCGCCCCAGGCTTGTTGTTTCCTGTATGTTCTTCCTGTTTCCCATATATTGTTTGCAGCATGTGTGCGTCGGCTAATGGGAATGGATCCGTGTCTACCAAAGTCTCTTCCTTTTTGTCTGCAAACTTCAATCTTCCGTTCTGAATAGCCTTCTGAATGATGTTTCTGAAAATAATACAACTGTTAGTGCTATGCGAGAAAGAGTTATGCCATTTACAGTACCTTTTTCCTTTCAACTCTTCTTGGCTGGGGACCTTGTGTCCATAAGCCAGGTGAATCTGCTTATCTGCCACCAGTTGGTCAAAGATTTGTTCACCTTTTGAGACATCAAACGAATAGAAAGGTCCTGATGTGGCAATTTCCTCCTTTTCGTTGCCGGGCTTCAAGTGAGGACACGTATAGGATGCGCCTTTTACCAATTCTGCTGCCATTACCTCTACAGCCTGCTCTCCGTCTTCCTCATTAGTGTCGTCTATGATGGATATCATTGTCTGGCCATGAGAAAACTTGACAAAACGCCTTTTCTCTTTCTCCTTAATCATCTCTTCTATTCTGACAGCGTGAGACAACAATCGGGATAAATCCGAGAAGTTTTGGAGAATGAGACGTTCTTTGAGCTGCGGATGCATCCTGCTAATAGCAATCCTTGCACATTCTGTTTCAGGTAACTGGGTTGTACATTTGGACTTAGCTTGCCGGAAACGCTCAATAAAATCCGCAACATCTTCTGATCCCTTTCGCTTTATTGTCAGAAGGTCCGCGATGGAAACTTCCGGTACCGGTTTAAAGAAACACTGGTGAAACATTCTTTTCATGTCAGCCCAGGAGTATACAGAATTAGGAACTAGATTGGCATACCATGTGCATGCTGCTCCTGTCAAGGATAATGAAAACAGTTGTAACTTATGCCATTCATTGCTTCCCAACTCACCGCATTGTGCTGTGAATCTTCCGATGTGTTTTATGGTGGACTTATTGTCTTCATCAGAAAATGTTGAAAAATTCGGTAGCTTGTAGCCTCAAGGGAGCACTGCCATGGAATCCACCCATTCAGGGTAAGGTTTTTGGTATACCAGCCGATCCCGTGACTGTCGTCGGAATGTTTTTGTTACCATATTCGCTGGCTGATACGACTGTTGAAACTGAAGTGAAGGACTTTACATGACAGGTCGGGGACCTTGTCCTGTGGACGGCTCAGTACTTCCAATTCCCTACCCTGGGTTAGCTGCTGTAATTGCCGAATAGAAAAGAGGGTAAGGAACAGAGTAACTCGTCTGCCCCCCAAAAGGTGGCATGTTTCCCCTAGCAAGGTTTGGCCCAGCTTCATAAGTCATTGGTAACCCTGTTATTGGGACCGGACTTCTGCCTAGAAACATTTCTGCTGGCACCATGTTTTGAGCCACCACTCTTGGAACTGGATGCCCCCTGGTAGCAGGAAAGCTCATTTCTCTTTGTAAGAGGTGAATTAAGCCATGAGAGGATGCACCATCAGCCGACAGCATGGGGTATGCAGGGGCCGTGTTTGTCCCTTGAGCATGGTAACCTGATGGCTGAGCAAAGGTTTGCGAATTTTGCCTCTGTGCAAATTGTTGGAGCTCATTCTGAAGCAGATGACGAAAAATAGTAGCGAACTGTGGAATAAGCCCCTGTAAGAGCTCAACAGTACATTATTCCATAGTATGTCGAATAACAGTTAATGAGGTGGACATTGACTGAGACACCGGTGGTGGGGGAGAGGACTGACCTCCCTGTTCCACAGAAGTACCCTGAGTACAGCTGGTAGTAGTGACCGAAGGATCAAAGACTCCCCGGAGAGCACGGACTGGGGGTCGCTCGGATGTCTCCGGTGCCTATGGTTGCTGGGAATTGTTTGCCATTGTTCGTCTTGACCGCAATAGCATGCGAATACTGACCTTTGGTCCCACCGAGCGTGCCAATCTGTGTTGTTAAAATAGGGAGCCGATGTAAACGGGGATTGGCTTCACATCCAATAAACACAAACGATTCGATATGGTGAAACAGAAAATGGTATCAGATCTTTTTTGAATCAAGAACCGGGTTCCTTGAACTTACTATAGAAAGAGTTCAAAAAATTCAGCTGAGAATGCTCAATGGAAGGACCTTTCTGGGAGAATAGAATGATACTTGTATTAACTTGCTTAAAGGAAAGTACAGAAAACGTCTAATATTGAAATAAGACGAACAAGAAGCTGTAAAGAAAAGCTATAAACAAAACGGTAGAGAAAAAGCTAAAACAAAGTAGTAAGAAAGCTATAAGGAAACGAGATTCTAAACTAAAAAGCTGTAAATGACGATGAAGTAGAAGAAATTGAAGTTGAACATTGCTGGATGATGGATTGTCGTCTTTTTTTTTTATTCTGGGCACTGCTCCCATTTTATACTTGCTGCAACGAGTTTTTTTCGGCCAAAGATGCTCCAAACGGTCGTGCAGAATACTTGCGCCGAAAGATCATGAATCTGTTTTCCTTCTTATCGGCTCCATGGTGCCGATGTTGACCATGACCATCGGCTACTCAAAATGTTGACTTCATCGGCTCGTCCCAATTTATCAAGTCGGCATCGGCTCAAAGTAACCATTGTGTCGGCTTGGCAAAATTGACGCCAACACCAATACTACTTTTCAATCCAAATTAAAATTTAAATCCCACATCAAAGTTGATTTTTAAGTAGTAACTTGCAGATTAGAGAAATATAAAATTAAAAAATATAATCTATATTCACTTAATAAAAAATTGAACGTGTTAACTAGAATATTCAATAAATTTATGAAGCAAAAGTGCATTGTAAAAGTTTAAAACATCGAATAAAAAAATTTGTTATTGTATTTACAAATGATATAAAAACTATTTATTTGATTTTTATTTATTATAACCTTTTGAAAAGAAAAAATGATTTAATTGTACAGCCATGCAATATATTTGTAGAAATAACTCTAAAAGTTTTTAATTAAAGTATATAATAATTTATTTTTTCTTTTAAAATTTTTATTTTTTATATATTAAAAAATCATATTATTTTCTATGAATACATTTTTAGATCGTTTAAATAAAGGAATATAATATGTCTTGTAAAATTCATTATTATGTATTTCGTTTATGTAATATATTCCCTTGAAATATAAGATATCATATAAGATAAGATACATATAATGACTTTCTACATCACCTTGATTATGTTAATCTCCATAGCTTTTTAATATCCTATCCCCCTTAATAAAGTCACGAGGACCTTGATAGATAACTACGAGAGAAAAAGAAGAAACACAATTACTTTCTCTCCTATTTACTTGTCCATTTTTTGTTTATCATTGTTATTCCCTTGTATCAAATTCATAATAAGTCATACACTGAAAATATCACATTCAAAATAAAGGTGGAAACAACCTTATTTCTCAGATTGAACAAAGACAAATTGAGTTCATTGTCGATAATTTTATTGAAAATATTATTAAGAATTTATCTATCTAATCTATCATAATCAAGTAATAAAATATAATATTGTTGTTGTCAAAATAATGAGCTGATGTAACCAGGTATCGGCTACTCTTTCGATAAACACAAAAGATCCGATATGGTGAAACAGAAAACGGTATCAGATTTTTTTTGAATCAAGGACCAAGTTCCTTGAACTTACTATAGAAAGGGTTCAAGAAAGTCAGCTGAAAATGCACAACGGAAGGACTTTTCGTTACAATAAGCAAATACGTGTACTGATGCACTTTAAGGAAAAAATATAGAAAAGATCTAAACTTCGACAAAAGAACGGAAAGCTGTAAAGAAAGCTGGAAACAAAGCTGTAAAGGAAAGCCGTAATAAAGTTGTAAGAAAGCTGTAAGAAATTGAGTTCCTAGACTAGAAAGCTATAAATGACGACAAAATAGAAGAAATTGAAATTTGATGCTGTTAGTTGATAATGGTCATATCTGGGTTCTGGGCAATGCTCCTATTTTATACTTGCTGCAATCGAGCCAATAACAGATCGTGGAGTTTCTTCCGGCCAAAGAATACTCCCAATGATTGTGCAGAATTCTTGCACCGAAAGATTAGGAATTTGTTTTTCTTTTTATCGGTTTCGTGGTGCCGATGTTGACCATGACTATCGGCTACTTGAAATGTTAACTTTATTGGCTCGACAAAACTTATCGAATCGACAACGACTCAAAATAACCATTGCGTTAACTCGATAAAGCTGAGTCAACACATACCCCCTGAGTCCCGTTGTTTCAGCGGCCGTGAGTCAGCAAAACGATGGGAATCGTACAGCCATTAATAGCAATCGTTCCTTTTCTGACAAAAATGAAACGTCTCGAACGTTGTGGAACATTTGTGACGCCTCGGCTTTGGAACCCGCGAATGGCTCAATTTTCAAATTCCCTTATAAATAGCAGTGGTCCCCAATCGGAACTCCTCACTTCCTACGACTTCTATTTTCTTCAGAATTCTACTGCTTAAGTGATTCATCGATCATTTATCTCCTTGCGATTATTCATTTTGATCTGTAAATTTTCCCTCAGTAAAAGGAACAAACTGCAATGGCAACCCTTATTAACAAGAATATCCTGTCCCCGGTCCAAGCCGATGCAAACCTGTTTACTTTGGGCCCCCATCTTTTACCTGTAGAGGTTACCGCAGAACACTTACGGTTTGTCTTGCTTGCCGATTTTACCTTCCCTCTGCAACAGAACACTTTTACAACCGCCAATCTCCCCACCTCCTTCCGTCATTAGCCTCGCAAGCTCAAGAATTACAGAGAATGGCGGGACCGCTGCTATGCCTGATTTGGGGCCATCTGGGGACAGTGGGGAATTTTGGACGCCATCATGATGACTGACTTCGAGATGGCGTTTGACTGCAACCTGTTCGCCGCCATTCTTCCCTTTTGGTCCTCGGCGATTAATGGCTTCATCTTTCCGCACAGGATGTTTTCCCCTACCATCCTTAACATCTGCACCATCCTCGGCTTCCATGCGATGGCGACGAGATTCCGAGGCTCCGTGATGAAGACAACCTACCAGCCGTTGAGCCTCGTCTGGACAAGGCCTCCTCTTCATACGACAACTTCATCGCTGCTCAGAGAGGGGTGGATGACACTCCTTCAAACCAAGAGCAAGCGGCCTTCCTATAGCTCTAGTTATGTAAGTACATTATCTGCTCCCATTTTTTCGGTATTAGCAACGAGTACCGATACTACGTATCGGCTCTCTTACGAAGCAAAAGGCGTTGCAACCTTGCTTCTCTAGTCCTCGCCCTAGTCTACCGCACCATTAACCAGCTCATGACTGCCTTTTCCGCTGGAGAGGATCCGACCAACCTTGGGGGCCCGTTCTAGATTACCCAACTTTGGCTATACCAGTATCTGCCCAACTTTGGTGTCAGCCGAATTATAGGAGCCCACGCGAGCCCTTCTGAACAATCGACCGGCTATCAGCTGCTGCGGGTCCCCCTGAACACTGCCTCTGTAGAAACCATCATCTCATACTTCTACCAATGTCGAGACTTCCATGTTGCTATCTTCTTTCCTTATGCTACTCTCCAAGAGGGCCCCCTTTAGTTGAAGGGCCTATCGGAAAGCCCCGAAGTAACACAAGAAACTTTATGGGCCCGAATTCTGTGCCCTCGAGAAATTCTTTTAGGGGCCAAGCCTGGAGCCCGAAGCGCTAAGGCCACCTGTGAGAGGTACAATCCCCATTGCTTCTCCTGCCAGTTTGGACTAATACATGACATCCCCACCGATCCGGGGCACGTCTCCTCCTTCTCCGTAAAGCCAGTGCTATCGGCTGAGGATGTACAAACTTTAGCCGATAGCACCCAGGCTATCCTGCGGTCCTTCGAATTCAAGCCCTTCCAGGTGGTGTTGGAGACTTCTCCTAACTTCAATTCATGGTGGAGACTGCAGAGTGGGGCCCTATTTTCCAACCCCATAGGTATCTGGCTCTTGCGAATTCCTAGGCCGACCACTGTTTTGCCTAAGACATCATCTGCTAAGAAAGGAAAATAGGTAAAACATCCTGTAAGTCCTATAATAATGTTGGCCTCACGTACACCCTTGGTGCAGAAAACTACTGCTACTACTCCCACCGTCCCGGAGGAAGAAGAATAAGAGATAGAGATCCCGTCCCTGCTCCGGCGATCAAATAGAAAGCATGAAACACCGACTCCTCCCATTTCCAAGGTTTGCTTCTGTCAATTCTTATTTTGCTCGGCTTTCTCAATATTCAATTTATCAAACTACCAGTTTTAATCTTTTCTGCAGAAGCGTAAATAAGGGATGGGACGTTCCGTTATCATTGGCACTTCTTCTAACTCAGAGGAAGACATTTCGCTCCGATCTCTAGCCGAAAGGGTGGCTGAAAGAGCTGTTCTTTCGATGACAGATATCTCATCGGTGGAGGCTACGGCTCCCCTTCCAACGGCTGACGTATTGACTTTCCCACCAGCAGCAGACCTTCCGTCGGCTGAGGCACCGGCTCCAAAAAGTCCATCCTCTGTTCTGCCAAGGCCTAAAAAAGAACTAGTGGCCACTGTTACAGAAACAACTCTGCCTCCCCCCAGCTAGGGAACTGAAGAGGCTGCTACTCCTTTGTCGATGACGACATTAACCTCAACACTGGACTTTCTTGATGGCCTCATCGGGACCTCTTTACCTACTGAGAAGTCCACCCTTGACAACGTGAGTAGTGCCCTTTTGCGAATTGTACAATCAGTCGACCCAGACATGCCCCCTACGCTTTGGGACTTGGAAATTAGGTGCCTGGGACAAATGCGCTTCACGGGACGCTTCCTCTTAAACACGTAATATCGCCGAGATGAAGCCCATAATCAATTAGAGCTTCTGAAACTTCATCAAAAAAATGCAGCATTCGCAGAAAGGGACCGCGCGGAGTCCATAAATCATCTTACGCTTCTGCGAGCTGATATTACGGAGAGAATAAGGAAGATTGAATGGCTCGAGCATCGGTTATTGGAACTTCAGGAAGAACTTAACTCTGAGAGAAAGGCCTTAAAACAACGGCTTGAATTAGAAAAAGGGCTCCAGGAAACAATCAAGGCTATTGATGACTCCAACCTCAGGCATAATGATGAACGACTAATGCTGGAAGCGGAAGAGGAATTTCTCGAAGCTGAACTAACATGCTCAACCATTCTACTGAAGGAAATGAAGTCCGGCTGGGACCGCTTCGTGGTTGAACTGAACAAGATTCTTCATCCCTCGGCCACTGATGAAGCCGGTCCTTCCGGAACTCAAACTAAGGAGACTGTCATTGCGGCGGCTGAAACAGAGGTCCAAAAAGCAACCACTGATGAAGTTAACCTGCCCCCCAAGACAGAACCAGAGGCTAAGCCAGAGACGGCTGAGGCAAGGCTTCCAATTCCTGACCCGCCTTCAACGGGAACTGACATGGTGGCTAGCCAAGATTCCAAATCAGAAGACCCAAATCGGCTAGCGATTGTTCTGTATAGGTCGATACAGATGCCTAGCTTCCCCCCTGATGATAGCTGATCTCCTTTTGTAATGATGCTTATGGCTATCTGATCGGCCTTTTGTGATCAGCTCATCAATATACCAGAACCCTTTTTTGACAGAACTTCCTGTTCAAATTTTTTTTTTTTTTATTCTCTAGTTCCTTCACAAAACGCCAGATAATAATGTTTAAAGAACTTACCGTTAATCACCTTGCCTACTTCTTTTTCATCGGGTGTCATCAGGCGATAAGCCCCTCCATAAAAAACTTGAGTTATTAAGACTGGACCTTCCCATGAAGCAGACCACTTGCCATACCTCGGATCGTTTGGCTCAAGGGGCAAAATAGTCTTCTATACCATGTCCCCTTCTTGAAAGCTTCTTTCATGGACTTTCCGATTGTACGCCCTTATTACCTTCTCATTGTGTCGTTTTATGTTCTCCAAGGTAATCCAGCAATCCTCCTCAACTTGATCTAAACTTAGGGCCAAAGCTGTCTGATATTCTTCAGTCGTTAGACCATACTGATAGGCTATCCAGGCTGATTGCAATGATAACTCCACAGGTAACACAGCATCCTGCTCATAAGTTAGTCTAAATGGGGTAAAGCCAGTAGCAGTCTTAGCAGCATTCTGATGGGCCTATAATACTTCCTGCAGTGTCTCATGCCATCTCCTCGGATTGTCTTCTACTGCCTTACGGATCGTGCTGATTAAAGTTTTATTCATTGCTTCTGCTTGTCTGTTAGCCTGTGCATAATAAGGAGAAGAGTGAAGCAACTTAACTTTGAAATAGGTTAGAAAATTATGTACCTGATCCCCAGTGAACATCGTTCCTTGATCCGTTGTCATTATCTCTGGGATTTCGATATGGAAGAGAATGCTTTGCCGGAGAAAGTTGATGACTGCCGTTTATGTCACCTTGATCAATAGTTGTGCCTCCACCCACTTGGTAAAGTAATCCATCGCCACTAGTATGAATGTGTGTCTTTTTGTTAAAGGTGGATAAATCTTTTCGATAATGTCCAAAGCCCATCTGCGGAAAGGCCAAGGTTTAATGATCGGATGCAATTCTGTGGAAGGAGTGTGTAATAGAGGACCATGCTTTTGGCAAGCTTCACAGCCCATAGCATAAGCATTACAATCTGTGGTCATCGATGGCCAAAAGAAACCAGGGCGTTGAAGTGTCCATTTCAGTTTTGGGCCCGCCTGATGTGCTCCGCATAGGCCTTCATGTACTTCTGCCATAACCCGCAATGCGTCTTCTTTTGAGAGACACTTTAAAAGAACCCCGGCGTGACTCCGTCGAAACAAATCATTATTGATCAAGGTAAAGCTGAGGGCCTTCCGTTTTAAGTCGCGAGACGTTTGACCAGTCGGGTTTCATAGGTAAGCAACAATCTCCTGTCACCAATCATCCTGATATTCCGTCTCCGCTATCTGTTGGTACATTATGGCTTTCTTAAAACCTGAGGCCATCTGAGCTAAATCATTAGCACCTTGATTTTCTGATCTGGGAACGTGAACCAGAACAACCTCCTGAAAATGCTGAAATAACCTTTTTACTTCCTGCAACCTGTCTGACAGAAACGGGTTAGCACATTTATAATTTCCTAATACCTGTACCTGAGAATCTCCTAAAATTTTGACTACTTGGACCTCCAATGCCTTCAAAATCCGTAGTCCTAACAAAAGGGCATCATATTCCGCCTGATTATTGGTTGTTCCTTTTTTCAGCTCAAAGTAGACCTTACCCTGATGTCCATTTAGAAATTCGATAACTAAACCTATGCCGGCCCTTTGTTAGGTGTTTAAGCCATTAAACCGCAGAACCCAAGGTTTTAAAGAAACGTACCCCTGTGTTGTACCTCATTCTGTTTGTGGTACTTCCTGTGGTACCTCCAAAGAAGGATGTTCGACTAAGAAATCTGCAATAGCATGTCCTTTGACTGCCCTTAACGGCATATGAGTTAGGGAAAAAGCATGCAATTTGACTGCCCACTTCATAAGCCGTCCATTTAATAGGGGACGACTCAGTAAGAATTTAATTAAATCTACCTTACACAAGACATGTACTTTCTTAAATAACAAGTAATGTTCCAATCTTGTGCACGCATAGTGGAGAGATAAGAACAAATTTTTAATAGGGGTATACCTGGTCTCTGTGTCCGATAGATTCCGACTAAGATAGTACACTGCTCTTTCAATTCCTTGTTGGTCATCCTGAGCTAGTAAGCTGCCGATAGATTCTTGTGCATCTGAGATGTACAATTTCATGGGAGACCGGTTGTGGGGAGGTGCTAACACCGATGGATGTGACAAAGCTATCTTTATTTGATCAAATGCTACTTGGTGCTCAGGCTGCTAAATAAAATCTTAAGACAAGTTTAATCGTAATAAAGAAGAAAAAGTCTTTTGTTTACCAGCAGAATTTGCCAGAAAACGTCGTAGGAAATTTATCTTCCCCAGGAAACTCTGAAACTCCTTCTTCGTCTGAGGAGGTCTTGCTTGTAGAATGTCTCTGGCTTTGTTTTGATCTATTTCAATCCCCCTCTGGTGTACTAAAAAGCCAAGGAAATTTCCAACAGTAACTCCAAATACACACTTAGCGGGATTGATCTTCAAATGGTGCTTGCGCATTCGTAGGAACGCCTGTTCCAAGTCAGCCAAATGTTGTAAGAAATCAGAAGACTTTACGACCAAGTCATCTATGTAGACCTCCATTGTGCTGCCAATAAGATCATGAAAGATGAGGTTTATAGCCCGCTGAAAAGTGGCCCAAGCGTTCTTCAAACCAAATGGCATAACTACCCACTCGAACAAACCGATAGACCCTGGGCAACGGAATGCTATTTTGTGCGTATCTTTCTCAACTATGAACATCTAGTTATACTATGAACATCTAGTTATACCCTGAATAGCCATTCATGAAACTTAAAAACTAGTTACCTGTAGCGAAATCCACTAACATATCTGTCATGGCATAGCATACTCGTCTTTCGGAGTAGCCAAGTTTATGTTTCTAAAGTCTATGCAGATACGTAGTTGACCATTCTTCTTGATGATCGGCATAATGTTAGATATCTAATCTGCATATCGGCACGTATGGATGAATCCACACCGAAGTAACCTTTCTATCTCCTCGTTAATTCTGGGTAACAACACGGGATTGAAACATCTTGCTGGTTGTTTATGAGGCTTAAAGCCTTCTTTGACAGGTAGACGATGCTCCACAATACTTCTGTCCAATCCTGGCATCTGATGATAGTCCCACGCAAAGCAATCTTTATACCTGTAGATTAGACATGTCAACATATCTTTCTGCCCAATAGATAAATATAGACTAACCTTGATTGTTCTATTCTCCCCTGGTTCTCCCATGTCTACTTCTGTTAACGGATCCTGAGCAACAAAACCAGGAGCTCGCCGGACCTCTGGATCCTCAGGTCGTAGGCCGTTTCCCCATGGTTTTTCAGTTGTGATCAGGTTATGAGCTATAGTTAACATGGCATATTTGCTTGGATTAAAAGTTGGATGATAAAATACATCCTCGTTCATGTAGATTTCTACTGAAAATGGATTCGGATCGGCTGGGATTTGTTCTACCCGGTCTCCATCCCAAATCAACATCATTTGATGTAAAGTGGACGGTACGGAGCGGTTTGCATGAATCCAATCCCTGTCCAATAAAATAGAATAAGCTGGTTTTGTATTAATTACAAAAAAGACCGTTTTACTAGTTTTAGACTCGACTATAACTTCAAAGGTGATAACGCCTTCTGCCACAGCTGCTTCTCCAATGAAGTTAACCATTTGCACTTCGGTAGGAGATAAATCTGTCATATATTTTCCCAATCGTTTCAATGTAAAGAAAGGCATTATATTCAGGACAGCTCCACCATCAACAAAAATCTGAGTAAAAGGCTTGCTGCGATGTGTGCTTTGATATAGAAGGGCCTGAGGTGGTTGGCACTCTGGGCTATCAAAATTGGAAAGAGCATCCCTTCTAGTAGGACCTTGACATCCACCAATTCCACTGCCGCCTCTTCCTCCGTATGAAAATCCTCTTCCATGGACTCCTGACGAGAGGTAGCTCAAAAACTTGTCCATAAGACACTGAGCATATTTTGACCATTATCATGGTATTGTTCTTCAACCCAAGCATCCAGAAGCCGCCTTTGTTGTGCCCGCTTCTGCTGTTCTCACCTTTTTTGGTTTTTTGATGGTTAGGAACAACGGCCAGGCAGAAATGGCTTCTCTTGGAGCACCTGCACTGTTAGTTTCTCTTCTTTGCCATGGAAATGTGTTACAAATGAGAGAGGAGATAAACGGGTAAAAACAGATGGTTTACCATCCAATCTTTGGAATCCTTTCCCTATCCCCTCAAGCTTGTTGTTTCCTGTATGTTCTTCATAATTCCTACCCGCCTCTGTTTGCAGCATGTGTGCATCGGCTAACAGAAACGGATCCGTGTCCACCAAAGTCTCTTCCTTTTTATCTACAAACTTCAATCTTCTATCCTGAATAGCCTTTTGAATGGTATTTTTGAAAACAACACAGCTGTTAGTACCATGAGAAAAAGAATTATGCTATGTACAATACCTTTTTCCTTTCAACTCTTCTTGACTCGAGATCCTGTGTCCATAAGCCAAACGGATTTGCTTATCTGCTAGTTGGTCAAAGATTTGTTCAGCTTTTGAGACATCAAAAGAGTAAGATGGTCCTGATGTGGCAACTTCCTCCTTCCCTTTGCCAGGTTTCAAATGTGGACACGTATAGAAGGAACCCTTTACCAACTCGGCCGCTATTACCTCTATAACTTGCTCTTCATCGTCCTCATTGGTATCGTCTATGACTGATATCATTGTCTGGCCATGGGAGAACTTAACGGAATGCCTCTTCTCTTTCTCCTTGATCCTCTCTTCTATTCTGATAGCATGAGATAATAAACGGGATAAATCTGAGAAATCTTAGAGAATGAGTCGTTCTTTGAGTTGCAGATGCATTATGCTAATAGTAATTCTTGCACATTCTATTTTTGGCAATTGGGTTGTGCATTTGGACTTAGTCTGCCAGAAACACTCAATAAAATTCGCAACATCTTCCAATCCCTTCTATTTTATTACTAAAAGATCAACAATGGAAACTTCCGGTGTAGGTTTAAAGAACCGTTGGTGAAAAAATCTTTCTATGTCAGCCCATGAGTATAGAGAGTTATAAGCTAGATTGGCATATCATGTGATCGCTGCCCCTGTTAAAGACAACAAAAATAGTTGTAATTTATGCCATTCATTATTTCTCAACTCACAACATTGTGCCGTGAACCTTTCAATGTGTTCTACGGTGGACTTATTATCCTCACCAGAGAATGTAATAAAGTCTGGTAGCTTAAAACCTTGAGGGAGTACTGCCATGGAATCCACCCAATCGGGATAAGGTTTTTGGTATACGAGCCGATCCCGTGTCTGCCGACGAAATGCTTCCGTCATTACATCAACTGGCTGGTATGGCTGTTGAATCTGTGGCGAAGGACTTTGCATGACCGGTCGGGAACCTTGCCCCATGAAAGGCTCAGCACTTCCGACCCCCTACCCTGGATAAGCTGTTGTCGTTGTCGGATATACAGGAGGATAATGAGCAGAGTAATTTGGCTGCCCCCCGAAGGGTAGCATGTTTCCCCTAACAAAGGTTGGGACTACTTCATAAGTTGTAGGTAATCCCGTCATCGGACCAGGATTCCTTCCTGGGAACACTTCTGCTGGCATAGTGTTCTGAGCCACCACTCCTAGAATAACTTGAAGTCCCCCCGTAGTAGGGAAAGACATTTCTCTGCGTAAAAGGTGAACTGATCCATGAGATGGTGCGCCATCAGCCGATGGCATAGGGTACGCCAATGCTATGGTTACCCCTTGCGCAGGGTAACCCGGTGGCTGAGTGAAAGTTTGCATATTTTGCTTCTATGCAAATTGTTGGAGCTTATTCTGAAGTAGAGGCTGAAAAATAGTAGCAAATTGTAGGATAAGACCCTGTAAGAGCTCACCAGTACATTGTTCCATAATATGTCGGATGACAGTCAAAGAAGTAGATGTCGACTGAGACACCTGTGGTGGGGATGAGGATTGACACCTTTGCTCCGGAAGAATAACCTGAGTATAACTAGAAGTAGTAACAGAAGGATCAAAAACTCCTCGGAGAGCATGAACTAGGAGTTGTTCAGATGACTCTGGTGCAGGCAGCTGTTATGAATTGTTTGCCATCAAATGTCCTGACCGCAATCGCATGCGAAAACTGACCTTAGGTTCCACTCAGCGTGCTAATCTGTGTTGCTGTCAAAATAATGAGCCGATATAACCGAGTATCGGCTACTCTTCCGATAAAAATAAACGATTCGATATGGTGAAATAGAAAATGGTGTCAGATCTTTTTTTAATCAGGGACCGAGTTCCTTGAACTTACTATAGAAAGGGTTCAAGAAAGTCAGCTGAAAATGCACAATGGAAGGACTTTTCGTTACAATAAGCAAATACGTGTATTGATGCACTTTAAGGAAAAATTACAGAAAAGATCTAAACTTCGTCAGAAGAACGGAAAGCTGTAAAGAAAGTTGGAAACAAAGCTGTAAAGGAAAACCGTAATAAAGCTGTAAGAAATTGAGTTCCTAGACTAGAAAGCTGTAAATGACGACGAAATAGAAGAAATTGAAATTTAATGCTGTTAGTTGATGATGGTCGTATCTGGGTTCTGGGCAATGCTCCCATTTTATACTTGCTGCAATCGAGCCACTAACAGATCGTGGAGTTTCTTTCGGCCAAAGAATACTCCCAATGATCGTGTGGAATTCTTGCGCCAAAAGATCAGGAATTTGTTTTTCTTCTTATCGGCTTCGTGGTGCCGATGTTGACCATGACTATCGGCTGTTTGAAATATTGACTTTATTGGCTCGACAAAACTTATCAAATCGGTAACGGGGCAAAGTAACCATTGCGTCAGCTCAACAAAGCTGATGTCAACAAATATAAAGGATTACAAATTCACACATAGTCATCATACAGGAACAATATAACATTTGTGTATGAATTCAAACAAATAGACGAAAGTTGGTTGTTCTATTAATCTAAGCCTTTCGAAAAATAAAAGAAAGAGTTTTTTTTTTTTTTTATCAAACACACTTAATAAAATGAGTAATTGATTAATTAATTTTAAGTGATTAAGTATATCATAATGTTGCTTTTTAACTCCATAAAATTTTTTATAAAATTTAAAATCATACTTATATGTTTTAAAAGATAGAATTTAAAAAGTAAATTAATTATAGTTCATTTTTACACTATATTTTAAAATTTTTAGATTAAATATAAAATAACAACAATAATTAGATATAATTCAAACTTTAATAACTTTCATTGTACTTAATGTATTTGATAATAAATTCTTATTATTACTTGATTGATTAACATGCACTAATCGTATTATAAAATTTAAATAAAGTAAAAATGATTTAATTTTGAAATCTAAATATATTATATGTTATCTAATTATTATTCTTTTTGTATTTAATTTATATTAAAACAAAATATAATGTAAAAATAAATTATAATTAATAAAATATTTATATTATATTTTTTTAAAATTCAATATTTAAGTATTTAAAGTTTTATATTCAAACTTCACTACAAATAAATTAAAATTTGAAATTTAAAATTTGAATATTTAAGTAATGAATTTTAAAAATTGAAGTTTAAAGATTGAATTCTGAAATTTGAGATTTGAATATGAAGTCTGAATTAATTATAATTCATTTCTACATTTATTTTATTGTAATTTAGATTAGATATAAAAGAATATTAATAATTAGATGAGTATTTAACTTATTCAAACTTCAAACTTATGTAACTTCCAATTCACTTAAAATTTGTAATAGGATTTCAGTACGTCTTAATCAATGAAGTGACAACAAAAATCATTATTAAATGCTCTTAAGTAATTAAGTATCTTAATATCTTAATATTTTAATATTTTAACTTTAAAAGTGGTCGGAATGACCTAATGTGTCAAAAGAAAAAAGATAAAGAACCTATAAAGTTAAAAAAAAAAAAAAAAGAATAGGACCCAATCATGCCAAAACAAAAAGGTTTAGGGACTAAAGTTACCAATTTATCTTATTTTTTTAGGTGAGTGTACAGTAAAATGACAAATTTATCCTTCCTTAAATAGTCAACATTGGAATTGACTAGTTGACTTGCCAGAATTGGGTCAGAATGACCAAATAATTCGTATGAAAATTTATGGAGGATCTAAAAAGTTACAAATAAAAAATAAGGGCCAATCATGTAAAAAAAAAAGTTTAAGGATGAAACCCGCTAATTTGCCTAAACAAAATAGCTAGCATTGAATTATTGTTATCAAAAGTACAGGTCATTGAACAAAAATAAAACCCATCTTTCTCACACTATAATTTTTCTTAGCCTTCTCTTTACTTCTGCTACACTTCCATCTCTTTGGTCTTTTACCTTCCTTTGGTTGGGCTTTTAACCAAAATGGGCAAATTTTAAAATAGGCATCTAAACGTGTGAGTGGAATTTAGGGTACCTTCCTGGAGGGGCTACCCTCATGTCTGGTAGACACGAGGACCGCACCAACACCTAAGGCTAACCACACCAACACCAAGGGCTTCATAGACACGAGGACCCCACCAACACCTAGGGCTGACCACACCAACACTACCGGACGCGAGATACATTGTATCTCGTGTCTATCAGATACGGGATTGTCCACTTTTCAGCCATTTCATAACCTTTTCAGAGTCTGAAAAGGCTGCTAATGCACATGAAAGCAACTCGGCCTTTTGATCAAAATCTGAAGGCCAAACACTGGGCAAATTCAAACATGGGAAAGAAGTCACAGGAAGCACAAGACAAATTCAAATGCCTATAAATATCAATGCATACCAACGGCCAAACATTTGCTCTGTTATTTCATCTTCGTCCATATCGTCCATACACCCAAACACAGCAGAAAGCTTCCGTCTCTGGTAAACCACGAGAAGCAAGCTATTTTTCTTCTCTCATTTTTAAATTCTCCAAGCCATTTTTCTTCTCTCATTCATCCGGAACTACATATCATTTTGTTTTTTTTTTCATCACCACTAATCTGCCGTCGGAGATTTGTGTTGGAACTACAAATCGAAAAAAGTGTTGTTGCCTGTGCACCTGAGCCTCACAGACAATTTCTATATAACAGTTTTTTTAAAAGAAACAATAGAGATTGTATTAATTTATTCATTTATTTGTTGAAATAGATATATTAGAATTTATTAAAAATTAAATTATTGGATTGTGCACCTGTAGTAAAATTATTGGGATTTTCAAATATTTTGTTTGGTAAATTGTTGACTGATTTATAATATGCTTTGATCTGTTGAATCAAAATTTGGGGTAAATTGTTGATTTGGTCTATTTTGTGTTTTGTTGAATGGTATAAACTATGTAAGGTTGAGATTTGGCTAAATTATTTACTGATTTATAATCTGCTTTGATCTGTTGAATCAAAATTTTGGTTGAAATGTTAAAAAGACACTACTATGTATAAAATTTGAGATACTAAAAAGATACTGTTAGGTTAAACATGTTAGGTTAAAGGAAAAATCATCAACTAATTATTTTTAACGATAAACATGCTAGATTAAAGGAAAAATAATAATTTTATCTTAAATTTTATGATTTTATATAAAAAAAAATGATTTGAAAAATATTAATTTAAATTGGACGAAAATTATCTAATTATGCACAAATTTTCAAATAAAGTGAAAAAATTTAATACAGTATATATTAAAAATTAAGGGTAAACCTTATTTTTTGCTTTTATGGTGAACTTCATAATTTAATTTATTTGTAATTTTTAGTATATATTCAAATAAAAGTGAAAAGGTAGAAGAAATAGAGCCAGTACTAAAAATTAAGGGGTTTTAGCAAATTAGTACTTATGTTAATCCATAATTTTGAATATGAACATAATTTTGAATTTTATAAAAGATTTATAAATTCAAATTTTTAGTAATATTTAGAGCGTATAACATAATTATTAATATTTCACAATTAAAATTTATTTGACATTAAATATAATTTTTGTTAAAATAAAAAAGCATAGTTTTTTTTTTTTAACAAAAGAATAGCAATCTAAGTACATCCTCATTTTTTTCAAATACAAAATAAATTTAAAATGTGAAAAATACAGGAATTAATTTTTTGTCTTTTATTAAAATGGAGGACTTAAATAATTTTTGAATAGCAATATGAATTAAATGAAAATATTAAATTGAAATTTCTATTGATTAGAATTAAAAAACACAAAAAATTACAAAAAATATAAACTAATCCAAAATATATAAAAAATTTAAACAAAGTTTCTTTTTTATCTTTCTCTAGATATAAACAGATCCAAAATATTATATGAAATACTTCTTACATATTATACATTTGAATAATAAATATTTGGATTAACATAATTTCACGTCCATGATAAAAAAAAATCTATATTTTGTTTGATATTCAGTTTTTGATTATTTGTGCTGATTAATTGATTTATTTGATATTACATTGCATAGAACATTGTGCTGTTTTGGGTTGATTTGTGCTAAAGAATGATGATATTAGTTTTATATCGTAATTCAAGGTTGCGACGTACTTTATTATTTTTTTTTATAGAAAAATTCTTTTGTATTGTTTGTTTAGGCACAATGTCACTAGAATAACTTGTTAGATTACGACTGTATTGGGATTTCGAGATTATGCGTACCCCATACGACGATTTTTTTAACGGTCCATGTCGCAAGGCATTGATTGTTAAAAATTAAGTTAGTTACCTCGATTCAGTCAACAAAATATGTACAGTTCATGGATTTGACATATCTATTGTTCAATTGCAGAAGACATTGTTATTTTTACTGCAATAAGGTCTACAACACCTTCTATAACGGATGATGAAGATATGAAAAGTTTGTAGTACTATGCATCTACTGTGAAAGAATACCCAATTGATCTACATATTCATCATGAGATCGTACAGATTAAAAATGCAACAACTACAAATCTTCCAGAACATAACAACCCCACTCCAATTACTGAGTCCTTCATTGAATTAATGAATTGAACTACTCCAATGAACATGCCTAATATTGATTTAAATGTACCTACACCTGTTTAAGCCAGTAATCCTGAACATCTCTCAACTGCTAATTTTCAATCACTTTATATTATGACAGTTCCGGATACCCTAATTGTCAGACCAAGTAATCAATACTTATCAACATCGATGGGGTTTGTTACGCCTCCATTTCATGTCGATATTCAACCTAGGCAAACATAGCCCAACCTGCCATTGTTTTCAATTGCAGAAATAGGTGTTTCATTAGATATAACTTCAATCGATGAGTGGGTTGCGTAGATGCTTCGGAGACGACTGTGGATGGCTTAGAACCAACATCAGACATTGATGGACCTGATGCGAAAGATATCCCCGACGAGGATGAGGGGGATGGTGATGCTGGAGAACAGGTTCTCGATCCTTCTGTAATGCAACAACTTGCTAATACACCCGTTGAATCGAACCAGTTGTTTAATTCACCGTATTCAATCTATCTTGACAGGTTGGCTACTTCTCAAGAAATAGAAAACGAATCGAATGGAATGATGACAAGTAGCAGTGAGATGGATTTATGGTCAGAATCTAACAATGACTTGAGGATTGACATGTGGTTCAAAAATAAAGATGAGTTACTTTGGGCCATTCGATCGTGCTTTGTTAGGTTAGGTCGTGAGTTTATAGTATAAGAAAGTAAAGCCACATAATGGGTTCCCGAGTGTAAAAATTCAACTCCCCAACATCCCTGTTATTGGCGAATCCCTGCGCGAAAGAAAAAAGGTTGTGGTCTGTGAAAAATTACTCGATAGCATGGAGAGCATATTTGTCTAGTCCGGATAATAGACGACAACTATCGCAACATGAGCACAAAATTTATGGCAAAACATATTTTGTCAATGATTCACAATAATCTAGAAATTAAGGTCAGCGAGATAAACAACCATATCCGTAACACATTACATTTCACACCGTCTTACAAAAAAGGATGGAACGCGTGCAGGCATGCTATTGAGATGATTTATAGAGATTGACCTTCTTCATTCACACAACTGCCACGGTATATGCAAGCCTTGGAAGATGCTAACCCAGGCACCATCGTGGCATAACACTTCTTACCTATGGACAACAATGGCGCAAAGGCATTTGGATATGTTTTTTTGGCATTCAAACCATGTATTAATACATTTGTTCACATAAAACTGGTGGTCAGGGTCAACGGGACATTTTGTAGGGGCATATATAAGAAAAACTCTTAACAATAGTTGGTCAAGATATCAACAATCATATATTACTCCTTACTTTTACAGTCGTTGACAAAGAAACTAATGACAGTTGGGGTTGGTTTTTGTCGTTACTCAGAGCACATGTACTAAAGGATCGAAGAATTTGTTTAATATTTGACAAAAACATTGGGATAGTGAATGGCCTTCATCGACTACCCGGGTGGCAAGAGCCAATGACAGTGCAAAGATTTTATCTTAGACACATTCAAAGCAACTTCACTACAAAGTTCAGGAATCATCAGTTGAAGAAGTTGATATATGCAGCCGGGGACCAAAGTAAGAAGTGGAAATTTTTGCAAATTATGGAAGAAATTAGTCTACTAAACCCCCAAGCGAAGGTGTGGTTGGATTTGATTCCGAATGAGCAATGGACGCTTGCTTATGACGGTGGGCATAGGTGGGGTAATATGACAATTAATTTGGCAAGGTCATTCAACAGTAGCGTTAAAGGTATACATACCCTACCTATCAAGATTATTGTTGAGTCTTCCTTCAAAAAAATAGTCAAATATTTCAACAATCATAAACAGTAGGCTAATCACGGTAAGTATCACTTTCCTTCGATGATATGGGCAAAGTTTATGGAGAATGAGATGAAAGGAATGAGACATCGTGTGCTGGGTTTTTAATTAGGATCGGGATATTTTCAGTATTCTATTAGCACATCGTGAGTATGAAAAGGGAAATAATTCTTACAAGATTAATATTGGTACCAGGACATGCAGTTGCTGCAAATGGAAAATATATAGAATTCCTTGTTCGCATGCATTTGCAACATGTCAGCAATTAGGGATGAACCCTCGAGATCTCATGTCATTGAAAAACACAACAATGTCCTATAGGTTGACGTATATGGCACAATTTAAACCCATTCTGCATGAGGATTATTGGTGCAACCCTGATTTTATCTTGGTACCGTTCGATCACCGTTTCAAGAATCGTTGCGCTAGTCGAAAGTGGACAGTATGTATTCGGAATGAAATAGATGAACCTAATCCTGATTCACCTCCTCAATGTGGGTTATGCCATTGCAGCGGCATAATAAGAGGAATTGCACACACGGTGCCGTAGATTGATGTTAAAATAATTTACATGTAATATCTTTTTATTTTGTATGACTGATATAATATTTATTTTTTGATATGTTGTATCAAAGCGTATTTATGTGTGTAATACCTTTCATCACATCTATTTACAAATTTTGTAATATTATGGTTATGTCTTATGTTGATATTTTCACTTTATTTTGTTTAATGATAAATTACAATCGTACTTTCTTATTTTAGAACACCATGTATGACCCTATACAAGATGAAGTTAATCATGGCCCTATTATTCCGGACTTGTTGATCCTGCAGCATAGACATAGATCAACACATATTTGGTCGGGATAGTTGGAAGATATTGTCCTCACTGCAAAGCCCAATGACAGGCTTTTTGGATTGATCAACCATTCGATCCCCGAGTCGAGCACTTATAGATATAGTTAGGTTCGGTGGGATTATTCGTTTGCCCTACATGAAGATTGATCATCCCCTAATTACAGCCTTGGTGGAAAGATAGTGCCAAGATACACACACTTTCCACCTTACAGTTGGAGAGGCTACTATTACACTGCAAGATGTAAATGTCCTTTTAGGATTATGCGTGGAGGGTGATCCAATTATTGGCTGCGAGTTTAACTGTCCACAAGCAAAGCTGCTAGACCTATGCAACACACTTCTTGATTTTCGGCCCACAGGAATAGACCTAGACAGATCTCGATTGAAGTTAAGTTCACTCAAGATAGCCCTGGCTCAACCTCTTCCAGCACACACGACTTCGGATATGGTTGCACAACATGCAAGGTGTCACATTATGCAGCTTCTTGGTGGATTTTTGTTCTTCGACAACTCAGAGAACCGAGTGTATCTGTACTTTCTAAGATATATGCGTATGCTAGAGTTAGCTGGCACACTGAGTTAGAGAAGTGCAGCTTTAACACATTTATATTGTTGTATGTGCAACGCCATGTTTATACGACACATCAAATCAGTGGTCCACTTCTATTGATTCAGGTACGAAATAAAATTCAAATTTAAATTAACTATTTTAAATCATGAAATATTTTTTTAATATATTATTTCTTTTGGAATAGTTATGGGCTTGGGAGCGTATTCCTAATATTAGACGGGATAGAGTATGCCGGGTAGAGGATATTGGCCCGAATGTGCCTTGAGGATCAGTATGGCAGAGTCCACTGGAACTCTTCTGCACCCCAACACATGTACTTATTGCGTATAGAAATCAGTTGGATCAGATGCAACACAATCACGTATGTATTACTACGATGAATTTGCAATCAAATGTCTAATTATTTTTTATTTATTGTTTTATACCGAATTCGTTTATTTCTGTAGTTTATTTGAAAACCTTATGATGAGAACAAATTAGTATCTCTACCTCTGTATTGTACTCATGGGCAACCAATCTAGATATCTACTACATCTCTACTGTGTTGGGAGACGATTGAGCTATATTGCTCTGATCGAGTTATGCGATAATTTAGATTATTGCAAAGGATTTCTAATACTATTTACACAGGGTCAAATTTGCATCAGCGTGACCTACGAACTACTAGTGTTGGGTGAGATGAGGTTAATGAGCTGCACTGTGTTAATTAGATCAACCGACATGCATATATTCTGACATGACAACCTACTTTTAGGCAAGCTATTGTTTCAGGTGATTATTTTGCATGGTATTGGATTCACACACAGTGATGAATTAGTAATCCTACCATACAATAATCGAATCTCGTGAGCTACCAGTCTAGTAGTTCAGCAGTTGAAGCATATGTAAGTAAATTTTTTCTCTTTCATATAAGTATATATAGAATTCTGATTTATTTAAATTTTTAGTGATATTCCTGAAAATGCATATGCAGGTCGACGCATTGTACCGGATCTTGTACATAGGTAATGAAGCATCTCAATATGAAGATGCATCTACGCGCAACAAGCAGTCGGAAGAATGTTAGATATTGCTAGGTGTACTTTAATTGCTAATGGCAAAGTAGATTGTCTAAATCGAATGCCTTATGAGCCATCCAGACAATCGTATACTTCTGATCCAATACCGTCAATTCCGCAAGAAATTCCTCGACAAGTACCACCAATACGGCTGGACGGTAGACGAGTATGTCGGAGTGTTGCAACTGAGGAAGTTCCCCGCAGTAGTACTACTCACATGTACATGGAGATGAACATATTTATGTGCCAGGTGCTTCTACAGCGATTGATAATGACTATGTCCCAGTTCCAACGGTTGCAAATAATTATGTTCCAGGTGCAACGGTTGAAGATAGGCATGATGATTTTTTAACTTCGCAACACCTAATTTTCGATCCTATGTACGTATATTTGGTTGGCGAGTTTGCTGCTAATACATCCACTGGATTATCTCGGATATAGTATAGGCAGTTTGAGGAGGATGTAGGTCCGTCGTACGCTATAGAAGAATAAGATGAGGGACAACTTGAAACACAACCTCAGCAATAACCTTCAAGACGGGTTCAACCTGTGAGGCACCATCGAGGATTTCATTGTGAGATTAGTTTTCATACTTGGTTTTGATGATTTTAGGCGTATATAATTGAGATTTAAAATTAGTTGTAATTAATTTTTATACGTAGTCTTAAATTAAATATAATATTTTATTTTTAAAATAAAAAATCTTTAAAATATACATGAAACATTTAACTATTATTTACTAAAATATTTAATATTAATTAAAATCCATATTTAATTCTTCACATATTATTCAAATTTAATGGGGTTTCGAAAATATATATTTAATTGTTAAAGATAAATTTAATAACAAAAATTTAGATTTTTCACCAATTATTCGAATTCAATTAAAATATAGATTACTCAAATTAAAACATAAGTGAATTATAAATTTAGATATTCCACATTTGAAATTTTTATATTTTTTTGCAAATAATTATTATTTATAATCAATTATAATTAAATATTATAAATTATACTTTAACTCAAAAGTGTTATAATTTAAATAAGAATGAATTACAGGTAATATTTTCAAGTTTTATATAGAATTTTTTATTATTTAAAAAATTAATTATGCGTTGGCATTGGGAAATGAGTTGTGTTCCTCAATGTTATTTCGTAATATTTTAAAGTTATGTTTTTAGTTATTACAAATCTAAATAATTCTAGGTCTAAGTTGTATATGGAAAATGATACTATAATAAGTGAAATTATAGTCAATGAAATTTTAGTATCTAAAATAAATAACTAAACTCTAAAAGTTAGAATTAAATTTAAAGGAATTACAAAAACAGTAAATTATTGTTTCAAAAATATTATGTTTAAAAGATTATAGATAAATAGAAAATTAAAAATTATTGCCAGTTTTTGAAAATAAAAATAAATTAAGATTCAATTTAATAATTAATTGAGGTTTAAAATTATTTCAAAATTTAATAAAAATTAACTGTAATTTTTTTTATTGGAGCATGGCATGTGTGAAGGATTAAAAGGGGAAAAAACAAAGCACGCAGCGGAAGCAAAAAACTGAAACTGGAAAAACTAAAGAAGAGAAAAATCTTGAACGGAGCCAGCGCCGGTCCTGGTCTGTCCAAACTCCGAGGTAAAAAAACCTAACATTTTCTTCTTATTCTCAAAGATGGCTGGACTAGAATGTGTGGAACTGGGGTTGGTGCACTAGTGGAAACCTCTTGTGCGATTCCTGCAAACCTCATGCTCCGTCTTTGCATGTATATGAACGCCAACCCCTTAATCTTCCAATATATGACCTACCTAATCTCATTTGGTGAACAATCACAGGGCTAAGGGATCTTTTTCAGAGAGAGAAAAGGGGCATCCGTTTTTCCTCAGGGAAGGAGAGGAATAACATGTTTTTTTTTTTCTCTTAGGCAAGAGAAGAAGCAGTAAAAAAAAAAAAAAAACATCCTTCTCTATTCTCCTATTTAACCTAAATAAAACCTTATGTTAAATTGGATTGGCCCATTGGACTCTTAGTTTAGTTTTTTGGACTAAATTAATTATTCTAATTAGAACCAAATAAATGGCCCAACAAATAATTAATTTCACAGTCTAAATAAACTAGTCCAATTAACAAGCCTATATTAGTTCAGTCCCAGGTTAATCTTTAATTATTCAAACTAGGCCAAAACCCTGAATAATTAATTAACCTGCCAAACTAATTTAATTAATTCTCTTTCTCCATAGACCTTATATTTTATTCTAGCTCAATAATTAATCAGGCTACTTAAATAAAATAAATTTTATTTAATTTAATTTAAGATCAATTCCTTAGCCTGTATTTAATTAGGACCCACGGTCTATATTGGGGACCAAAAGACACACTGCCTTGGCTACTAAAATGACCAAAATACCCTTACCATATAAATAGTTATATTTTGCATTTTAAATATTTCCTAATATCACCATAAGAAAATATTGACCCCAAAGATAATACTGTGTTAACAAAGTCTCTGATCTACAGATGTAATGACTAAAATATCCCTCTATACATCGCCGTACATTAGAGAGGAAGAAATGTACTAACTGTTGGATTGTATGCCCTCTTAGACTAGGTTTCTGATGTAAAATCGAATATTTTAATAAAAGAATTTATTTTCAGAAATTGTTTGTGAATTTACTATTTGTTTGTGCACGATTTTCGTTTAGAATAGACCCATTGTGTTTAAATAAGTGATCCATGTGAATGGTGGTCTTTCACAGTAAGGTATGGATCACGGGTTATTTAACACATAAACATTTGTTTTTAACCTATTGATGAGACTGAGAACCTCATCATGTTTAGGTTATTATGTTATGAATTTCAAATGGGGAATAACTTACCTTTAGCCAGTGAGTAGTCCACTCACTTCATGACATAAGCGTATTTCGAATACGTAGGACAGGACCTGTAGTAGTGGTTTCTAAAAGTACTATATGATAGAAACCTAGACTACTACCGCTACAACGTGGACTAGTACTCTACGACTTGAGTATGAATTGGTGGTCTAGTGAAGCTGGAAGCATATACTTTGATTTG
Source organism: Voacanga thouarsii (assembly GCA_026120185.1). Taxonomy (NCBI): domain Eukaryota; kingdom Viridiplantae; phylum Streptophyta; class Magnoliopsida; order Gentianales; family Apocynaceae; genus Voacanga; species Voacanga thouarsii. Next base: position 1,275,920 of record JANUWF010002383.1, on the reverse strand, counting down.
CTATAGTTGAGGTTCTATCGTAGGGTCAATATACTTGCATGTTGGGTATGTGTGACTAGTTAGTTAAGACAGACTTGTACAAGATAGTTTCTGCACTATATCGCCCCTTGTGGTTGTCCGAATGGTCTAAAATGTCCAGGGCCCTGGGAAACATGACTTGGATGTTTGCTTTAGGGTAGCTCCCTTAGAAAGCGGAAACACTCTAGGAAGTCGTGGATCATTGGACTAGAAGCCTAAGGATGGTAGATGTCATTTAGGAGGGTGTTAGTGAGGGAGACGAAACAGGGGAGTATGCACTGGTTACAGGAAAGATCAAGAGTTTGACGTTCACCTACATGCAAAGACGGAGTAGGAGGCTTGTAGGAATCGCAACAGAGGTTTCCACCAGCACACCTACCCCAGTCCCACACATTCTGGTCCAGCCAATTCTTAGAACGAGGAAAAGAGGTAAAAAATTTTAAACCTCGGAACTTGCACAAAGATCAACCGGCGCCGGTTAGGGCTACCGGAGCCGACGACAGCTCTGTTCGGATGTTTCCCTGTTCTTCAGTTTTTCTAGTTTTTTTTTTTTTCGCTTCTGCTGCGTGCCTTGTGTTTTCCCCTTTCTATGCATTCAAGATAGACACGAGGTTAATAACTTTGAGACATTAAATGCATTGCAGAATTGGACGCATTTAATGCGTTGAGGAATTGGACGCATTTTGTACGGCAGATGGAGGCACGGTTGACCTTGCATCTCCCCGCGAGGTCCACGAGGTCCCTCTACCGGGTACACCCCCTCCCAATAAAAAAAGCGTTCCTACTTTTAAGGCATCATTTCCAAAATTCCCCTATTTTGGTCAAAAACCCTCCTTTGGTTAGATTGATGTAGTGACTCTAGTTTTAGTCGAATCATCTCCTCTTTTTAAATGTCCATCCTCTATTTTAACCCCAAACTATAATAATATTTTTTTCATACATTTTTCAACAACATCTGCAACTCTATGGAAAAACTTCTTATCATGTCTACTTTTTTATCCCTCTTTATTCTTGAAGGATTATTTTTACCAGGATCTAATTTGAACTCCTCCTGAATCTCTTACATTTTTTCTGAGAGATTTTCAAGGTTATTAATAAACTCATGTTCTTTTAAATTGTTACTTTATAAGGAATGAGGTAAAGTAAAGTTTATCTTGCTGATTCAGATGAATGTCATTAGAGATGATATGAAATTTTTTTTTAGTGTTTGCTTAGTATTTTTCTTTATGCATTTGACCTATTTTAGATCTCTAAGGTTTGGTATTTTCTATTACGTTGTGTAATTTTGCTATTCTATTTGGAAACCTTGATTCACTTCACTTATAGTCAACCAAAAATAAAGGTTAAACAAATTCAATTTTCAATTGTCCTTGAGAAGAGAAATCGAGGAGTTGTACTATGAATTGAGGGAAGAAGTTAAGGAACTTCTTCAAGATCAAGGCTTTTTTGCTCATTATCTCTTTCTTTTTCTCTTATAATTTATTTTGAAAGCATAGAACTTAGATGGTTCTCTTGAAGAGAACACATAAGTAACCTTGGTCTAGTCACCCAAGCATTGAGAGAATTCCTACATTGCTATCTAGACAAAATTTTTGGCCAAAAATAGAAGATGACATTGAGACGTATGTTACAAGCAAGCTTAATGTGTCAATAGGATGAGACTTTGCAGAATAAGCGGTTGAACTATTCCAATCCCTTCCTATTCTTGATGGCTCTTGGAAATATATACTTGTGTATTTCATCTTGGATTGCCCCAAGGTGAATGATTCGGCATCTTTCTTTATTATTGTTGACCATTTCTCAAAGTATGCACTTTTCATTATTGCACCATATGTGTGTGGCAGGTGTGGCCACTAAACTTTTGTTTAAGGATTTTATTAGGTTTGGCTTACCGAATGACATTGTAAGTGACCAAAATTGTTAATGTTATACCCTAGAGGCAATCACATGTATTTTATACTACATTTGTTTCACAATATAAGTCTTTTTAGACTTATGCACAAGAATTAAGGGTCTTAAATTCCATACAATTTTAAAACTAAACTTCCAAAAATACTCCTAATTAAGTCTTGATTTACTTTGGTAATTAGAGAGAGTTAGGTCATAATTAGTGAAAAAAGATAGATTGCAGAGAGCGGTAGAGTTGGAAAAAAGGTAATAAATTTTTATAGAACTTTGTAAAACGACCTATATTGTGAAAAAAAAACTTTTTAAGTCCAAAACGACTTATATTATAAAATAGAGGGAGTATATTATACATTTATTGAATAAAACAATGCATTCTTTATCTTTCAATTTATCTTATTTATGCTTTCGTATAAAATAACTGTTAGATAAAATCTCAAGTGCAACAATATGTTAAGGAAATCATGATAAAAATCATTAAGTGAGGTTTCTACTACATTGTATAGTGTCCGTACTTAAATTATCATTAGTCATAGTATTAATGAGATAGGACATGATTAATGTGTTAATATTAGCACGTGTTATACTTCCTAATTTGATTAGGTAGTAGTTCACATATCCGTAAGTATTGTGATACTCAAAGTTAACATATGGATGCTTGTTACTAGAATGAGTACATTGGATCTAGCTATGAGATGATCACATGGATAATTGTTTAGTGCCAATTATAGAATCTTATCACAGCGAATATGCAAGTATTCTTAAATTTAAGATCTCAAAGGTACTTTGTTTGCTAAACATTGTACTTTAATTCCAATATTTGGAGTCTTGACAAGACCGCTTATGAGATGGACATTGGATACAACGAGAAGTAAACGAAAGTAGTTGAGAGGATTAATAAAAGATTCACCACTCCTAATAGTAGGGGCGAATATCTCATGACCATTTGTAGGAATCACTACTTGAGAAGTTCTTGGCCAATGCAACTGTGTATTGGAAATAGTTATAGTTGATACACATGATGAGTAATAGATTCAAGGAACAAGTATTAAAATATTCGGATCAGAATTAATTAATATTCTGAAAGGAGTTAGCACTAATTTCATACTCTAAACCGAAAGAGATATTGTATGGTAAAAGGAGTTTATTGCACTGGTGTTAGCTATTGAAAGATTCAAGTCAAGCCACTTAACTTTCTGGGCTTTTGAGTGGTCATTATATGTTGCTATCGCTCATGATCTGCTGAATATAGATTTATTAATTAGAGAATTAATAAATTAATCATAATTAGAATTAATAAGTTAATTCTAAATTATTAAGGATTATTAATCTTAGAGACATTTGGATTAATTCATATCTCACTACCAATAGTCTGGAAAACCAAATAGATCACACACAATAGAGGATTATGAACACGAGATTTTATATGATAACATTATAGGTTTATTTGAGAAAAGAAGAAGATATTGTGGTCGGATTATAATTAGTTATAATTCGTGGGCCATATTGTAATTGAGAAAATTTACAATTCCAATTAGTAATTAAAGAATCCTTATTCTTTATGGATTCTGGTTACCAAACACAGAGGATATTATGATATGCATGCTGTGTTTTTGGATATAACAAAAAGAAGAAAATCATTTTTCTTTGGGGGTAATTCTCTTCTTCTTCTTCTCACATAAACCTTAGCCACTAAAATACATTCTGCTAGCACAGAATTCTGGTGACTCTTGAGTACAGTCCTCGTATGGACTATATTGGAGGCGATCCTATACTTGGGTTGCAGTACTTTGACAGAATATATAGAGAAGACGTTCTCTTTGGTTGGTGATTGGTTGCAATCAAACAAAACGGTTTGTTGCATCGCGCCTTCAACATCCAGAAGGAGAAAATTTTAAGTTCATGCAACAAAAAGTAAAACCCTGTACCATTGCTATATTCTTGTTTTCACTCGCAGACATGCGATCTTGGGATTGGAATTCAATTTTTTTTGTTGCATTAATTTAATTATGCATGACCTTAACAGTGGTATCAAAGGCTCCATGTTTGCAGTGTTAATGGGTTATTATGCTTCTGTGAAATCGTTTCATGTGCTTTCGTTATGTGTTTTGAATACACAGTTTATCGGGTGTTGAAAAACCGCTAAAATTTTTGGTCTGTGAAAATTGGTTTAAAAAATGGTTTTGAAATTATTTCATGATGTTCATGGATTGATGTACAAATATTTGTGATGGTTACAGTATTCCCCAGTATCACAGAGTTTCTATTTTCCAATAGTTTCTGCGAACAAGAAAACCATATCTGTTAATTAGCTTCTGTAAAGAATTGTTCTTCGTTTTGATTGTTTCTGTTTTCCAGTGAATAGACAGTGAAGATATTTTTTTCTTGGCATTGAATAGAGGAGTTGTCTTCTGTAAATTTTCGGAGAAGATGATCGAAAAATTTGCACGAAAAAATAAAAAATATGTTTTTTTCCCAAGCTACCAGTGGCTCACTGGAAGCCAAACTGCGACTTGGGGCACAAAACAACCCAAGCCACAACTGGTTGTGGCTTGGGAGCTTGCAAACCGTGGCTGGCATACCCAATACCGGCTGCGGATGGAATTTTATAAAAAAAGAAAATTTGTTTTTTCTGTTTTCAGTTCTTCACACTTATGACCTGCGATTTTCTTTTTCCCCATTTAGCACCCAAAATTTTGTTTTGGGACTAATGGAGTTATTTTTCAAAATTTGATTTTGAAAATTAATATATTTTCTAAAATATTTATTTTAGATTATATATTATTTAATTCCTAAAATATGATTGTAGCAATTAATATATTTTTCTAAAATATTAATTTCAGATTATATATTATTTTAATTCCTAAACTATTATTTTAGTAATTGATATATTTTCCAAAATATTGATTTTAAAATTTATTCTATTTTTTCAAAATAGTGATTTTAGAATTATTCGCTATGTTTAATTTTATTTTGAGTATAAAATTAGCATAATGGTTTGGTTATGGACTATGGACCTAATTAAATTATTCATACATTTTATCACTTTGGTTTTGAATTAAATAGGGCCTACGTATTCTACCTTCTTTATTTTTCTTGTGTTAATTTCTCTTCTCATCTAACTCTCCTTGAATGTAACTCGAGGTTTCTATATTTGAATTTTATGTAATTATATTACATAAGTTAGATAGGATTAGAATTTATTACAAGACAAGGAGAAGATGATCAAGGCAAAAAAGGAGGATGGTAAGACTTTCTTCCTAGATCATGCATGAACACTTAAGATTGATCAAATTAATTTTCTTTGTAGCTCAAGGAAATTAATATAATAAAGACCATAACCAAACTATGCTATTATTTTTTGTGACGTATGAATATATTGATATTATGCATGCAATATATAAATCACTAAAAATTACAAATCCCTCAAATTAATATTAAACCTAATGCCTTCCATTAATATAGTAAGAATGAGAGTCCTTTTTCGAGATCAGGTTATTGGGCTAACCTAAGCCTACTTGACATGAGGCATGTTCAAGCCATGGAATTAAATTCCTGATTAATGGGTTGGGTTTAACTAATTCCTTTATTCCGGTTGGGCTAACTCAAGCATAAAGAAAATTAGAGGTAAGGTTAGGTTAGTTTAAAAGGCTTTAAGATTAAAAGATGTTAATCACTTAATGATCTAGTAATTACATTTGATGTAATTGGTATTGGATACCTACAATTGAACTTAAGGGTAGTTTGTTAGGCAAACCCAAGGTCATTCTTGACAAATTTGGATACTGATCCACTAGAAAAGCTTCTAACAGGCTTTCCCGAATTAATAGTGGGGACTATTGGTTTGAGTAAAATAGTAGAATAATAATACATTTAATTAGAGACCTAATTATTTACATCACATGTGCATCTACAGTTAGCTAATTTCTCTATCTTTATATTTAAGTCATCTACATCATGTCAACCAACCTACGTAGCATCTTGAAAACTAACAAACTTACCGAGTTAAACTTTTTGGACTGGTATAGATGCTCTACGTGCTAGATGCTCCTATTCCGCCATCAGCAGCTTAAGATGTTCATGCTGAAGAGCATGTTGTCCACAAAAAGTACAAAGAGAACAGTGACACAGCATCCTATGTGATGTTGGCATCAATGACCTCTGAACTGCAAAAATAGTATGAGCATATAGATACTTACTCGATCATTTTACATTTTCGAGAGTTGTTTGATGCCGAACCTAGAACAGAGAGATATGAGATCTTAAAGCAACTATTCCATTCTAAGATGGCTGAGGGTACTTCTATGGCCACTCATGGGCTGAAGATGTTGGGTTTAATTGAGAAGTTTGGGTTTGTTATGGATAATGAATTAAATATTGACTTAATTTTGCAATCTTTGCCAGGTAGTTTTTCACAGTTTGTGATTAACTACCAGATAAATAAGATTGAGTCTACTATACCCGAGCTTATCAATCTTCTCAAGACTGCGGAATCCTCCATGAAGAAGGAATCCAATGCTAAATTATTAATTAGAGAATTAATAAATAAATCATAATTAGAATTAATAAGTTAATTCTACATTATTAAAGATTATTAATCTTAAAGATATTTGGATTAATATATTTCGCTACTAATAGATCGAAAAACCTAATAGGTCACACACAATAGAAGATTATGAACTCGAGATGTTATATAATAATATTACAGGGTTATTTGAGAAAAGCAGAAGATGTTGTGGTCGGATTATAATTAGTTATAATTTGTGGGGCATATTGTAATTAAGAAAAATTACAATTCTAATTGGTAATTAAAAAATCCTTATTCTTTATGGATTTTGGTTACCAAACACGGAGGATATTATGATATGCATGCCGTGTTTTTGGATATAACAAAAATAATAAAATCATTTTTCTTTGGGGGTAATTCTCTTTTTCTTCTTCTTGTTCTCACACAAACCCTAGCCGCCAAAATACATTTTGCTAGCACAGAATTCTGGTGATGCTTGAGTGCATCCTCGTGTGGACTATATTAGAGGTGATCCTATACTTGGGTTGCAGTATTTTGAAAGAACATATAGAGAAGACATTCTCTTTGGTTGGTGATTGGTTGCAATCAAACAAAATGGTTTGCTGGATCGCGTCTTCAACATCCAGAAGGAGAAAATTTTAAATTCACGTAGCAAAAGGTGAAACCCTATACCATTGCTATATTCCCTTTTTCACTCACAGACATGCGATCTTAGGATTGGAATTCGATTTTTTTCGTTGTGTTAATTTTGATTATGCATGACCTGAGTTCTTAACAGAGATGTCAAATTTGCAAGTCAGCTTTAGACGGTATTATCTGAACTGATGGGATCGAAGCTAAAGTTTTCAACCACTACTTACCTACAAGCAAATTGATAGACCCTATGCATTAGCATCTTGCTTGAGGAAAACTTAGGGCACTATGTGACTACCAACCAGTGGAATTGGGTGGACTTGATGGACGTTGCTATCTTTTTCTTTTTTTTAGGGATTAAAAAAAGACTTCGTATTACTTTCCTTAATTTTTTTTAATCGTTTAAATACAAGAATATAATCTGTTTAGAGTCACATTTTATGAATTCTAATGAGTGCCTAAAATGTACATAATTTCATGTTATTTGAGTTATAATTGTTTAAAATTAATGAATAGATGACTGCTCACTTCCCTTATTTTCATCTTATTTTCTGTAGATTACATAAGAGGAAGATTTGTTGAAGAAATAAAGTGAAAAGCAGTCAAAGAAGTTTTACAGAACATATCTAGTAACAGTATCTAGCACCTGTTACTACATCTTAACAGTCGCTAGTTAAATTCTGACTGAACTACTGCGAGTAATCGGTGCCAGTCACGGTGAGCTAACTAACATGCATTAATTAACACCCAAATGTTTAAAAAAAGAGAGTAACTTGTGTTGGGCAGCATATCTTAACAAGCGTTGGTTTTGTTCACAGAATATCCTTATTTTCTACTTTTTGGGTTTTTGGAAGTGCAAGCTATAAATAGTTCTTTTATAACTTATTAGGGTACGATTTTCTAGAGAGAAAGCCTCCAAAAACCCTCAAGAGCATCAATAAGCCTCCAAAGGAAGATCAAGGCCTCTATTAAAGGGAAAAGGAGCATCTTTCAAGAGGAAGTGCAAGGAAGAAAGAGCTTCACTTATCTAAGAGTTCTCCCTTCTCTTTTCTTGTAATTTTATTTTGATTATGTTATAGTTCATGGATTGATATTATAGTTAAAGGGATGAACCCTTATTTTGTTGAGTATTAAATTTCTTTTTGGTTTATAAAATCAATTTCTAGTATTCAATCAGTTATTTTGATTTGTGTGGATTGATTGATTGAGTTTTCCTTATTCTAATGATTTTGAGAGATGGAATTAGGATTTTGGGAGCTTGGTTGGTTGATTCATTCTATGGGTTTTTCTTTAGTTAACTTGAAAGAGGGGTTGAAGTAAGAGAACTTGGTTATTGATGGGTTGTTGGTATTGCCTAGAGATAGGGACTTTACTTCCCACAAATTGAATAAGGTAATTGATTTTAATGCGCCCTGAATTTGATTGGTAAGGTAGAGATATTTGTTAGTCAAGCTAAAAGTAGGAAGTTCATAACTCGAGAGAGAGTGGGTCTTGTATGAGGTTACCTAATTGGTGCTAGATTTGGATTGTCAATTTAGTTAAATTGGATATTCGATTTTTAGATTGATTTTGAGGGATTCCATATGTTTTATCTTATTTTCCTATTCTTTGGATAATTTTGTGACCTTGGGAGACATCTTGTGTGTATGGATTGGTGTACACTCTAGATAAATTGTCGCATTTGTTTATATCATTAACTTGTTACCTAACAATGAAATGAAAACAAAGTAGGGGTACTTGCCATCTTTCCTTAGGATTCTGTGATTCTTGTCATTATAACTCTATGCTACGCGATAAGTATATTTGTCTATATGTGTGTTGTGTGAGTAATTTTGGTATTTTAATTTAAACTTGATTAGTTTTATGATTATGAGATAATGCTTCCTGAGAAACACATATGCACACAAACACACAATTAAGTTTTTTGCGCCGTTACCAAGGATGGAATGGTAATATTTTTGAATTTTATTGATTTGACCTTGTATATATGTATATATTCGTACATATCACTAACTTGTATGTAGGTAGTTTTATATGTTCTGTTATGAATATGGTTGATTTGGCCATTTGTACTTAAGAATTTTCTTTGGTTTTTGTGTTATTCTTGTTCTTTTGTAGCTTTAGGTGTTTCTTTGATATTTGTTGGTTTTTTATACTTTATTCATTGATTCAATTAAAAATTGGTTATAGATGTTCTTTTGTATTGAGATATATACCTTGACTATGTTTTAATTCTTTATGTTAGTTTCTTTGATTTTGAAGTAATTGGTGTTTTGTTTTCTACTTGATAGGAAAATCTTTGTTGTATATGAGTAGAAGAGTGCAAGGTTCAATTGAGAATTTTGATCCCGAAATAGAAAGGACTTTGAGGAGCTTGAGGAGAGAAAGAAATGACGGGGAGAATTTAATAGTTAAAAATATTGAAGAAAGAGGAATGTTATACATTCTTTTGGAAATTTTGAAAAACATGAAAAATTTTGGTAGTAATCCTAGAGTGCATAGGGATGAAGCTTAAAATGGAATGGTAATGGAAGAAGGACTGTAGGAAACTAAGCTAGAGCCTCACTTCATAGAACAGAATTGAGCATCTTGAGATCACGAGTGGAGGCCAACAACTTCGAGCTTAAATCTTCTTTCATTCAAATAGCGTAACAAACAATCCAATTTGAAGGACTCCCAGATGAGGACCTAAATGCACACATAGTGAGCTTCCTTAAGACATGTGATACTCTCAAAATGCATGGTGTGTCTAATGATGAAATCAAGCTTGGACTCCTTTCTTTTCCTCTTAGGGATAGAGCAAAATCATTGCTCAAGTCACTTCCTCCTAGATACATCACTACTTGGGACGAATTGGCGGAAAATTTTCTTGCAAAATACTTCTCTCCAGCCAGACCGCAAAGCTCATAAATGACATATTCTCATTTGGGCAAGTGGAATCCGAAACTCTTTATGATTGCTAGGAGCAATGGAAGGAGTTGTTAAGGAAGTGTCCACATTATAGTTTAGATTTGGGATTTCAAATGCTTACATTTTACAATGGTTTGAACTTTACAAATAAGCAACTACTTGATGCTTTATCTGGGCACAGCAACCAAGATCCTAGAAGATCTGTGAGACTTAATTGAAAATATCGCTATGAATAGCTATTCATGGGGAAAAAAAATTAAGGCATGTGCACAAGGAATGCATAGCATAGATGCTATGGTAGCCATAGAAACAAAGTTGGAAACCCTCACAAAAAAGATAGAGAAGATGAATGTGAACCCTCAAAACCAAGCTCAAGTCATATGTTGCGATTTGTGTAGGAAATTACCCAAATCGTGAATGCCAAACCATGGGAACTTCTAATGAGGAATCTTTAGAGTAAGTGGATTTCGTGGGGAATGCAAGACAAGACAACAATTCATATAGCAATACATACAATCCCGATTGGCAAAACCATCTAAACTTTTCATGGAGTAATCAAGGGTAAAGCCAATCATTTTCTCCTTAAGGTGTTCAAGCAAGACCAATAGCCAATCTTCAAGTACCTCTTCCTTACCATGCACCTCCACTACTTCCACCTCAACAACCACCAAAGCCCTCGCTTGAAGATTTGGTAGCTAAGTTAATTTCTGCTACCGATTCGCGCTTCCAAGGAGTTAAAGCATCAATAAGAAACTAAGAGGTATCAATTCACAACCTTGAAAATTAAATTGGGCAAATTGCAAAGCTTATTTTAGATAGACAGAATGGCACATTTCTAAGGACTATGAGACCAATCCATGCAATGAGCATGGAAATAACTAACCTTCTTGCTTACCTTACTTCTACTTCATATGGGCAATTTTATTTATATTTTGTTTGCTTATTTTAGTTCTTACTTATTTTAGTATGTTTTGGACTTAGATTTGGTTTGATTTGAAGTTGGTTGTTTGTTTATGTTGGTTTAATTTGTGGTGTGTTTTTATTGTAGTTATTTATTTGTTTATTTCTAGTATTAAAAAAAAAGAAAAAAAGTGTGACAGGTAACAGAACAAAATCGGTGTTGTTTAAATCAATGAAACGGACATGCTCCTGTGTGGGAATACATGAATGGTAACATGCGAGAACAGGACAAAACTGGCGTTGTATATCATGAGCATGCTTGTGAAACTCATGGCATATTTCAAACGTTCATTAGTTTTCAGTTATGGTTATGGAAGTTTTGCATAATATTACCTTTGAGAAATGAATTATGGTTTTACCAAAAATTTTGTTCCTCTTGTATAATTTTGTAATGTATCTCGATCAAGATTTGAGAATAATTTATGAGATTCTTCAAAACTTTCATTATATGTTTTGGGAATGAGAAAATGGTTAAGTTACTATGTGTAGACTATGGAAATTATGTTTTATATTGGAACATTTGTAGAAAAAATACATGTGCTATGGAATTAACAGGTTTTGTGATGATGATGAGTACTCAACAAGGGCTCTACTATCCCTTATACTAGCTTCCATTAAGGTTTGGCGATTTTTAATAAATTGGCCATCTTTATGTGTTTGCCACTTGCCAAATAAAGTAATAGGACAATGGATTACTTGGTCGTTAGAATAGGGTTTATACATGGTGAAGCTATGGGATAGCTCAAGGAATGTGAGAATGAATGAACGAAACGACACGACACAAAACTAAATGAGTTGCACGACACGATTAGACACAAAAATTAAATAAATAATTACTAAACCAACCAACCCGCCAATCCGAATACCTACTAAATCTGCCAACCCGACAAGTAGTTGCCTTTATGTCTAGACATTTCTTTTTCCTTCTTGGTCTCGGAATATCAATTACTATAAAGAAGAGCTAAGCTGTCACTTGTAGAGGAGTTTGTGTCCAAAAAAAATAATAAAAAAATAAACGGATTGAACCCGTTTAATATTAAATGGGTCGACTTGTTTCGACTCGAACTCGTAAAACCTCAATCTGCTATAACTGTGTCATTTTCAAGTCGTGTTGGCGTGTCGTGTTTAGCATTGCCACCCCTACTCATTCTTGATAGAAAAGCTAAGTGCTATACCATGATCTAGTGAGAGTTACCTCCAGAGTTCTACTATGCATTTGTGTTTGTTAGATAGCTCTTGAGCGATCTTCTAAATTATAACGTATTGTGATTTGTGAAAAGTTACTCCTAGGATTTTGAAATGCTCAACGCTTGTGATTTGTTGGATTTTTGAAAAACTCACAATTTATGATGTTTCCTAAGAATCTACTTATGATATTTTGACAGGTTTATATAGGAATATTTATGTGACAATTTTTATAAAAAAATTTATACATTATGAAAATAACAACCTTGTGGCCAAACGGGACTCAATAAGATGTTATCTCGCATTGTTTTACCATGAGTTCAAGATCTACAAGGTTTTTGTTTTTTGTTTTTTGTTTTTGGATTTTTAAAATTAATATCTACGATGCACTCATTTTGGATTTTATACGGAACCCTAATGTTCTTAACTCTCATGTTGATTATTTTGCACTTGATTTATTTTGGATGATTGTTTTTATTATTGTTGTCGTATTATTCTTTTCAAGTAGCTCATTCTTTTTTCTTTTTTTTTTTAACACTAATGCTCATGACTAGTAGATAAATTGGAAGTATGCAAAATTTTATAACTTCTATTTTTATCCTTTTTAAATGATATACTGATATAACTTTTTTGTTAGTTAGAAAGACCTATTATTGTATTAGATGAAGTGACATTCTTACCATACTAGGTTATAATAAGGGTGTAACAAATAAATTTCTACATTTGAGGTCCTCAAGAAAGAACTACTAGGTATTCCTTCCCAGAAATGCTTTTTTGCAAGCTCATAATTAAGAACCTAAAAGAGCTCAAGCAGAATGGTACCGTGCGGGAATACATGACACAAAACTCATCATTGCTACTGTTGAAAGTGGCAACTTTGAGAGTTAATAACTTTTAACTCATGATTAGTTAGTCTAAAACAATTAATGGGAATTATTCTTGACATGTTAGAGATTATTTTGATTATGATAGAAGCATTGTGGGAATCCATAATTAAATGTTGTTAAAGTTGGGTATTTAACCATTTGGGAACTCATGTTAGACATGAGTCCCACATGAAAAAAATTGAGAAGTGTAGAAGCCTTTATATACACTAAAAGACTTTTCCATAGATTTGATAGAAAAGCCTAAGGTATGGAGGATGCCACACGCGTGCGCCGCCTGCCCGGCCCGGCTTGGGCTTGGCCCATGTTTTCACTTTCCTTTATTTTTTATTTGGCCCAAATTAACTCTAACTTGAAGAGAAAAAAAAAGAAAATATAAAAATCTAATTAAGAATTAGGGTCTCCTAAGTAGTATTAGGTTTTGATTTTTTCTAAGGCGAGATTAAAAGGAAACGAACAGAGCCACCGCTAGGGTTAAGTTTTTTTGTGTTTTTCTTCCTTGAGAAAAAAAAATTGCCTCTTCCGTTCTCCTTATCACGATCCATAATATTTTGATTGAATGAGACTGGTGAACTGAGGAGATTTTTTAGGTAATCGCAGTTGGTGTGCGTCAACAGCAATCTGAGATCGTCTTATCTTGCAAGGAGAGTCGCTGTACCCATCGCACCAGAGTGTGGCAAATAACTTCTTGAAAGCAAACTAGTATTGAACTAGTGATTCGGTCAGCATTACTGTACATCGCATCGCAGCTTGTCTAGAGGAGAGTTGGCACCGGGTACATCTACTGAAGTCAAAACTGAGTACGTTCTGGCAGAACTGCGAGCAAGTGTCTCATGTCCATTACTGACTTATTTGTAAGTTTGAATTCTGTTTAATTACTTTATACTTGGACTGTTTGGCCTTACCAGCATTATTAATATTTGATAATTACATTTGTTAGAGCCTTGATCGGGTATAGGCGGTACTTATTCAATTCAGTTGAGTTGCCTGTCTGTGCTCGTAGGTACTTTGTTTCTAACAGTCTTCAAGAAGTTATCCTGCAATTATCGGTTTGTGTGCAATGGCCAGTTCGTTAGGTACTGCATCTGTTACATATAAGCCTTTGGTTGACTTGAATGGTCTGCGGGACAAATTTGGTCCAGGGCTGAATTTCAAGCGTTAGCAACAACGTACAGGTAGATAGGCCCATATCAACTGATAGGCATTCTAGAGTGGCTGAGATTATTGCATGGGATGAACGGAACAATGTAGGCAGAGAGGCAATACTATCAGTATTGACAAATACTCTCTTTGATGTCTACTATTCTGAGTCATACACAACAAAAATGCTATAGGATGAATTGGATAGGAAATATAATACCGAGGATTAAGGTCTAGAAAGGTATTATGTCTCCAAATTCCTGAAGTTTCAGATGGTTGAGGGCAAGTCTGTGACTGAACAGATTCAAGAGTTGCAATTGATTATTCACTCTCTTCATGAATCGGATATGAAACTTTTTGAGAAGTTCCAAGTGATGTCAGTGATAGAGAAATTTCCTAAGTCTTGGGAGGACTTTGGTATGTCTCTCAAACACAAGACGGAAAAGATTTCTCTAAACGATCTAATGAAATCAATATCCATTGAGGAGTAACATAAAAAGAATAGTCATATTGTACATGTGGAGTCTAATGTCCATGTGGTGACTACGGGAAGAAGAGCAATAATCAGAGGAATATGAAGGTTAATTCAAACTCTAAAAACATTAACAAAACAAAAGGCAAGGCCAAAAAGAAACCAAAAGCGAACAAACCTTGCTGGAATTGTGGTCAAGTTGGACATTGGGCTAAGGACTATTCGTCTAAAAAGCCTAAAGCCAAACAAGGATCAAATTCTGAAGCCCAAGTCAATGTGGTCGTAGAGGATACTAGTCAAGTGGAAGCTGATTTGAGTACACACCCTGCTGAGGTTTGTTTATTGAGGTTGGGACTGGCATCATTACTTCCAACGATGATGAAAGGTATGTTTCTGTTAACCCAGAAGTTTTTACTATTTATGAGCCACTTGAATGGCTGGTTGATACTAGAGCAAATGTGCATGTTTATGCTGATAAATTGCTTTTTGTGTCTTACCAGCCTAGTAAAGGAAAAACTGTGAAGATGGGGAACTCAGCTGCAGCCAATGTGTTAGGGATTGGACGTGTGGACTTGAAATTTCCTTCAGGGCATATTCTTTCTCTTCATAGGGTGCAGCATGTTCCAACAGTTCGTAGGAATATTCTCAGTGGTTCATGTTTAGTTAAAGAGGATTATGAATTCACTTTCAAATGTAATAAAGTAGTGATTATGCACTACAATTCTTTTATTGGCAAAGGTTATTTGTCAGATGGTTTGTTTAAATTAAGAGTTGAACCATTTTCTTATGATTTGAATAAAGCTTCTTCCATTGAGCATTTTGTTTATCCTATAGTGCACATTATTGAATCTACTGATATTTGGCATAGTAGACTTGGACATTTAAATTTAGATTCTGTTAAAAGAATGATGAATTTAGACTTGATCCATAAACATTCAATTGATAAGAAGAACAAATGTCAAGCATGTGTGGAAGCTAAAACAACTAGGAAACTCTATTATTCAATTGAAAGGGATTCAAAAATACTTGATTTAGTTCACACAGATATTTGTGAATTCAATGGTTTGCTGACCAAGGATCATAAGAAATACTTCATTACTTTTATTAACGATTGCAATAAATATTGCTATGTTTATTTACTTATACATAAAGATGAAGCGTTTGAAAAGTTTCTCATATTTAAAAATAAAGTTGAAACTCAAACTGGTAAGAAACTTAAAAAGTTAAGATCTGATAGACGTGGAGAGTATAGGTCTAATCCATTTGTTGAATATTGCTAAAGTAATGGCATAATTCATAATGAAACACCCCCTTATTCTCCCCAATTTAATGGGATTGCTGAATGGAAAAATAAAACGTTTAAAGATATGATCAACAGTTTACTTTTGAATTCTAAATTGTCTAAGTATATGTGGGGTGAGGCTTTGAATACAGCTTGCCATTTTCTAAATAAAGTCACTCATAAGCATAAAGAGGTAACTCTGTTTGAAATCTGAAAAGGTAGGAAACCTAATTTAAAATACTTCCGTGTGTGGGGTTGTCTAGCAAAAGTTCTAATCCTTGAGCACAAGAGGAAGAAGTAAGGACTAAAGACTGTTGATGCCATCTTTATTTGCTATGTGGAAATAAGCTATACCATGAGGTTTTTGGTAATTAAGTCTGAAATACCTGGCATAGATGTTAACACTATTATTCAATACCGTGACGTTACATTCTTTGATGATGTGTTTCCCATGAAAACTGGTTTGCCTCAAGATATTTCTACTTTAGATTCAGCCTTAACATCTGATTCTATTCCTGATCATGTGGAAAGGATGAAAGATGTGGGGGCAAGTCCAAATAGTTCCAATACTCAAACTAAGGAATTAGAAGAACTTAAAATGAGTAAGAGAGCTAAGGTAGTCAAGGACCTTGGAAGTGACTTTGTCACTTACAATATTGAGGACGAACCTTTAACCTTTCAAACAACCATGACTTCTTCAGAAGCAGGGCATTGGAAATGAGCTGTCAAAAGTGAGATGGATTCTATTATCTCTAATAGAATATGGGAAATGGTAGATCTCTCTCCTAAGTGCACTACAATTGGCTGCAAATGGATATTTAAGAAGAAACTTAAACCAGATGGGATCATAGATAAGTATAAAGCCAGATTAGTTGTCAAAGGGTTTAGACAGAAAGAGGGAATTGACTATTTTGATACATACTCTCCTGTTGCTTGTTTGACTACAATCTGAGTGCTAATTGCATTGGCTTCTATATATGGTCTCACCATCCACCAAATGGATGTGAAGACAGCTTTTCTTCATGGTGATCTTGAAGAAGAGATACATATAGATCAGCTTGATGGATTTGTAGTCAAAGGAAATGAATGAAAGGTTTTTAAACTTGTTAAATCCCTATATGGTCTAAAACAAGCACCCAAACAATGACATAAAAAATGTAATGAAACTATTCTATCATTTGGCTTCATTATAAATGAGAATGACAAGTGTGTTTACTGTAAGGTTAGAGGCAATGCATGTATTGTACTATGCCTGTATGTGGATGACATTTTACTATTTAGGTCCAATGTTGAGATAATTAATGAGACTAAATCATTCTTGAAAAGTAAGTTTGAAATGAAGGATATGGGAGTAGCAAATGTGATTTTTGGCTTAAAATTGATTCGCTCAACTGAGGGGATAACCATTTCTCAAACTCACTATGTTGAGAGTGTTCTTGAGAAATATGATTATCAAAATTGTAGAATTGCTAAAACTCTAAGTAACCCTTCTGTAGCTTTGTTTAAGAATGAAAGTGGAGTTCCTGTATCTCAATTAAGATATTCTCAAATTATTGGTAGCTTGCAATATCTTACAAATGGCTCAAGACCAGATATTTCATTTTCTGTATCTAAGCTAGCAAGATATACAAGTTGTCCAAATCGGACTTATTGGGAGGCCTTGGATAGAGTACTAAGGTACTTGAAGGGTATATAGTGACGCAAGTTAGATAGCCAAGAACTCTGGTAGCAATGGTTGCACTAGATATGTGTTTACATTAGGTGGTAGAGCAATTGCCTGGAAGTCTTGTAAATAGACTTTGATAACTCGGTTAACTTTTGAGGCGAATTATGTGCCTTAGATACTACTAGAACGGAAGCTGAATGGCTATATGGACTATTGTCCTCTTTACCAATGATCAGCAAGTCCGTTACTGCTATATCTGTGCATTGTGATAGTCAAACCACAATTGCAAAGATAAAAAGTACCAGGTATAATCAGAAGACTAAGAGACACATCCAAGTTATACTTAAGTCTATAAAGGAGTTAGTGTTTGAAAGGGTGGTGTCTATTGATTTTGTTAGATTCAAAGATAACATTGCAGACCCCCTAACTAAGGGACTGGAAACGTCCTTGTTCCTTAAATCCAGGTTGGGAATGGAACTGATAATCCAGTAATGATTCACCTACAGTGGCAACCCAACTGACTAAGTAGAGATCCTACAAAACAGTTCAATGTGATATAAACAAGTTGTTTGAGTGAATCTGGCACCTATACTGATACCTTTGTATCTAGGTCATTTCCTTGAAAGCCTATGGTGCGTTTACTCCAATTAGTAAGAGTTTTGACTTTGAATGGGATCAGGTCTTTTAGACAGGATGCTAGCAGTACATCCTTGGAGATCACCAACTATGTGAGTGTTGTTGTGTGGCCGCAACTAAAGGGAATTGGGTTTTCTCTAAATACACTCATGAGACAGGATCAGGACATATGGCCATAGCATGTCAACCCTAAAGATTGTCTTCATAGTCGATAGTCTGTTGTTACCAATGGACACCGTCAGATTCAAGGCTTAAGTCCATCTATACCTGTGGGGGCATAAATTGGATAATTTAGGTAGTGGTTTAAACCGGAATGTACCATTATCGGAAGTAAATTATGTAAATCCTAGATAGTTTTTAACTATGAATTTGTGGGGGATTGTTGAAAATGGAAATTTTGGGAGTTAATAACTTTTAACTCATGATTAGTTAGCCTAAAACAAAAAATGGGAATTGTTCTTGACATGTTAGATATTGTTTTGATTATGGTAGAAGCTATTTTCATGGTGAAAATCCATAATTAAATGTTGTTAAAGTTGGGTATTTAATCATTTGGGAACTTATGTTAGACATGAGTCCCACATGAAAAAAATTGAGGAGTGTGAAAGTCTTTATATACTAAAAGGCTTTTTTATAGACTTAATAGAAAAGCCCAATGTATGGAGGATGCCACACGCGGCGCCGCTCGCCCGGCCCAGCTCGGGCTTGACCCCACGTTTTCACGTTCCTCTATTTTTTATTTGACCAAAATTAACTCTAATTTGAAGAGAAAAAAAAGGAAACATAAAAATCTGATTAAGAATTAGGGCCTCCTAATTCATATTGGGTTTTGATTTTTTCTTAGGCAAGATTAAAAGGAAATGAACAGAGCCGCCGCTAGGGTTAAGCTTTTTCATGTTTTGCTTCCTTGAGAAAAAAAAATCGCCTATTCCGTTCTCCCTACCACTATCCATAGTATTTTGACTAAATGAGACCGGTGAACTGATGAGATTTTCGAGGTGATTGCAGTTGGTGTGCATCGACAACGATCTGAGACTGTCTTATCCTACAAGGAGAGTCGCTATACCCATTGCACTGGAGTGGGGCGAATAACTTCTTAAAGGCAAATCAGTATTGAATTGGTGATTTGGTCAGTATTATTGTACGTCGCATCGCAGCTTGTCCAGAGGAGAGTCGGCGCCGGGTACATCTACTGGAGTCGGCATTGAGTACGTTCTGGCAGAACTGCGAGTAAGTCTCTCAGGTCTATTACTGACTTATTTGTTAAGTTTGAATTCTATTTAGTTATTTTATGCTTGACTGTTTGGCTTTATCGGGTATAGACGATGCTTGTTCAATTCAGTTGAATTGTCTATCTGTGCTCGTAGGTACCTTATTTCTAACAGCTACTTGGTATCTTCGACATGTCTGAGGAGGGCAAAATATTCAACTTCCTTTCTAGCCTCAAGAAGTAAGCTAAAAAGGCAAGACCATAAAAACATGATTGAGGCTATTAGTTGGCGGACTGATTGGTAAAGGGCCATCTTTCCACCCTCACAAAATAGAATTTAAATAGGGGAAATCATGGACCCAATGGCAATGGCAAGGCTAAATAAAAGGTAGCGACAAGGAGGAAGTATAGAACAAGGAAGCTGGGTAATAGGAACTAAAAAAGAAGCCTATTCCTAGTGTAGACTACAAGATCGAGTTGGTTGCTCATGTAGTTTCGCAGCTAAGGTCTCAGACCGCAAGATCGAGGTTGCTAAATTAAGAAAATAGCAAGAAGAGTCCCCCTTTAGTGGCTTAACATTGTACCGGCAAACGGCCAACACTTCCCTCAAACTTCGTGATTTTGTTTGGACCAAAAGTTATACACAGAAGATTTGTTTAGATCCAATCCGGAGGAATGGTTTCTTTCTAATTTTATAAAATTTATAAATCTTTTAACATTCCATTAATGTATATAATTAGATTCTATCCGTTCCAATTAAATTTATTTACTTACTATTTTGAGGTGTCTTATAAAATTAGACACTTTTTTTAAAAGTAAAGTTTCTAATATATTATACTCCTCATTCCCCTTTTATCTATTCATTTTAATTAAGATTTTTGTCTTAATTTATTTGTTCTATTAACAAATTAAGATTATATTAATTGTTATTTTTTCATAAATACTCATATTTAATACAATGAGTATTGTGCAATAAGAAATAAAAATAAATTAAATATACTTTTAACAAATAAAGTTTTAAAATTTAATTACTCTTTAATAAAGAGATATTCTTTGAAGGTAAAATAAAAAATATCAATTAATTAATCGAAAAATCTTATTTTTTTAAAAACTTGTGAATCGTTTAAAATTAATAAGAAACAAAAGAAATATATTATAAAATAATTAATATATTTAACGGATATTATTTTTATATATTTAAATTTGACATGTGAGATTTATATATTTTTTACTTTATTATATTATATATTATATTATACTATTATTATATTTTAATTTTAATTTTTATATATAATATCGTGTCAAATCAATTAATGTCAATTTAATTAAAAGGAGTATAATTTATTCAAAACTTTCTATTTTTTTATAATGAAAAATTTTATTCGATAACTACCTCTTCTAAATGTTATTTTAATTTAATTGTCAAATACAACTATTAGCGTCTCTTTTTAATTATTTTTTATTTTTGGATGATAAATATACACGGTTGAAACGTTTTCAAAATTGGAAGAAGAGGAGCAGGTCCCGTCCTCCGCCGGTGCGGTGGCGCTAGTAGCCGAGCCCGCTGTGAGAAATTCGAATTTCCTTCCTTCCTCCACCAAAAATTCGCATGGCAAACGTTAGCCCTAACCCTAGCCTGAATATTCAAAGGGCAGGAACGAAGAGAAACAGAGCTAACAATAGTAAAACACGAGAAAAATATCAGCAGCAGGAATACGAATTTTGCAAGGTGTGCAAGCTGAATCACAATCAAGGTCGACGCCATGTTTATTTTCCTAATCATAAGAAGGCTCTTTCGTCGTTTCTCTCTCGTTTTCGATCGAAGCTAGCCAATGACGTTTTCTTCTTCCTAAAAAACCCTATTCCTCTTCGCTCTGAGCATGCTTCTCTCAACCGCCTTTGGTGCGTTTTCTGTGACTGCGATATCCTCGAATCTGGCAGCTCCTTCGCATGGTAATCACATTTATTTTGTTTATTTATCCCATTTATTAATTTTTAGTTATTCTTTTTTTTTCCCGTATGGATTGATTATAGGTAAAAATTGATTAATTTGTGGGTCTGTGCAGTGGAAATACTATTGCACATTTGAAAAGTTCAGAACATTTGAAGGAAGTGAAGGGTTTCGTGTGGAAATATGGAGGAGGAATTGACTGTGTGGAATCTTTTTGTATTTCCGAAGCTGATTTTGCTAAGGTGATTTGCTTTTTTTTGGAGTTATTTTAGGATGCATTTTCTGTATATGAATTTTCGGCTAGGCAGTAAATTCTAGCAAATTTGTTGCGTTTCCATCCGTACCATGTGTCTGGTACTGGTTCTTGGGCAAAATCTTTTCTTAATATTTTTTGAAGGAGCAGATACTAGTGGTCTCATTCTTTGAAGTAATGAATATGGCTAACTTCATGAACGTCTGCGTTAACATTTTATATGAGAAGTTTCACTTTTTCTTTATTGGGTTGCAGTGGGAGAAAAAATGCGAGTCACTGAAGGCCGAAGATGCTGTTGAAGGATCCCATGGATCTTTAATTAGACCATTGAATGATATCCACAATGAAACGAAATCTGACTATGTAAATAGTTTTAACAAAAGTGATCATTTTATTAAATTCACTTTTAGCTTCTCAAATGGTGTTGTCCCTTTACAAAGTCCTACGAATGAGAGATCTCAGGTATTACATTTTGCTGGAGTTACTGAAAATGGATCTCGATCACCTGCCGGCATAGCTACTGGCATAGACAGAGTGACAACCCCTGATATTTTATCAGGTTTGTACTTGTACCTATCTGTCTAAATTCAGTGATTGTGGGAAATGAAGTATGACCAAAAGAATATTTAATATTTTGACCAGGTTCATCTGGTAATCAAAGTTGCATCCACTCTTTTCCAAGGGATCCCGTAACATATAGTCATGCTGCCAATGGAAGTGTAAGTCCTTAAGATAATTATCTGTTGTTCTATGGTTACTTTCTTCCTTCTGCGTCTTTTCTTTAGTTTGTTGTTTCCAGGATGTTGAAGTCTATTCACTCTTACAATCTCCATTGTGAACAAAACAGAAAAATAATGACATGTGAATTATCTCATTGATATTCTAGAAACCTGATTTCAATATTGCTGCTAAGTTCTTCTCCTTTGTTGAGGCTTTCTTGTCCTTTTTCTTCTTGTCCTTTTTCTGGTTTTAGATTAATGCCTTCTCTTCTTTTCTTCGACTTTTTTGAACTTGTTCTGAAAAGTGATTACTGAAAAAGCTGTCTGCAAAATTAAAGAAGATTTTGAAATTTAAAAGTTTTGAAAAGCAACATCTATCAAAAAAAGGACCTTTAGGTTTCTTTCCAAAATAGCTTTATCAGCTTCCTTTAAGCTAAAACCTGAAGAGATTAGAGCTTCCTTTTGGTTTAAGACAAAGATGGAAAAGGTGCTTCGCTGCATTATCTTTTAGACCATTGATGCGCTTGAATCTACTAAAATAGCTGAAGCTTGACGATGTTAAAAAAGTTGAGAAGAGGCTATGAATCAGTACTGTGCTGCATACTTATTCATTTGAGCATCCTGAAAATTGAGACAGCAATTGTGGAAGAATAAGAAGTGGAGGAAGAAGGTGTAGAAAGATAGGAAATTGTTAAGAGGATGTCTTAGAAAGGATAGAAACCTCAATCGAGGACTATGAAGTTTCTACTTTCTGTCCGTTATCCCCTGTAAGGCATGCTCGATGATCACCCCAAAAGCTATTAGTTTCACCTAAACTTCTTAGCATTTACCACCTAGGATGATGTTACCTCAAAAACTATTCGCACATGATTTTGAGGACTCAAGGCAAGTTTGAACAACCACATCCACAGATTTTTGTCGGCCTTCCGATCTAATAGGGACGAATTCTATAGTATAAATTTAGTAAAAGAACTAAAATGTTTGAACCCAAGAGCTTTAACAGTATACTTTGATTAAGCTGCATTCATTTCCTAGATTAAGTAAGGTAACTTGTAAAAGCTATTGAGCTATGCTGAGAAAGTGGGTAAAATTTGTGTAAATGCCCTTGATTTTTTTTACTTCGCATGATAGAAGCAAATTGAGGGAAATGCACTTCTCTAATTTATAGGTGTTATGACTTCTTTTTGTACTTAACTAGTATTTTTATGACTTGCCTGGCCTTGTGGTACAACAGAAGTTTCAAAAGTGGTAGTTGGGGAAGCTTCCAAATCTAAGGAATGCTAGTTATCTGCCTTCTGATATGGTCAATTTAGTAATCTATTGTGTTTTTTCTTCTTGGTAGTTCATAATTATCATCACTTGACCAAAGCCTTCTCTAAGGGAATGGAAATTCATCCTTGTAAGTCAACTCATTTATTAACAGAAACTTGTTCTCCTTGTTTTATATGTTCTATTTTGTTTGGCACCATTATTAGAAAATAAGACAGACTATAGAAGATGTTTTAAACTGGTGGATGAAATTTAGCCTGATCTCGGTTGTCAACTTAGTCCTCTTGCATAAACCAAACCCCACCCCCCCCCCCCCAAAAAAAAAAAAAAAAAAAACTTTTCGTACTTCAGAATCTCACATTCAGTGCAGGCTGTATTGAGAAAATAGATGTTGAGAGGTAATATATGTGAATTCCTGCATTTACAAGAATCATAGAATACATATATGTAAACATTAGAAAGATCAAAGCTTCTAAGAGCCAAGGTACCCTGTTGTTTGGATTTGAACAACTATTTTACAAAGGGTTTAACAACATTTGTACTAATATCTGTCAGTTTCAGATAAGGGTGAAATTGTGTGGGAAATGATGTGGCTTGGTGATCCTAAGAGCAATTTGAATTATATATATAAAAAGGAGTGCACCTAAGAGCTCTTGGGGACCTCTATAAGTAACAGTTGTTACGATAGATGACAAATGCTGGAGATATTCCCATGCTAAGGCAGCATTTGGGATGTGAGGGAAGAAAGGATGGAGACACGAATAATATTTGCCAAGCCATTTTTGTGCTGATAATTTTTCCTTTAAGGACTTCCATTTATGATAAAAAACAATTAGGGTTTTGGATGTAAGAGTTATGCTACTAATCAAGGAGTATATGCAAAATCCTGGTGTGAGCTCCTTTGGGGTTGATTTTTAGGTGAATTTCGTGGCTGTTTTTGGGGAAATTTTCAAGACCCAATTTGTGACCCAAAATAAAGAATTTGGTGAAGAACAAGCAAACCCAATTCAACTACTAGGACCCTAGGCCAAATAGAGAACCTAGAACACTAGAAATAAGAATCAAGTCTTCCAAATCTCAACCAAAGACTCTTGGTTCAACAAGAGACCAAGAACAATTGAAGATAGGATTTAGGGAACCAATTTGACCCACGATAAGAACCTTAGATAAACAAAATCTAAAACCCAACTTAGCAAGCTAATTGATCTATCCTAAAGGGTTTATAGATTAGATTCAAAGGGAAGGATTGAGCCCTGAGAATAGTCTTGATGATTATGGAAAATACCCCAGAGGAATCACCTCTCCAAAGCTCTCAAAGAGACTCTTTGATTAAACTTAATATCCAAAAGTTACGAATGAAGTGTTATAATGGCATATTTATATGCCAACTTAATTTAGCTAATGGGAGATGAAATCTTAGCCATTCAAATTAAAAACAAGTCTAAAATATGCCTATTACAAGAGAAAATTCGTGAGAATTGAAAACATGACAAAACAAAACAAAAATAGAATTTCAGCAAAACAGGTCAGCTAGCCCGAAGTGAGCCGGCGCCAATTGTACTAGTGAGGCTGATGCCAGATGAGTTCCGGAAACGGAACATTTTTGTTCCAGTGATGAGGCGGGGCCGATTGCTTGGGTGGAGCCGGAGCCAGCGCCGATTGTGTTATAGTCTTCACATAGCTAGC
This sequence comes from Voacanga thouarsii, assembly GCA_026120185.1. Lineage (NCBI taxonomy): Eukaryota > Viridiplantae > Streptophyta > Magnoliopsida > Gentianales > Apocynaceae > Voacanga > Voacanga thouarsii. The sequence goes on along the minus strand of JANUWF010002383.1, from coordinate 1,250,613 downwards.
TTTCCTCTTCTCTTCAGCTTCCTATTGTGCTCCTTTAGCCTTCCACATGAATTGTTGTTCAAGCTTTGATCTTCTTGACCCTTCTTTGATCCTTCATTGCTTGACAACTTTCTTGATCTTGATCCTTGGTTTATCTTCTTGAAGGTCTTTCAATCCTCTATTTGGTACCCACCTCTTTACAATCTTCATATCCCTTGGCTTGGTGGGTTGTGTTGCTTGAATCCTCCATTGAAAACTTTCATAATTTGATCTTTTCCAAGGCTCCATGGAATGTGGCTTGAATCTTCATCCGGCTCCCTTTTGCTTTGGCATAACGCTTGGGTGGATTCCTATATTTCTCCCTTCTTTGTGTGGATTCGTCCTCGAATTAACACCTACATAAGATTTCAAACAGGAGCGTTTGTGTGTGAAGACAAGAATACAAGCTTGTGTTCCCCAACAAATATCTCCTTTTCTTTCTCATCCCCACTCTCATTTGTTTTCCTTTCACTGCTTTCAGTCTGCAAACACAAGAAGGCCTCACTCATTTTGTCTCCCTCCTCTCTCTTTTTCTCATTCTCTTTGTTTTCTTCTTCCAACTCAAAAGAAGTTTCTCTCATTTTTCCTCCATCATCTTTCTTTTTTGTACTCTCTTTAAGCTCCCCTTCTTTTCTTTGTTGTGTTTGCTTCTTTCTCAACTCTCTTCTTTTGTTGTCTTCTTCACATCCTTCGTCAAAGTGTAATTATTGTTCCTCCCCTTGTGGACAACATCTCTATTATCCTTGGCCTTCCTAATAAAATATGCCCTACTTGCATTGGGAACACACCACATAACACTACATCTTTATAGGCAATCATATCAAACTTAACTTTAACTTGCTTGTTTACCTTTATTTCTCTACAATCACTCAACCATTGGAGTTTGTATGGTTTAGGATGTCTCATGGTTTGTAGTCCTAAGTCCTCCACTAAGGTAGCACTTATCACATTGGTGCAACTTCCTCCATCTATGATTACACTGCAAGGCTTTTGTTGAACTAGATACCTTGTGTAAAAGATATTGTACCTTTGGGAATTCTCCTTCTTCTCAACATCATTTGCACTTATAATCTTTCTAGCAACACCAATCAACGGAAAAACCTTCCCAACCTCAAGCCTTTCTTCACTACCCTCTTCCTCTCTAGGCTTTGGAGTTGGCTTTGATGATTGTTTTGGTGTCCCATTTTTCTTGCTTGCTGAGTGATGAAATATAGGACTAGTGTATGTGGTCTCCCTAGGATAGGTCCCTTTTCTTGCACCCCTTAAATTTTTGCGCCCATGTCTTCCTTTACCTAACCTCAAACCCTTACTTCCTCTTCACTGCATTAGGATTTGTGGATAGCCTCCCATAGAATGTCCTTCCCAACCCTTCCTTGGTTGCTCATACAATGGAGGTGGAGCTTTGTATTCATTTCTCACTTTAGGGCTATCTCTCCTATTGACATCCGTTAAGGTTTGGCCTTGGTTAGATTTCAATCCCATAATGTCCCTCCTCATGGCATCCATTTTTGTTTTGAAAGTTTCAAAGGCGGCTTTAATGTCAAATGAATCTCTTTGGGACATGGTGCTAGAAAAATTTTAAAAGGGTATGGACTTGAAAAAGTTTGGATAGAAGTAGAAAGTAATTCCTCACAATCACTCCCTCACGTGTATTCACTCAAAAATGTCACTCAACCCTCGTGTTTAACTCTCGTTTGGTTTTACAAAAATAAGTTTATCCTCTTGTCTTTTTCAATCACTCAATTCCTCAGTGAGTTCTTTCCACAAAAACTTCCTCAATTGCTTAGGAGCTAGTCCAAAGTTGAAAAGTTTACTAACCTTCTTAGGACAACCAACTAGAAGTCTTAGATGGAAATTGAAGAAGAAGCAACAAGGCCATAAGGAATAAGCCAAACAAAGATGACTCAAAGAATTTGAGAGTTCAACAACCTCAATTTAGCACTAGATGGAATAACAAGACTCAACTAGCCAGAATGATTTAAAGAAATGCAAGAAGTCCAAAGATTATAGCATTCAAGAACAAGGCATGATTAGCATAGTTGTCAATGAAGATGAACAAGAATTCACAATCAAAATGGCTCAATTTGGATATGTAATTCCCTAAAAATAAGTGTATTCAAGAGATAATTAACTATAGAAAGTGTTTGCAAGAGATTGGACCACAATTCAAAGCCACAAGTTTACTTAAGCAAAATATCAAACACTTGAGGTGCAACCTCGTAACTCAAGGATTTTCAAAATTTTCACACTTGTAACAACCCCAAAACTTAAGAAACACAAGAAAATTTAATCCCCAATGATTATAGTAACTTCAAGGAACAATTTCTCAGTAAGTAGATGTTCAAAATTTGAGTTTTTATAGTTCACAAATTTAGCTTGAAAATGAGTTATGGGATTTCTTTTTAGGCTCAACAAATTTGTAGCAAACAAACCCAAATAACCACAAGATTTATGCAATTTTAAGCTTCAAATAGCCACACAACAATCAACCTAACAACAAGGGACAAATTTCTCAAGAAAATTTCAAGAAAACTCAGTCTTGAGTGACTTTTTTGAAGCAGTTTTCTTAATGACGAGTTTGCTCTGTTTTTTTTGAAACTTTGAAGCCTTTTTCTTGAAGAACCAAGTTTTGATGATAATTAAAGCTCTTCTTGCTTTGATACCACTTTGGTGTGAGCTCCTTGGAGGTTGATTTTTAGGTGAATTTCGTGGCTATTTTTAGGGGAATTTTCAAGACCCAATTTGTGACCCAAAACAAAGAATTTAATGAAGAACAAGCAAACCCAATTCAACTACTAAGACCTTAGGCCAAATAGAGAACCTAGAACATTAGAAAATAAGAATCAAGTCTTCCAAATCTCACCAAAGACACTTGGTTCAACAAGAGGCCAAGAACAATTGAAGATAGGATTTAGGGAACCAATTTGACCCCTAACAAGAACCTTAGATAAACAATAATTTAAGACCCAACTTAGCAAGTTAATTGATCTATCCTAATGGGTTTATAGACTAGATTCAAAGTGAAGGACTAGGCTCTAGGAATGGTCGTAATGATCATGGAAAATATTCCGGAGGAATCACCTCTCCAAAGATCTCAACGAGACTCTTTGATTCAATTCAACATCCAAAAGTTACAAATGAAGTGTTATAATGGCATATTTATGGCCAACTTAACCTAGCTAATGGAAGATGAAATCTCAGTCATTCAAACTAAAAACAAGTTTAAAATACTATGACAAGATAAAAGTTGTGGGAACTGAAAACATGACAAAACAAAACAAAAATAGAATTCCAGCAAAACAGGGCAGCCAGCCCAAAGTGAGCCGGCGCCGGCTGTGTTCTAGAAACAGAACATTTTTGTTCCAATGATGAGCTGGTGTTGGTTGCTTGGGTGGAGCCGGTGCCAATTGTGTTCTAGTCTTCACACAGTTAGCTTTCCTCTTCTCTTCAGCCTTCTTTTGTGCTCCTTTGACCTTCCCACATGAATTGTTGTTCAAGCTTTGATCTTCTTGGCCCTTCTTTGATCCTCCATTGCTTGAAAACTTTCTTGATCTTGATCCTTGGTTTATCTTCTTGAAGGTCTTTCAATCTTCCTATTGGCACCCACCTCTTTACAATCTTCATATCCCTTGGCTTGGTGGCTTGTGTTGCTTGAATCCTCCATTGAAAACTTTCATAATTTGATCTTTTCCAAGGATCCATGGAATGTGGCTGGAATCTCCATCCCTCTCCTTTAGCTTTGGCATAACACTTGGGTGGATTCCTATTAAATTCCATTGTGTTTCGCAATGGAAATTTCCTCAATTTAGTGCATTTATTTGCTTTTCAGTTGTAAAAAAGTCTAGATTGGAAAATTTGCTTCCAATTTTATTGAATGCCCTTGTAGACCCTTCTTTATTGGTTGGTAGAGTTTACTTTAATCAAGATTTTTTTTTTCGTTGGGTGGGGGGGGGGGCAGGAATGTTTGGAATTTGTCTGATGGGGCAAATCCAAGATGAAGAGTTACACAACCCAAGCTGAAACATGATATCTATTTTATTTTGATTTCAATGCTTCATCCATGATTCTTCTTCCAGTTTCATTGGATTTCCTTGATTTCATGGCTTCTGTTCCACAAATTATTCTTCAGTTTTTTTTTGCCACACTCGTCTGGCATGATGATTAATTGCAGATTGTCATGCCATAATGCTTGGAAGCTCAATATTTTTCTTGGCTTATTTGTGGTATTATTCCAGCTACTGTTGGAAATTCTGAAATGCAATAAAATTCTTTTTTGAATATTCTAGTTTAAGCTTCAAAAATCTGCTGTAGTCCTACTTGTCCTAGAATATCCTAATGTGACTTTCTCATCTATACCTGGAGAATCCTGTTAGATCTGTATTCTGAATAGAAGATATAGTTAATGTTTGTATCCAGTAATCCACTGTAATTCTGCCTGTTCTCAATGCTTTTCTGAACTGTTCTTTCTTATATTTGAACTCCAAATCCTAATTACTTATTTTTATTCTTGTAATCATTGGAAAATATCTTTCTTGACTCAAATCTTGTGAGGAAAGTAACTTTGAAGATGATGATAATGTGTTGTTAGGACTTGGTATGGTACTTTTGTGTAGCTAATCCTTGAAATTGTCTCCTAATTTTCTGTGTGTATATCTGTGCAAGATGTTTGAATCTAGTTTGCTGCTTGTCAGAGCCTTAAGAATTATAAACTTATGATAACTGGTTCAATTGTAGGCGCTAGAATTAAAGAATTAAAATCTATAAAATCTGATTCTTTTATAAGTTGTTTGTTCCATCTTCTTAGCATTTGAGACACTGAAACTTTTACTAATCCAATATCTCCTTTTCCTTTCCCTAAAAAAACTCTTCTTAATAAGTCAAATTTCCTGGGGAGAATAACAAAGGGAAGTAATTTTCTTCTTGACGTGCATCTTCAATGGGGTCAGGTCATATGTATAAATCGTGAACGGTTCCAGTTGCTCAAAATCTATGGGGTTTGGTAAAATGCTAGTGTCTTGCAATAACATTTATGTAACATATGTGTTCAAGGGTTGTTTGGCCTACTCTGTTTGCAAAATGGTGTACTCTGAGGTTTGCAATGATTCTTTGGCTTTGTTTATTTATTTTGCTTGTATTTGTTGCATTCCTTAATGTGGTGTTTATAGCATTCTTGATATTCATTATTTCAATTTGGTGTCTCAATTTCCTCTTTCTGAGTGCTGCCTCACTTTCTCCCGAAACCAATTATAAAGAGCAACGCCTAACATGCACTTACACACATGGGCACACCCCTGAAAAAGAGAGAGAGAGAATATTATATCTCCTCTCTCGATCCTACCTTCTATGAGTTGATTTCTATCCTATTAAACCTCCTTGTACTTTGGTTAAATGTAATATCTATGATCCAAATGTTGTAGGTGTTTCCACATGAAAGAATTGCTTTTGGCGAGAGCAGTTCACATAGTACCTCAAATGGAGAAAGCAGTTTACAGGGTATACTTCACTTACACACCCCGCTGTTCTAGTTCTGAATATTATGTTTTCTGTTTATATGCATCCCTGCTATTATCCTGTGGACTGTAGAATAAATATTATGGTGCCACTCATACTTGGTTTCCTATTTAGGAACAATGAATGCTGCTAAATATTTTGGCTGCTTAATTATTATTTGAAGATGAAGATCTGATCTTATGAATTCCTTTTCACAAGAACTGTTCTTCTGTCTTCTTTTCTTTCTTTAGGTTTGCAGAATCTTATTCAAATCTCTTTGTCAGCACAAGAAGTCAGGGGAGAAAATGTCCATTCTGGAGCACCTCCACCTTGGTTCACTGCAACTGAAAGAAATGAGTTAGATGTAAAGCTAAAACCAGGACTAAGTAACCTTGTATCTTATCACAGTGCGCCAGTAAAATCCTCCAAACTAAACCCAAAACGGGTTGGAGCTGCTTGGGCAGAGAGGAGGAAGATTGAGCTGGAACTGGAGAAAATAGGAGAAATTGTGAGTGAAAATTTTGATGCTGACTGGCTGCCGAACTTTGGGAGAGTTTGGCAGTCAGGTAGTAGGAAGGAATCCAGAAAAGAATTTCTGGTGGAGAACGAAGTGTCGAACAAAGTTGAAAATCAACTTGAGAAGCCAAAACAATTACAACCTTATATCAGCAAAAGAATGGTGAGTTTTCCATCAGCTTTTAAGTATATCTCGCTTGTTGCAATGAAGTTTGATTTTGGAAATTCATACTTATGTACATCCATACATACATATATTTTGCGTGCGTGAAAACACGCACACACAACAAATCTGTTTGTCCCTTCTCTATCTTCCTGTGTCATGCCTTATCAGTGAGAACATAAAGTAAAAATTTCCTGAGTCAGCTCTGAATCCTCCTGTGACCACTGCCATTGTGTATAGCATCAACCTCTTACTACTGCCATCCTCTATAGGATCGATAAGATAGTTTCCTCTTCTGTGTTTTTCTCCTGATTGTGGACTTGATGATTGTATAAGGATGTGTCTTAACACTTTAGTGTTTAGCTGTTGTATTAGTTTTTCTGGCATGTGTTGGCATGCTTGGTTTCTAACTAAATTATAGGACTATTAATGAGATCGTGACTAGAATTTGAATTTCAGCTTGATAAACCATTGGTTGCATGGTTGGGGATTTAAATTAGCTGAGTGAGTTTGGGATTATATCAAACTTTGTGCATCTATTGGAGTTTTGTTTCCGTAATTAGTTCCAAGGAAATCTTAATGAACAAAGCCTTTCCCGGACTTTGCACTACTTTTTATGGTTCAGACTTGAGTAGTGAAAGATCAAAGCTTACTTACCTGCAAGCAAAAAAATCATCAGAAGAGATTTATCGGTTTATATATTTAGTGATTGTTTGCTGTCCTCATAATTAGCTTTTTCAGTCTATAAATTTGTTTGCATATGTTTTAACTGCAAAATATATCATCAGTCTTTTCTTCCTTGCTACCTTTTATTATGTAGTTTTGAAGGGTTTTCTTTAATAGTGTATTTTTGGAGTGCATTCTTCACTTCTTGTTACATGTAGAGCCATCCATTTTGTATAAGATGAGGAAAGACTGAATACGGGAACCTACAGTTCTCATTTTAATTTAAAAAGAAAAGGGAAAAGAAAAAAGAGGAACTGAAGCTATGAAATTAGTTAGGTGGATTCTTAGGCTTTAATATTTGCTCCTTGTACAATTTTTTCTCATTCCCAAAAGAACGGAAAATTGGAGAGGTTCCTGGAAATCCATAGGGTCAATCAGGGTACAAGGAAATAGGGAATTACACAAGAATCAAGAGAGGGTTGGAAGTAACTTCCTAAATGTGGTGTACATATAGGATCAAGGAGGATCCCCTCAAGCTGATCCTTCTTTTTCTTCTCTTGTACCTGATGAACGAATATGTTAAGGCAGGGCAATGATGAGAGTTCTCAATTTATACATCTGCTCTACACACACACACACACACACACACAATGATGAGAGTTCTCAATTTATAGATCTGCGTTCTCTCTCTATATATATGTTTTTGGCATGCAGGGAATTTTGGCTTGCTTTTTTGTGCGGTATATTGACTTAGTCTTTTCCTTGTATTATTTTATAGTGTGGAGATCAGGTTAATGAAACATTTGACTGACAGCTGGGCATATTATTGCGACAGAATCAGCATTGACTTTGCTCTGAATGGATATGTGATTCACTAGTTTGTATATACCTCTGGTATGTGATTAGGATGCTGTTACTCCATCCAGACGGTTAGGATGTTGTAGATAGCTTTCTGCCTATTGCTTTATTTGATTATAGGATAGATAATGCTACTTGGTTGAGTTCTGGGGAAACTTCTGCTTTAGCTTGATTCCTAGTTTGATTTTGTGAAACTGTGGGTCTGATCTCAGAAATGGTTCTGCTTTACGGCATTAGGATATGAACTTTCCTTCTGAGCAGGCCGGAATCAGTTTTGGTGGAAGGTTGAGGTTTTCCTTTGTCGGATGAAATCTTGTGTCTTTCTGAGTAATTGGTTGCGCAATTTTCTGGGATGTACTTATGATGCATTTATAATATTGATTCATGTTTTTGCTGGCTAAACTAATTATTTCTCACTTTTTCGTCTAAATTTCACCTAATTGGAATTGTCTTTAGGATTTTAAGGGGCCATGGTCTATTTGCCATATCTGTTAGTATTACAATTTGTTGAGCCAACAACCTGGGCAAAATTGGTTCTTTTTGCCCAAAGAAACTAATGAAACAAACTAAACTGATGAATTTTTACTCTTATTTGCCAACTGATGAGTTTCAAACGAATTGCAGTTTTGGCATTAAAGGACAAAGAAGAAAAATGAATGCTAGTACATACAACACGCTCTTTCTGGTGGTAAAATAGGTAAAAAAGGATTTTTCCTCCCATGACCAAGACTAGTTTTGATTAGTTGATTGGATACATCAATTATGTAAGTTTGTATTGACTTTGCTCTCTCTTCTTTCTCTTTCTAGTAACTTTCCACTCTTACCTTCCAAACTTCTCAAGTTCAAATATCTTTGGCCAGATTGGAGCCCCAATCTTGGCCAATTATCATTTCTTATCTCAATATTTTGTTTTTTGTCTACAAGCCAGTTGGGGTTCTTTGTTAGGATATGAGGTTCTTTGACATGGATTTAGTGCTGATCTTTATACATTAATATTTAATACTCCATTTTCTTGCAGTTTCTTCTTTACTTGGACTAGATCTGGGACTTTTATTTCATTTCTTATTTATTTTCAAGGAATTTTTATGATTGTTGATTCATTGAGAATTTTTCAAAAAGGAGATGAATTTGGATTCTTCATGTATTATTTTTTCTAGAATAGGGACAACGAAGCTAAGAGGAAGGTTTTACTGTTTTTGTTTCATCTTTTGTGTATTATAGTCTACCTAAGGTTTTTGAAGTACGGTATTTTCTTCATTACCATGGGTATAGGGTAACTTATTTGTGTAATTTATCCTATATTTTTATTAATGAATTAGCTTATTCATATATATATTATGAAGTCTTGCAAAATCGTTTGCTCTCTACGATTTTTCAAAGCTTTAAGACTGTAGATTAGAAAAAAAAAATTACTTAAGTGGCTTAGATCAAGTCAAGTAAATTTTAGAAAACAATTAACAAGAAAAAAAGTACTGAAAAGGGCAGTTTATAATATATTGTTAGTTGATAATGAGGAAAAGATAAGTAAAGGCTTTACTGTCTATTAACAGGTAAAAAGAAAAAGAAAAAGAAAATAGCAAGCCAGTTTTGGATTAGGTTCATAAAGTATTTTTAGTTTTGAAGGTAGATAAGAAAAATGCATGCGGAATTCTGGAGAGAGAGAGAGAGAGAGAGAGAGACGTGTTATGAGTAGTATTATTTTTTTAAGCAATAAATATCTGCCGCCACGTATTGCCAAATTAAAAAATAAAATTGAAAAAAGAGAAGTCGGCGGAACTTCCTAAACGGCTATAAAAGTTATTGCCAAATCTTATATTGGGAAATATTTTGCCGCGTCCGCATTCCTTCCTCTTAACAGGAAAGCCCAAAACCTTCTGATTTTGCTCCTTTTCCTTTTCTATTTCTCTTACATCTTCAATCTTTATTTCACGAACTAAATCCCAGAATCCTCCAATTTTGCTTGTTTTCTTCTTCAATTCCCAAATTGTATCTTAGTACCCCAAGAATTCCAATTCAAGAAGCTGTTGACAGAGGCGAGATGGGTTATGTTCACGACGATGATGATCCGGTATGGGACTTGTATGAAATTCCTGAATCGATTTACTCTCTTCAAGAGGATCGAGTTGTTGATGTTTCTCTTCCTAATGAATCTCAAGAGAACCTCAAGAGTATGGGTTTAGCTAATCCTTCAAGTGAGTCTGATATTGACGAGGACAGGAGAATTAAGGAGTTGGTGGATACACCGGCGTTTGATTGGCTACACCCTTCTTCTTCTTGCGCTTTTGGTTCTGGTAGCGATGGATTGCAGTGGAAAACGCCACCGGAGGGGTATGTGTGCCATAGGTGTCAAGTTGCCGGACACTTTATTCAGCACTGCCCTACGAACGACGACCCTAATTATGATTTTAGAAGGATGAAGCCTCCAACTGGGATTCCAAAATCTATGTTAATGGTTGATTCAGACGGCTTTTATGAATTGCCCAGTGGGAATGCTGCAGTCTTGAGGCCAGATGAGGCTGCTTTTGAGAGAGAAATTGAACGGCTGCCTTCCACGAGAAGCCATGTTGGTGATGTTCCACAGGAACTTTATTGTCAATTGTGTAAACAAATAATGAAATTTGCCGTGCTTAGTAGAAAGTGTTGTTTTCAAAGTTTCTGTGATCAATGTATAAGAAGTTTTGTTATTTCTAAGTCAATGTGTGTATGTGGGGCTACAAATATACTGGCTGATGATCTTTTGCCTAACTTGACATTGAGGAAAACCATTAATCGGATAATGGAATCTAATGACGGTAGTGTGGAGAATGATTGCAGTGCTTTGCAGGTTCAAGACATGGAATCAAACAATCTACAGGCCAAGGTTCCTTCTCCTAGGCAATTGTGGATTCTTCTGAATGCATTACAAATAAGCCAATTGGTGTCGAGGAGCCGGCACAAGAAGAAAGTGTGATCTGGGCTGATAAAGAAGAGGTTGCTGAAGACGGAATGTCTGGTAATGAGGGCACTAAACATGATTCAGTTGGTGCCAAGGAACCAGCACCACAAGGAAGAAGTATACACCTGGCTGATGAAGAATGTGAGGCAGCTAAGAAGAAAAGGGGGAAACCTCACGTGCTATTAGATGATCAGTGGAATGCAGCCCAAAATTTTTCATACATGATGCCCTTGGCCTTTGCTGCATATAATCCATATTGGACTACAGGGATCCATACTAGAATGGCAGGATTTTTAACACCATATGCTGGGGTCCTCCCCAATATTGGTTTTGGGGTTAATCCTGCGGAGATGCCATATGGAGGGGTGATGCCACCGGATCAATTTCCTGGACCACCATTAATGAGCAGGAGCACAGAAGAATATGAGGATGGAAAGTCCGTTTTAAAGAGAAAATATGAGGTTGAGAGGCATGGTTCTACAAAAGATCAGGAGCTTGATAGGCAAGTAAGCAGCAGTAGTGACGTTTCTTCAATGAAATCCAAATCTTTTGTTTCTTGAAACTCTAGCTTGGAGCACCATCACCATCGCTCTAAAGGCCATTCCCAGATCGCCAAGAGCATGAACACTCTGACTATAAACGCCCCCAAAGGCATGGTGATGAGCGTCATCACTACCAAGATGACAAACATAATCACTATCACAGGAAACATAGTCGGGGCAGTAGGCATCACCGTTCCGTCCAATTCCACCATTAGCAGTTTTGTATATTCTGATAATTTGTGATTTTATTCCGAAATTTTTTGTTCTTATTGCACTTGATGCTGCAACACTTTCTAGATTTAATGAATAGAGAAATTCTATTATTTTGAACTTATGCTTTCTCAAACACCATCATTTGATTGTGTGGTTACATAAGAGAAGAATCTTGCATATAAACAAATTCTTATACATGTTTTCCATTTTACACGTTTAGCTTATGTAGAGTCATTGAATGAATAACACAAGGCTGACATAACGAAAACAGAGGTGCTAGTAAACAATGAGAGATCCTCCGTTTTATGTTCTTGCTTCACTCAATATTTTTTCTGCCTATCTGTTTTTGCAATAATCATTCTGAAAATGAAACTTAGTTTACAAGGCCAGGATCTTGCATTTCATGTCTTGCTTACAGGTTTGGCTGCCAGCTTCCTTGCTTGTTGATGGATTAGCTGTATCTGGACAAGTATATGTCATTAGTGTTTTCTTTCTCTTCTTAAATGTCACACTTCAGCAATACAAATAGTTCGCATGCGATTTGAAGCCTCATCATGACATCTTACCAGTCCAATTAGAATGAGGGACCAGAAATAAGGTTTCTTGTGTATCAGATGCGATTGGAAAGTGTTAGAACTCAGGGATACCGACGAGCACAACCAGAAAATTTAACTGAATTAAATAAGTATCACCTATATTCGATCAGGATTTTAATAAGACAATTCAACTGAATTAAATAAGTATCACATATATTCGTAAGTATCGCATATATTCGATCAGGACTTTAACAAAAATGGATCAATAAACTCAACTGAATTGAACAAGTAGTGCTTATACCCAATCAGGGCTCTAACAAAATGCTAACTGAATCACCCCTACACCAATTCGAATTAGGAGACCCAACTCTTCTTAGTTTTAATCTATCCTTTTCCTTTTCAAGTTATGGGCCAAGCCCGAGCCAGTCGGGCGGCGCGCACAGTAGCCCCAACTACTTTGGGCCTTTTTATTAAATCTATATAAAAGCTTTTAGTATATAAAGGCTTTCACACTCCTCAACTTTTCTCGTGCGGGACATGAGTTCCTAAATGATTAAACACTCAAATTTAAAGATATTTAATTATAGATTCTCACCATGAAACTGTCTTTTACCATAATAAAAAAAAATCTCTAACATGTCAAGAACAATTCTCATTAATTGTTTTAGACTAACTAATCATGAGTAAAAAATTATTAACTCTCAAAGTTTCCATTTTCAACCGAAAGAGCATTCCTAGTAGTCTCAGCCTTTGAAATTTTTTGCTTTATAAGCAACAACTAGTTTCTCTCTTGTGTGGCGGTTCTTAATAGATTTTCTTATGAGGGATATAAACATATTGCATCCTGTTAATCCATCTCTTAAACAACTTAGCTAGTTTTGGTGCTTAATATATATATATATATATATATATATATATATATATATATGCTTTTCAGCTACCAAAAAGGTCCAGAATTGGACTTCTTATGAGAGTTGCAAACAAATTTCATGCCATTTTTGCTCGGTGGAATTTGCATTCATTTTCTGTATAGGCTAAGAGATTTCTGGTTTTGAAATGTGATTACTATTGGATATCGAGTAAAAGAGACTGGTGAGGCTTGCATTTAGAAGGCCACTAAAATAATGCCTTTTACTTCTGTTCGTTCTTTCTTACATTTAAATTCCAATACCTAATTATTACTTTGAACTTTTATTTATGTAATTATTAGTGAATTTTCTTGAACCAAGTCTAGCGACCAAAATAACTTTAGAGATATTGATGACGTACTATTATTTGAGAGAATATGCATCATATAGTAACTTCATTTAGATCTCGGATAGGAGTGTAGACGACAAATTTCAAGTCTGCAAATAAGATAAGAAAAATATCGAAATTTACAAAGTATTTAGTAAATATGAGAAGTGGTTACAAATCTCCGAAGAAGTCCTAAATTATAGGATGAGTCCTCCGATTCTTCTCTTTTTGAAAAACGTTGATTCGAGGGTTGAAGAGCTTGATTTCGGATCGAACGGGATTTGATAACGAACACTTGATTGCCAAGCCTTTGAGACTTGTTTGATGCAGAGCAAGATGAATGCCTTGAAATTTGAAGAAGATTCTGAACCTTGATTTGATGACAATTCTGAACCTCGAATTTGATGAAGCTTCTGAACCTTGAATTTGATGAAGCTTGAATGCTTGAATTTGCGGTGCCTCTTGTTTGTTGAAGCTTGAGCTTGAGGATCTTGGGGTCCCTTGAACCATTGAAGGAAGACCCTATTTATAGGCTAAAAATCCCTTAACTTTAGCATAAATAGTCAATATGGGATTTTGGAAGAGCCTCCCAACAAACCTTAATGGACTTGGGTTTAAGATGACTTGTGCTTAATTTATATTTTGGCCCAATCTCATGTAATCCACATTATATTTGGATTATGAGACTTTTTACAAGTCCAGTTTTAGGGCCTAATCCGATTCCATTTAATCCATAATATATTGGATTTAATGTAAAATGGACCATTAACAATAGTCCAATTTTAATTGTCCAATTTCATAATCCATTGGATTTAATGGGCTTTTAATGATAGCCCAATTATATTAATTCAAGAATAATTATATTTATTCATGAATCAATTTTAATTAATCAAGACTAAAATATATAATTTTATTTTAATCTTGAAAATATATTTTATCCCAAAATTCCTTGTCTACAAATGCCCCCACTTCAAGACTTGAGGGAAAATATTTTTGTTAAAAGAATTTGGAAACAAGGCTTGAAGTATTTAAAATATTAATTTCTCAATTTAATTAGAAATTAATATAAAAGCTTTTCTCTCTTTTTTTATTTATTAACTCCTTAATAAAATAGAATTCTTTTTCTATTCCTATAAGAAATTAATGAAAAGATTTGAAATCTAATTTTGGATAGGAATCATATTTCTTGAATCCACCAATCAAAATTCTTGAATTTAAATTTAAATCTCAATTAAAATCTTTTAATTAAGAATTAGAATTCTTATAAGATTTGAAAAATGTGATTTTTGGCCCTTATAAAAAGGCTTCAATCTTCATCAATTTTCCCACACCAATTTGAGGAAATCTTCATGGTCTTAATTTGAAGATCCCTGTAATCGTTGGGTGCAATTTCTACCGCAGCAGTAAGCTCTTTTTTTTTTTTTTTCAATTTCGAAATTTGCTAGCAAAATTGCGGTGCTACAGTAGCCGAATTGCACCGCCGCCAATCTTGACCTTTTTTTTGGTCTTATTTTGAAGTTGACTTTTGTTTTCTCAATCTTTTTTTGTAAACCCCATTTTTGTTTGTTTGTGCACTTAGATTTTTTTTTTTTTAACTAACTTTTTACTTATTATTATTTTAAGCTAACTCTTTTTTTTGTTTGGACTTTTTTTTTTACTAGGTCTAATTATGGTGTACTTCTCAAATTTGCGATCTTCTTCGGGCCAACAACTGCTAGTCATTCACGACCACGAAAATGATTCAACTGAAGTAGGGACGACTTTGACGGTTTATGAGGCAAAGTCAGGCAAGTATGCGGGCTCCCTTCCAAAGGCGACACTCCTACGACTTGTGAAGGAATGGTCAACGGAAGTCAACTTCAAAGGCACTCGTTCCCCAAAGGCATGGATTCTTCTTTCTTCAAATCATCAACCTCAAACTCATCCCAGTGTGTTACCTTCACTTGGACGTCGAATGATTCAAAAGGAGACCCAATGGACCTCGCCACTCAACTTCTTTGGCGTGTTTCGCTTTAGGGAGAGATATTGGGAGTGGGCACACGACGTTCTAAGTCGTTGCGAAGGACACTTAAGATCTGCGAAGATCTATGAGGCTGTCTATGCATCGATTTTTACGTACGATTGCAACCCCAACGTTCTCAAAGCCTTTTGTGAATCTTGGTGTCCTCTCACCAATACGCTCTTAACTTCAGCTGGCGAGGTGTCCATTTCACTTTGGGACTTGCACGAACTTGGAGGCTTACCAATACTTGGAATACACTATGATGAAGTTGTTCCTCATGCTGCGGAACTCACCGGCGTGGACCATGATGTCAAGCGATTCCTTCCAAGGAGTTGCGAACATTTTTTCCATGCATACCACTTGATCAAAAAGGACAACAACAACTCTTGGTGTTTCCATCAATAAGTGGCTCGACTTCTGGTTCAGAAGAGCAATAAAGTATTCAGCACCTCCTCCAAGGGAAGAAAGGAGATCACGCCCCAAGTTTACTGATAATCCATGTGGAGTTATCCCACCTCATACTGCATGGACATCTGAAGAAGAAGCTTTGTTTTCAAAGTTGGGCATTAGAAGCCACAACAGAGATCAGACATTTCTTGCAGCATTTTTATCATGCTGGCTTTGCATATTTGTTTTGCCTAATGAAAAAGTAGACATCATTCGTCCAAGTACCTTCAAAATGGCAAGTTTGATGGCGTACGAGAAACGAGTTAGTTTGGCTATTCCCGTCTTGGCCAGCATTTATAGAGGTTTGAATCGTATTTCCAACTCTCAACATCCTAGTGAGGAGAAATCTATCTTCCCAACTCACTATATATATGGATGGCTTGCACACTACTTCAAAACTCACTATGAAGTCTCTCAAGGCTTAAACAGCCCTCCAATGGCGAGTTATTCAAGCATAAAAAACATGACTTTGTTGATAATGAGGCAGCCCCTTTGGAGGAACAACTTTACTTCTTGAGCCTTCGTTCAAGTCTTCTAACCTTGCGGAAGGATGATCACTTCATCATTGAGCCTTATAGCCCACATCGCTTTAGTCGCCAATTTGGATTCCTGCAAGATGTCCCAGGCTACTTTGAGATTTTCACCCGTAAGGCCGCCTTAATAGATGGCTTACGTCTTTGGGTAAGATGCACGCTTCGCGGAACAATGGCCAAGGTAACATTTCCAGCCACTCCTTATAGCATAAAGAAGCACTATACTCCAGAGTATAAAGCATGGTGGGAACAAGTGCATGGAACCTTCCTTGAAGATCACATTGCGATATTGAATTCCCAAAACCCTGCATTTAAGAAAGTAGAGAATTTGCCTTACCTCGAGAAGAAACTTCATCAAGATACTATCACTCTCAACGCTTCAAAGGGATTAGAAAATTCTTCAAGACATGACCAAGACATGACAGACATTCTTCTTTGAATCATGACTTGGTTATAGAGAAACTTTCATCATCTTCAAAACGAAAGGAGTTGAATCGAATTGAAGAAGCCAGTTCTAGTAGTAGAGACCGTTGTTAGAAGAGAATGAAGACAGCAACTACAACTTTGAATCAAGAGTCCACGGATCAAGAGACCTTCAAGGACAAGGTAAAACTGGTTTTCCCTTTTCTCGCACATATGTGTTTTGTTTACCTATTGCAAATGTCAATTTCACAATAAGTCATCACTTGATTGCAACAAATGAGAAAAATAGAGAATGATGAAAGGATGTGACTGAACTTAGAAATTTCTTCTAAGCTGCCTACGTATCTTAAGAATAACTTAAGAATCAAGTCAAACGTAGTTCAAAATGGATGGATGTGGTTTGGGGGGAGGCATTCACAGTTTTGACTCGTGCGGGCCAGGAGTATCCATTTTTACCAACTTGGACTGATGGAGTGTTTTAGCAGTTTAACGACATACTATACTATTGGTGGTTGCCTTTACATAGTTTAAACTCATGCGGGCCAGGAGTAACTTGCAGTTTAAGCTCGTGCAGTCAAGGAGCAACTTGCAGTTTAAGCTCGTGCAGTCGAGGAGCCATCATTTATGCATAATATCGCTTCAAATACTTGCTATTGATCGGTCCAATTCTCAACCCATCTTCAGCAACTATCTTATAAGATCCATTTGAGTAGACCTCTTGAACAACATATAGGCCATCCCATTTTGATGTTAACTTCTTTGGTTTGTGTCCAACGATGATTGGTCTTTTCACAGCAAGCACTAAATCACCAACTTGAAAGGAACGAAGATGCACCTTCTTGTTAAAGGCTTTGGAAACACGAGCGTGGTAGCATTCTAACCTTTGTTGTGCCTCTAACCTCTTTTCATCAAGTGCTTCTAACTCTTCAAGTCTGAGACGGACATTATCTTCCTTGGTGAGACCTTCTTGAATAGCGATCCTCAAGGAAGGAATTTGTTGCTCTAGTGGAAGGACAGCTTCGACACCATATACCAACGCATATGGGGTAGCTTGGGTTGGAGTGCGGTAAGTGGTCCTATATGCCCAAAGTGCCTCTCCAATACGAAGGTGCCAATCCCTTTTTGACTTAGTAACCACTTTTTGTAACAAATTGCATAAAGTTTTATTGAAAGCTTCAGCAAGTCCATTAGCCTAGGCATAGTACATAGAAGATTTGTACTGCTTGAATTTAAACTTCTCGCATAATTTGTCCATCAAATTATTGCAGAATGGCTTGCCATTATCTGTGATAATATATCGAGGAATGCCATATCGATAAATAATGTTTACACATATAAAATCAATAACATTTTCCTTTTTTGCTTCTTTTAGTGCTACAACTTCTGCTCATTTAGAGAAGTAATCTGTTGCAACCAAGATATAAAGATGCCCAGCAGAAGACTTTGGTAGTGGTCCAACAACATCCAATCCCCATGCATCAAATGGCCATGAAGCAATTGTCGAGTGCAATGGCTCCGGCGGTTGATGTAGATAATTGGTATTAAATTGACATGCTTGACATCTTCTATCATAATCCAGACAATCTTTCACCATAGTAGGCCAATAATATCCCATCCTCTTGATACGAAAATGAAGCTTCGGACCAGATTGATGGGATCCACATATGCCAGAATGAGCTTCTTCCATTGCTTGCACAGCTTCTTCTTGACCTAAACATCTCAAGAAGACACCTTCAAATGAACGTCGAAAGAGTGTATCCTTATAGAAAAAGAAGCTGGTGGCACGCCAGCGAATATCACTCCGTCTTCGTGGATTATCTGGAAGCTTCCCATTTTTAAGATAATCTATAAAAGGTTGTCTCCAATCTTCTTCATTAATTTCGTAAACAAAGACAGAATGGATTTCATGTCCTTCATCATCTTCATCTTCAAAAATAGGCGGTAGGACCCAAGTTTGACATATAGGAATTTGAATTTCTCGATCATGTAGACATAAAGTAGAAGCCAATTTTGCCAACGCATCAGCTTGCTTATTTTTGCTTCTTAATACATGCTCGATCGTCACATCACCCAAATATCCCATAAGTCGTCTCGCATAATTATAATACGGGATCAACTCAGGCTTCTTAACATCATACTCACCAAGTAATTGATTAACAATCAATTGGGAGTCCCCATATACTTCAAGGTGCAGTCGCTTCATATCAACAGCCAACTCTAATCCAAGTATAAGGGCTTGGTATTCAGCCACATTATTTGAGCATCGTTTAGTCAAGGTGAAAGAGTACGGTAGTACATCTCCTTCGAGGGTAATGAATACTACACCAGCTCCAAGCACCTTCACGATGTGCCGCACCGTCAAAGTACATCTTCCATGGTGGGAGAATCTCAATAACAAGAACATCTTCATCAGGCAACTCATCACTTAGTTCCCACTCAGCAGGGATAGGATGATCAGCCAAGAAATCCGCCAGCACTTGTCCTTTGACAGCTTTTTGTTGGACGAAGACAATATCAAATTGTTGGAGTTGAAGGTACCACCTTGCTAAACGATCAGATAGCACAGGCTTTGTCATGACATACTTTATGGGATTAGCCTTGGAAATAAGGCGTACAGTATGTGCTTGAAAATAGTGCTTCAATTTTTGAATTGCAAATATCAAGGCTAGGCAAAGCTTCTCAATTGGTGAATAATTTAACTCATTTGGTATCATCATCCGACTTAAGTAATAGAGTGCATTTTCTTTGCCGTTGTCATTTTCTTGAGCAAGCAATGCCCCCACTGAGCGTTCTTGCGTAGCAATGTACAAAATCAATGGCTTATCCGGGATAGGTGCAGCAAGCACAAGAGGCTTCATCAAGTAAGATTTGATGCATTTGAAAGCATTTTGGCACGCTTCATCCCATTCAAATGGTACACCTTTCTTTATTAGACGACTGAACGGTTGACAACGTCCGGAAAGATTTGAGATGAACCTTCGGAGGTAGGCCAACTTTCCTTGTAAACTTTTTAATTCATGAATATTTCTCGGTTCAGGCATCCTTATAATTGCATTGATCTTTGATTGATCTATTTCGATACCTTGATGACGAACGATGGAACCCAAAAATTTTTCAGAGGTGACACCAAAAGCACATTTAAGAGGATTTATCTTCAATTGATATTTTCGGAGTCGCTCGAAAGTCTTTCTCAAATCTTGAAGATGATCAGCTCGTTTACGTGACTTGACCACCAAATCATCCACATAACATTCCACGATCTTGTGTAGCATGTCATCAAAGATCTTTTGCATTGCTCTTTGATATGTGGCTCCAGCATTCTTTAGACCAAAAGGCATTACTGTGTAGCAATAGATTCCTTTTGGAGTACGAAAGGCAGTAAGCTCCTCATCTTCGGGTGCCATTTTGATTTGGTTATACCCAGAGGATCCATCCATGAAAGATAGAACTTCATGACCAGTGGTTGCATCTACCATCAGTTCAGGAATGGGCAACGGAAAATCATCTTTTGGACAGGCATCATTTAGATTCCTAAAATCCACACAAATTCGAATTTGTCCATTTTTCTTCCTTACAGGGACAATATTCGCAACCCAAGTTGGATACTTGACCTCTCGAATAAATTTGGCTTCGATCAGCTTGTTCACTTCTACTTCAATTAATGGAACTAGCTCAGGTCGAAAACGCCGTTGGGCTTGCTTTACTGGTGTTACCCCATCCTTTACAGCTAAATGGTGGACAACAATTTTGATGTCTAAGCCCGACATTTCTTTATGTATCCAAGCAAAGACGTCTCTGAATTCCTTCAACAGGTCGACATAGGCCTTTTCTTCTTCAGGCGATAAGAGTGCATTTATGTAAATTGGGCGAGGATCTTCAATAGTGCCCAAGTTTACTTCTTTAAGTTCATCAACTATGGCTTTTACGCTTTCTTCAAGTTCTGCTGGAGCATGATTAGCATCCTCTTCTTCGGCACACTTTTCATCATAGATGGTAATGTGATTACAAGAGGCTATACTTTCTTCATCACAAGGCACATTAGGCGTCACTTGTGTTATTATTTTTAAGATTCTATTGCAATTCACCACCGTTCTTGCCTTGGAGGAGACTTTGCTGGAATGTCTTGCCTTTGAAGTGATTGTAACACCAAGCCTCTTGAAAACAGATTTTCTTCTTTTCTTTGGGCCTAATCTAGTGAAGACAGATGGACGTGAATTTGTATCCCCTATCCCACCAAAAACAGATCGCGGTTTTGATGTCACCTCATCTTCTACAGTAATATACTGTACGTTGGCCCTTTTAATCTTGAGTCTGATGGGAGATGCTTGTTTGTAACCCAAGCCAGCACGCCCTTTTCCTGTTGGCATGCTTTGGATAGATCCCGAGCTTTGACCCATTTCCTTGTTGATATCAGCAGGAAGCTTTCCCAACAAATGTTGACTTTGCGAGTTATATCCAGCCTTTGCTAGGAGCTTATAAGCATTTGGGTCAAATCCTTCCTCCGTACGTGAGGTCGGTAATTCATCATGCTCTACTTTTGCTTCTTTCTTCGGTCGAACAAATCCTTTTATAGGAGTATTTGATGACTTGACAGGATCAACCTTTGTAAGAGGTAAAGTGAGCCCTCCTAGTGGCTTATTGCATGCAAAGTTGCTTGGTAGAGCTCTCTGCATGTACTGTAGCTTTAACATCTTTGGAGAAGGTAATCTTTTTATCTTCCTTCCCCCCGATAAATCGATCTTAGTTGATTCGCCATCCTTTTTAAGGTAGTACTTAGCATCAGCAATATGCGCCTCAGCTTCAATGAATGGTTTATCATCCGCATCTATTTTTTCACCACGCCATTTCGACGGAATTTGAAACATTAATGCAGGGTTGATGGCACTACACCATTATCATGGAGCCATGGCATCAATAACATGGAAAAGAGCAGTTGAAAGCATATCTTCAATCAATATATCCAATCGAAAGTACCACTAGCTCGTTGCCCCCCTTGATTGAAGCCTTGTATCATAAGGCGACTTTGAGACAACTCATCCATAGGAATGCCCAACTCTCTTAATGTTCGCAGAGGTAAGATGTTTACTGCTGATCCTCCGTCTAACAGTATCCTATTCACCCTCTGTTCTTGCACGTAGCCAGCCACAAATAACGGTCGGTTGTGAGGCGTTGAGCCATGCAGCAAGTCATCGTCAGTAAATGTGATCTCAGCCATATAGCTACTAAGGTCTGCTGAAGCTTCAATTCTCTCTAGGTCTCCTTCATTTATACATTCATCATTGTCTTCTTTGCTTTCCTCATCATGTATGGCATAGCATGAAACAATGTTGAACTTTTCAGCAAGTTCCCTTGGTATGAAATCTTTTAGTGTGAGAGGCGCCGGAGATCTCTTCCAGAAAGAATCATCTACTGTTGATGCAGATTTGTTCTTCTTACTTTTGACCTTCTTCACATTTTTCTTTGTGAATTTGCTTCTGACCAGTGAAGCTCCACCTCTTGAGGCTTTGGTGTGTTTCTTCCTTCTTGTCACAAGCGTCCAGCCTTCATCTTCACCATGGACAGAAGGTTCTTCAACCTCTTGTTGATATGCTTTGGTAGGAAGGACTTGTCTGTCAACTTCAACCTTGACAGGATTAAAACTTCCAAATTTAACCTCCAAAATATCGAGTTCAACGGGAGGGACGCCAACAGTCGTCAAATTTGCGGATGCTTTATCTTCTTCAAGGACCTCATGTCCTTCATGGACCAACTGCATGATCTTGTCCTTAAATACAAAGCATTTCTCAATTGGATGACCAATTAGCCGATGGTACTTACAATAGTTGGGATCTTTTATTCGTCCAACTTCATTCGGACGCTTTGCCTCCGACAACTCTATAGCTTTAGCATCTAATAACTCATCGAACATTGAAGAAACATCAGAGTCGAGAAAAAGATATTCCTTAGACTGCCTTTCTTCCAAGGTCACCTTTTTCCTTTCCTGCGGAGGATCCATCTTCTTGGTCACCTTTTGAGTCACCTTCGAAGAAATTTTTATTGGAGCCGCGACTGTGGCCATGGACTCCTTTGCTTCAGTTTTAGAAAAAGGTTTGCTCCATTTTCTAAAATCTTGTTTTTCCTTGCCTTTGATGGGGTCTTGGACAGGTGCCTTACCCCCATGTGCGACGATGCTCAATTCCATATCATGAGCGCGAGTCGCCAATTCTTCAAAAGTCTTTGGCATGATCCCTTTAAGGATATACTGGAGTCCCTAGTGCATGCCTTGAATGCACATCTCAATTGCCGATGATTCACTTAGACGATCTCTACAATTGAGGTTCAAATTCCTCCATTTGTTGATATAGTCCACCACTGGTTCGTCTTTCCATTGACGAGAGTTGGTGAGCTCTACCATACTGACGATTCTACGTGTACTCGTAGAATCCGTTGAGAAATTCTTGTTCAAGTTGCTCCCAACTGTTGATGGAACCAGGTGCCAGATCAGTGTACCAGTCAAATGCATTCCCTTTGAGGGATCGTACAAACTGCTTCACTAGTAGGTCCCCATAAGTTCTAGCATTGTTGCACGTCTCGATGAAGTGAGCCATGTGCTGCTTGGGATTTTCTTTACCATCAAATTGTTGGAACTTTGGTGGCTGATATCCAGCTGGCATTCTCAGGTCATCAATTCTTTACGAATAAGGCTTTGCATATGTGAAGGTGGATTTGCTACCTCCTTCATACTTGTCCTTAATCGTGCCTATGATGAAGTCTTTGAGCTGGTCCACAGGAATCATACCTTCGGAGGATATTTGAATATCCTGTGATTTCTTAGAAGTTTTCACTTCCTCTTGCACTTCAGATCTCTTTAAAGGAGCTTGACTTGTTTCGCCAGTCTTCTCAAAGCGATTGATGAGATGCGCGATGGTAAGATCTTGCTCTTGGGAGCGTTTGGCGAGTCCCTCCACCAACTTCGTGAGGTGCGCGAGTTGCTCTTCCAAATTTTGTGTGCCCGTCATCATAACCGGTGCCACAGAAGAAGCAGTGGAATCTTCATTTGATGAAGCTTTGGATTTGAAGTCCCCATGAGGGGATTGAGGCGTAGAGCCAGTACTTGAACTTTGGTCAGCTTGTTTGGAGGTATTGGTCTTCTTCAATGAAGGTGACATCTTGCGCACTGTAGAAGCAGCATCTTGCTTCAACTTCGCAGTTGCAGGCGATGAGACAATGCTGAAGTTTTGAGCCTCGCTTTGTGAAAGAGCTCAAGCCTTACTTCTTGTCAGCATGCCTTGGCTTGAAGCTTGTGGAGCCTTGCCAACAGTTGCAGCAGCCTCCATGATATCAGCAGCCTTTGAACGAGCAGATACAGTTGTGCTGTTCTTTGGGGCCATTGAGTTGATTTGTACTTGTACTTGAACTTGGTGTTGATTTGAAGAGAAGAGATGGGAGGCAGAGATGGTCCCACTAGGCGTGCCAGAAATTTGTAGACGACAAATTTCAAGTCTACAAATAAGACAAGAAAAATATCGAAATTTACAAAGTATTTAGTAAATATGAGAAGTGGTTACAAATCTCTGAAGAAGTCCTAAATTGCAGGATGAGTCCTCCGATTCTTCTCTTTTTGAAAAACATTGATTCGAGGGTTGAAGAGCTTGATCTCGGATCGAACGGGATTTGATAACGAACACTTGATTGCCAAGCCTTCAAGACTTGTTTGATGCAGAGCAAGATGAACGCCTTGAAATTTGAAGAAGATTCTGAACCTTGATTTGATGACGATTCTAAACCTCGAATTTGATGACGATCTGAACCTCGAATTTGATGAAGCTTCTGAACCTTGAATTTGATGAAGCTTGAATGCTTGAATTTGCGATGCCTCTTGTTTGTTGAAGCTTGAGCTTGAGGATCTTGGGGTCCCTTGAACCATTGAAGGAAGACCCTATTTATAGGCTAAAAATCCTTTAACTTTAGCATAAATAGTCAATGTGGGATTTTGGAAGAGCCTCCCAACAAACCCTAATGGATTTGGGTTTAAGATGACTTGGGCTTAATTTATATTTGACCCAATCTCATTTAATCCACATTATATTTGGATTATGAGACTTTTTACAAGTCCAGTTTTAGGGCCTAGTCCAATTCCATTTAATCCATAATATATAGGATTTAATGTAAAATGGACCATTAACAATAGCCTAATTTTAATTGTCCAATTTCATAATCTATTGGATTTAATGGGCTTTTAATGATAGCCCAATTATATTAATTCAAGAATAATTATATTTATTCATGAATCAATTTTAATTAATCAAGACTAAAATATATAATTTTCTTTTAATCTTGAAAATATATTTTATCCCAAAATTCCTTGTCTACAAGGAACCACACATAAACGATAAATTCAACAACTGGATAACTCCAGACAAATCACAAGAGCCAGAGGTTTGAGGGGATATGGTAACTTCATTTACCCTCCAAAGACAAGCCATCTTCAGGGCAAATGTTTTTATCATGAAATTTGATTAAATTATGCACATGGCGAAAAAATGCGAATCTTTATTTATGGCCCATACTAGATAGAGTCGGAAATTTAAAATTATATTAAAAGAATAATATTATAAAATTTTAAAATTTTTTAAAAACAAATTTTTAAATTTAAAAAAAATCAAAATATTTTAATTTTTTACAAATAAATTAAAAAAATTACGCCCCGCCCCCACCCTGAAGCCGTTCCTACGATGTGCTGCAAAGCCCGCCACAGACGGCCCAAAATGTGAAGATTGGAAGTCATGATTTCTCAGATTAATCTTGATAACATGTCCTGTTTCACTGCTAGGGCTTTTTGCTTTTCCACGCACAACAATTTGCATCAGTCCATGACGAAAAAAGATTGGAAGTAATGGTTAGCCCAGAGGTGTATCCAAAAAAAAATTTAAGTAAGGTCAATAAATAACTTATTGAAAAAAGATACAATCATAAAATGATAAATGTAATTATATTTATTTTATAATTGTCTTCATATTTTGAAACCGTTACATAATTATTTCGTTATCAATAGTTTCAAATACATCTTTTTTAATATATGTAATTAAACAATAATTCATACTATCGCCCATTCACTTACGCAATCTATTCTTCATTATCTTTATTGCTGAAAAACTTCTTTCAACACTTGTAGTCACCATCGATAATATCAAGGACAATTTTATAAGTAAAAAAACTAATAGATACATAATATATTTCTTTGTCTCTATTAATTTTTCAGTAAGATAACCAACTTCCTTGATATTACAAAACGCCGTGTTAGAGTGCATATCAAGGATATAAATTTGAAGTTGACTATTGATGCATTGGAATTGCGTTAAATATATTGGGTGATTTCTAGATAAATTCTATTGAAGTTTGGTGCACTATGAGTTGTATTTGGACAATTTATTTCCGTTTGTGCTTATTAGGTTTTTCTATTGACTAGAATGTAGAATTGACAAAATTAAGGGATTGGAGAGTTATTTATAAAGGTGCCACGCCAGCTAAAGAGCTGAATCGTAGGCCTGATTCACCAATCAAGGGCTTGATTCAGTGATGTGTAAATCCTAGGCCTGATTGAGTGCTGATTTGGTTCCAGTGCGGGGTTGAATTCGGGGGAGGCCAATCCTTGTCCAGCTTAAAGTTGAAAAAGAGATAGGTATAAAAAGAAGATGATGGAGAGTGAGAAAGGGTTTTTTAGGAGTTTTTTTTTTTTGGGAGGGGGGGTGGTGTTGACTGATGGCCAAAAGAGGGAGACATCTTTCTTCGAAGGGTTTGGATGTTTGTTTTGAGTAGAATTAGGATTTTACTTTTCTTAGACATTGCTGTATTTTTTAGAAGAGTTATCAATGTTAGAGCATATTGGAGGCAATCCGTGAACTAAAGTTGGAGACTATATTAGAACATAGTGATGTTTTCTTATATTTTATCTCTTAGTTTGTGCTTGAACTTTTCCTACATTATGTGTTAAAATTTTATTTTAAGGCCATGATGTAACTGGTATTAATTGTAATATTATCTCTTGATTTCGTTGTTTGAAGAGTGTTACTAAGTCTTTATCTGATTATTGTACTTAAAGCATTTGAGTGCCTAATCATCATTCAAATTAATTCACATTAATTAGGAAAATTTGAAAGATAACT
Organism: Voacanga thouarsii; assembly: GCA_026120185.1. Classification (NCBI taxonomy): domain Eukaryota; kingdom Viridiplantae; phylum Streptophyta; class Magnoliopsida; order Gentianales; family Apocynaceae; genus Voacanga; species Voacanga thouarsii. The sequence continues at coordinate 1,223,890 of JANUWF010002383.1, read as the reverse complement.
CAGTTAATTGGGACAGGTAATCAAACCACAAATTACATGTGAAATAGAAATATATTTGCATAGTTTGTGTGATCAGTATAATGTCATGTTCTCAAATGCATTCCTTTGAATTGAATTTGACATAGAAATATAGTTGGGTTATTTGGGGGAATAGAACTAATACACCTTGAAAGAGTATACTAGTTAACTCTGTACACTGATTAACTGACAAAGTGCACTATAGAATAACAAGTCGATTGGATGATATAACAGTTAATCTAGTGAACTAATGTGCTTTAGATTCTCTCATTACAACAATTACCCAAGAAAGTGTCAATATTAGTTACTTCATCTTTGTTTTTTAATAAACAACACTATTGAACTCTGTGTTTTCTTTCAAATCGAGTTATATCAAGTGCCATAAGATATACTCTTGAAAATTCTAAAGGACAAAACTGGGACAAACAAATTAGTTTTTTATCCTTGTCAAAAGTTGAAAATGAATAATTTGGATTCAGGGCGAGCCACACAATGAAGAAATTTAGTGTTAATTTCAGTGAATTGGTTGTTGAACTCTTGAAATTGACTATCAATCATGACATAAAACAAGTCAACTTGATAGTGATGCAAATTTGAAAAATTTGTAACTTTACGTCATGATCTTCTAGGAGCTACATAAAAGCCATCCATACTAGGAATCATAATGCGATGTTCTTCACAAAATGAAGAAACTTCAACTAGTAAAAGATTCTATTCATCATCTCTCATCTTTTGTAACCATTGTTTGGCTATTTCAACCAAATCCATGGTAGTCACAATATTTTGATCTTTTCTTTTTAAGGGTTTTGACAATTTATCTGTGATCCCTAATATACTCTTCATCATTTGTAGGCCGAAAAAAAAATTCAAAAGATTGAATCATTTACTATAATGATTGAGCTTCAACCTTTTGTTCGAAATTCAAACCATTTTCAACCACATTGTCAAGCACATCAACAGTGGATGAAAACAATATGATAATGTTGAGATACGTACCATAATGAGATCCCTATTGAGTATCACTGGTACGCTTGAGACTTATTTCTTGATTTAAGCCTTTTCCACTTATAAATTCACCACTTTGTAATGCCTCAAAAATTTTGATAGCTTAACTTTCTCTAAGAATGTTATAGCGTTTGCATGAAATTCCGACAACATTTATTAAGGTACCAATATTCTGAAAAAGCAAAGCAATAGAATCTTCATTTTTTGCAATAGCTACAAGAGTCAATTGAAGTTGGTGAGTAAAGCAATGGACATAAAATGCAAACTCATTTTCTTTCAAAATCAAACTTTTCAAACCACTGAATTCACCTTGCATATTACTATTTCCATCATAACCTTGTCCACCTAATCTAGACAAACTCAATCCATGCTTGGAAAATAGTGATTCAATTGCTAGTTTTAGTGACAAAGCAACATTATCAAGAACATGTACAATACCCAAGAAACGCTCAACTACACAGCCTTTTTTATTCATGCACCATAATATAAGAGCCATTTGTTGTTGTTTGACACATCACGAAATTCATCAACTAAAATAGAGAATAAATCATCTCCCAAATCCTTAACTATAGCTTTTGTTGTCTCACTTGTTGTAGCATTTTATAATGTCATATTGAATATCATGAGTAATTAATTTCAAATTGTTTGGAGCATTCTTCAAAACAACATCATCGATAACTTCATTATGATCAACAAAAAATATAAAAGCTCAAGAAAGTTTCCTTGATTCCTCTAATTTATTATGACCATGAAAAGCTAGCCCTTGGCACAAGAGAAATCGAAGACAATCAACTGAAGCATCAACCTAGCACGATATTCAATTTGAGCTTGCTTTGCTTGTTTGAGCAAAATAGATTGAATATGTTGACCTTGATTCTTCAAGTCTTCACAATTTTTAAATGCTTGATTGTGAGAACTATTAGGACCTCCAATATTAATTTTGAATCTCCTTTTCTTATTCCAAGTATTGAATCCTTTGAGAACAAATGAATTAATACTTTCTTTTTTGCTATTATATTGTCTAAAAAGATAACAACATAAACAAAAAGCTACATCCTTGGATATACTGTATTGTAACCAATTGCCATACTTGTCAAACCAACTTGGATTAAATCTACATAACATATTACCTATACCTATTTGTGGAAAAGTATGGTTACATGGTTTGCATGGTCCCATTTGCAAGTATTTCCTTCGGACATTATTACAATCAGTAGGAGAATAACTCATAATTGAAATACAAAGTCTTAGATCTAATGGAAGTCTTTCTAAATCAATTTTACTGTGAACTTTTTTTGAGCATTGTTCATTAGTTTCTTGAGTAGAATGTGATTGATCTAATGTTAATTTCCTTTTGAAATATTTCTCCATCAACTAAGTAGGGAAAAAAAATCTCAAGTAAATAAATATGCTACTATAAAATTAGAATAATGAACTAATGAACAACTATTAATCACAAAATGAGGTAAAAGTACTACTCATTTGCAAAAAGTTTCAAATTTTATATTTTTACTTTACCTCAAGGTGATGCTAGCAATTCACTTGTGAGAGAGATTGGAGAGCACAACACCTTTGTTCTTTGCAATTAGGAAGGATTGTGGGTCCTGAATCTCTTTAAGCAAGAAAAAAGTATTTGGAAACTTTGAAAGCAACTGGAGGTTGGAAATTCCAACAATGGCAAATTGAACTAAAGTAAAAGAGAGGAGGGATTCTCGTGTGCAAAAAAGAAGAAAAGAGGGGCGGGGTGGGGGGGGGGGACTTTTATTTTAGCATACTTCTTTCACCTACTCCAAAAGATGACTTTTAACCCCCCCCTCCCTCTCCTTTTTTTTTTGGAAAACATGTATATTTTACTTAAAAGGTAAGTTTTCAACATGTGTTATATATATATTAGACTAAGAGTCAAAATTAAAATAAATATTGACCTTTATATTTTTTTTTTCAAGTGGGGTCAATTTACATTTTTTAAAAGAAATTATATACATGCCTTGGAGGACTTTTGATTCAAGTGGGGTCATTTGACCCTGCATTTCTCCACTTGGCTATACCCCTGTGGTTAGCCTTTCTTTGAACTCGATGAGAGCCTCCCTTTCAAAAGCAATGCAGCCTGTATTTGCAGTAATATGATTTGCTTAAATGACGAGTGTAACACTCTACTTTTTCTTTTAAGTAGTACAGGATTGTTGATTAAGTTGTAATTAGAAGTATTTACAACGATATATTAAATAAGGATTGATAAGTTATACTTAGAAAATATATTAATTACCATGCATAATAACTAGCCAACTAAGCTAGTAAGAAATGTCTAAAATAATCCAAATCACTAAGAATACATTTATAGTCACCCAAAAATAAACTATTTGCAAAAGCATCTACTAATACTTAGCACCTAGAATACATTGCATATAATGAAAAAAAAATAAAAAGGTAAGTCCTCTGGCAACCTTAGTATTCCATTGTCATCCTGAAAAGTATGAAACCATGACAAAAAGGTGTGAGATGGAATCCCAATAAATTTCGTATATGCATATTTCAATTTAGTACAAATTTTCATGATGCATGAATATTTAAAAAAATTGTAGCATTGAATATTGTCACAGATAGTGATACCCTAAGTTCCATTTGGATAAATAATTTTTTATTTTTGAAAATAAAAGGCACAACAGTTATCAAATGGTGAGTTTTTCAAAATAAAATAACTTTTTAGGAATTTAATTTTCAACAATTCACTTTTCACAAAAAACACTTAGAGGTTATGTTACGATATCATGTCAAGTTTTGAAAGTTAACAATAACCTTGAGATATTGAAGTTTATTTGCAATATTGTCACGGTTTGATGCTTGAATAATTTGAATTGGATTAGGAAACTCATGCCCTAAGAATTTTAGAATACTTAGGATTAATCTCTAAAAAAATCTTATGTGGATTTGCTAGTAATGACATAGAATCCTGCTATGATTGGATTGCAAGAATTTAGGAAGCTACTAAAGTTCATATAGATTCCTAATTTGATGAGGAATCTAACACTCTGTTGCCCTATATATATGAGTGACCGAAGAAAAGAAATAGAGACAGAAAATTGAGAGAGATTCTTTATAGTTTGGTCGAGAAAAATAGAGTGGGGAAACTTATGGTTATTCTTCGAGAGTTCATAAGCATAAGCCATTGATGGAGTTTTCTAATATTCATAGTTAAAGTGCACGTTTGTGATTTAATATCACTGCTTCAACAATTATTATCTTTGTGATGGACTTGAATCAAATCTTCTTCAAAGTAAATACCTTTCTAGTAGGAAGATTTTCTAAGTCAAAAAAATTACCGTGAAGTTGTAGCAACGAAGATTGAAATGAGTTCAATCGAAGTAGTTGGGTCTAGCAAAAGTCTTCAGGAGTTTGACAAAGAATACTAGTACATTGTTTTGTTATAGTGTCCACTAAGAATCGCTTGGTAAATTGAGATAAGTGCATTTATTGTAACTTTTGTTAAAGTATAATAGATCTTTTTATTGGTGTAGGACTAGCAGATATAGAATTGTTAATAGCCAAATTACATTAACAATTTGTTTTGTTAAACTATATTTTTGTCTGTCAAACTAACGCAACTATAACAGGAAAGTTTAACAAATAACGCAAAAGATTGATAATCCAGACCACACAATTGGTATTAAAGTGATTCATTGTATTAGATAAGCTATTAATTTAGTTGTTGAGACCTTAGAAGTTAGCTTGGAAAAACTATGTCTGGACCAGTGAGAAAAGGAAGTTCAGTCACATATTTTTATACATCATTTGTGCCTAAATTGTGGAGAAATGAATTCTAGATTGCTACTTAATTTCCCATTTTCTCCTTAGTTTATATAGATTGAAAAAGTTGAAGATTAGATAAGGATTCAAGAAGAAAAGACTGAAAAAAATAGCTAAATTAAAGTGATACGACTCCGTGCTCCTCGTTCTACATGTCACCGTGCAACTGCTGAATTTCAAAAGTTAATATTCTGGCAGTCGACAGCATCGTACCTCTCATTTTGCACGTTGTCGTACGTAATCAGGATCTAGAAAATGTAGAACATCTGGAGTTTCACGACACCATGCTAGTTATTGTCCATGTCGCTATGCATCATTCCAGCATATAGCAACAGTTAATCCCATGATATCATTTTGAGGCAAGATTGGAGGATTAGAGCATGTACGGCGCTATGCAGGATATCATGCATAGAGCCATGCAACATCGCAGATTACCTCCTATTATGCAGAATTTTAGGGATTCGTGAATGAATCTATAAATACTGCTTGGTCATTTGAGGGAGAGCCACCCATAAAAATACACCAGAGAAACCCTTTGGAACATAAGGAAGAGAAGAAAAGAAAAGATCAAGGAGGATTTGAAGAAGAATGAGAAATCCCAAAATAAGTTTGTAAAGTAAAAAAAAAAAGACCTTCTTTCTGAGTTTTCCCTTTTTTCCTTTGTGATTTGATTTTGTGGTTGTTGAATTTTATTGATTTGAATTGTAATTAAAGGGTTGTACCCTAATTTACTCTTGTATTTGATGTTTATTTGATTAATTGATGTTTATTTTGAGTAATGTATTATTGGGGTTTGATTGATTGGATAATTCTCTTATATTGAGCTTGAGAAAGGATTCATGAGATGGGATCCCTTTTATTCAATAGATTTATTTTCCCTTAATGAACCTGAGAAAGGATTTGGGGGATTTAGAACTTGGTGGTAGAAGAGGTTTTGGATAATCTAGAGATAGGGATTCTAGGGCTTTTTAGCTTGTCATTAGATCTCCTTGATTTTATACATTATTGGGTTTGAATTGTATGATAGATACATCTATGGGTTAGATCCTAGGGTAGAAGATTTGTTACTTGAGATAGAATGGATTTTACTTTATTTCAAAAATCTTGCCAATGCTTGGAATTGATATCAATTGATTGAGTGATGTTCATTATTTGAGTATTCTGATGAAAATTCTAATTTAATTATATGGCTAATCTCCTTTACTTACTTGAATCTTTCCTTGTGATCTTTTAGCCTTTGCCTTGAGAATTGGGCTGATATATTCCTATGTTACTCCCTTTTTCTTAAAGTAATTAGTCATTTTACTTCTTGTTTTAGTTGATTGAACAATAGAATTTAGGTGGAAGTAGGAGTAGTTGATCTAGTCCTTGAGGGTCTTCGACACAATCAACTACACTCTATACTATATGATGTGTATGCTTATCCAAATGTGTGCGTGTGAGTTAAATTGATATTTTATTTTAAAACTTGGTTGAGCATTGGATCTATCTTCTAAAATATAGCAGAAATCGCATGCAACAAATTTTTGATTTAATCATTTTTATCTTGTATACATTTTCGATTTTGATTTTTATTAGGCAATTTTTTGATTTTCTATTTTAGGATAGTTGATTTTGGATTTTTTTAATTAATTTTTTGTGTATATTTTTCTTGTGATTCTTTTATTTCAATTCTTATTATAATTGTTCCTTTTGATTTGATGTGTTTTACTATTGGATTGTTAGTAGTTGATAATCCTTATTTTATTTTCAGTTTTGTGGAACTTTGATTTAGTCTTGATTGTGCTTTCTATTGGCTTAGTTTTGAAGAATATACTTTGAGAAGATTTGGTACAAATGTCTTGGGATATGCATCAAGAAGATCAAGTGCATCATTTTGAAGCATATAGGGAGTATGAGATGAATTTGCAGGATAAAAATTCTGCTTTGAAGGATAGAAATGTTCTTCAAATCTTGGACCAAGGATAGTTGCATCAGCGAGAGCTTTTCGAAAATATCTACATTTAGAATGGGATAAAATGCATGATGCCATTAATGCTAGATTGAAGATGGGTTGGTGAATGCCTTTAAGGATTTCTATAAAAAACTAAGAAAATTTGGGGAGGGACGATTTGCAGGTTGTCTGAAAATAAATGTTGAAAGTAAATGTAGAGAATTATAACATAAGAGTTTATAGTAGTTCGATCTACCAAGATCTACATCCACTACTTAAGCTTACACTTAAAGATTTTTAACTAGATTTCATTCACAAACTCAATGGTATCAATCTGTACCAAATACAAGAGAGGATTACCACACTTGATTTTTCAAAACCTCTCAATCAACCAACAAATCAAGGTTCACCCCAAATGGGTTTTACACCACAACCTTGATACACAAAGATGATTGAAGATAAATGAAACAAAAGTGGCTCACTTTTTTGAGCAGATATGCACTAAGAATAGGCACAAATACTTTTTCCTTTAAGACACAATTTGATTTCACTTTGAAGCACTTTAATAAAGGAGAATTTTGTTTTCTATAGAGCAAGAGTGTTTCTAAGAAGGATAGGACAAAAATCTACTTTCAATTCGAGTTTTGAAGCCTTATATAGAGTTATAAAGTAGAGTACCAAAGCTATAAAACGACTAGTTTTCGCTGTCAGATTTACCAGCATTTTGGACTCATGTTTTGGATGATGGTGCATCCAAAAGGTAAGTCCAAATTGGCACTTTTTTAGAAAAAATCAATTTGATACTGTTCACAGAATTTTGGATGTAGCTTTTGTTAGGATTTGTGGATTCCTAAACGTGGAAAACATCCACGAATCCCTTCCGAGGATCCAAGTAAACGATTAAGAAGATCGTAGGTTAGCAGAATTACATCTGGTTGGTGAAATCGATATCCTTCGACTCCGATGGTGCTGCTGCACATGCAACCCGAATGATCACCAGACGCTGCAGTGCGCGAACGTCCTCTATCGAATACACACTGCGAACTCACTTGTCACCCGGGGAGTGCTAGCGCCTAAGGTTTGAAAAGGTTTTTTTTCTGGTAGAGAATGGCATGAATGTTCTCAACAGAATTAGACTCTTGAAAAGACGGCTAGGGTTTTCTTAAAAAACCCCCGAACCTCATAGAGTCCAACCTTAATAATATCTTATCATATTTTAATTTAAATTCAAATTAAATTAAAACTGATATGATAAGATTCTGCCATTATCTCGGTTATTTAAACAATCAATTTACCGAGTCAGATTCTTATAATATGGACATTATCTAGATACATCGAATGTGGATATATTTTCAAATTCATTGTATCTGGTAAATTTTCTAAATTCGATTAACTTAGACATATTTCCAAATTCATCAAATCTGGTTACCAGAAAAAATAACCTAACAAGTTCGCTTATTGTGTGACCATATAGGTTCATTTAACACTGGCAGTATGCCCAAATCATATTTAAATGGTGCATAAGCTATAAACGGTTTCTAGCAAAACATTATAATTATCCAGGTTAAATGAAGATCGATAATCTCTTTGAACCAAACCATAATTTTATATTTAGTCCTTTTTGTCACACGATATCCAAATTAAGCATAAGGCACGGAGCATGTCATCCTTATTAAGTTTAATCAATTATTTCTTGATTTCATAGTAGACTGGTCAAACAAATGATATCAATATCTTAGATTGATATATTTGAGCACGGCCATGCATTTTAACAGTCTAACTTATCAAGGGGCCCATGGATATCTCTTCCATAATTGAGAGGGACAAATTCCTTCACTATCATTCATATTCCTCTCATTGATTTATTCTATATCCAACAGTAGTCTAATTTATTATCTGATTAAAGACAACTTTAGACAGCGTCAAAATATAGAATTTATCAAGTAGGAAACTATGATGAATTTAGGTCGAAGGACTTTTAATATCATTATGGCTAGAAAGTACTTATGACATGTTCCATGAAGTACTCTTACAGTGGGTCATGTCCAATACAATGTTCTTTAACATTTATTTATGTTTTGACTCGATATCACAAATATCCATGACCAGTAAAACATAGCCATCAAGTCACATATATACTAATCTTAATTTATTATTGTTCCAATAATAATAATCGATCAGGGATAGTTTTAGAATAGTCATTGTATTCATTATAGGGTTTTACTATCAAGTCACGTACTTGATGACCACAAAATAAAATACACTATTCATGGAAAGAAAAATCCCATATTATTATATAAAATATAACGACAATAGTATAAGGATAAATTGACTCTAGGGTATATCCCTAACAGTCTCCTACTTGCACTAAGACTAATTTGGCATGAGCCGTAATCCCATTGATCTAGTCTGACTATCATGTTTAGACGATGGGAGAGGCTTTGTCAGTGGATTTGCAACATTGTCATCAGTTGATACCTTGCATACTTTGACATCTCCTCTATCAACAATTTCTCGAATGAGATGAAAACGTCTAAGTATATGTTTGGATCGCTGATGTGATCTTAGTTCCTTAGCTTGTGCAATGGCTCTATTGTTGTCACAATAGAGAGCCACTGGGTTCATAATACTAGGAACTACATCTAGTTCTATAATGTACCTTTTAATCCAAACTGCTTCTTTAGCTGCAGCTGAGGCAGCTACATACTCAGCTTCTGTAGTAGAATCAGTCACGGTGTCTTGCTTTGAACTTTTCCAGCTTACAGCACCTCCATTCAAACAAAATAGAAAACCTGATTGCGATCTGTAATCATCTATGTTGGACTGAAAACTAGCATCAGTGTAACCATTTACAACTAGCTCGCCTTCTTGTCCTCCATAAACTAAGAACATATCTTTAGTTCTTCTTAAGTACTTTAGTATGTTCTTAACAGTAGTCCAGTGTGCCTCTCCAGGATTTGACTGGAACCTACTCGTCATGCTCAATGCATATGATACATCGAGTCGAGTACATAACATGGCATACATGATAGACCCTATAGCGGAAGCGTATGGTATCTTGTTCATGCACTCTTCATCATCTTTCGTAGAAGGACTTTGAGTTTTGTTGACCTTAATGCCATGTGACATTGGCAAGAATCCTCTCTTAGAGTCTTGCATACTGAACCTTTTCAGTACTTTGTCAACGTATGCACTTTGACTTAGTTTAATTAGCTTTCTAGATCTATCTCTATAGATCCTTACAGCTAGAGTATAGGCAGCTTCACCTAAGTCTTTCATTGAAAAACAATTTCTCAACCCTGTCTTTACACTTTGTAGAGTTGGGATGTCGTTTCCAATGAGTAAGATGTCATCAACATAAAGTACCAAAAAGACTATTGCATTCCCACTTGTTTTCTTATAGACACAAGGCTCATCTTCATTTTTGATAAAGTTAAATTCTTTAATTGCTTCATCAAAATGAAGATTCCAGCTTCGAGATGCTTGCTTCAATCTATAAATGGATCTTTGAAGTGTGCACACTTTATTAGAATTCAAAGGATCACCAAAACCCTCAGGTTGTGTCATGTACACATCCTCGAGTAAGTTTCCATTAAGAAACGCGGTTTTGACATCCATCTGCCAAATCTCATAATTATAATATGCTGCTATGGCAAGAAGAATTCTAATAGATTTAAGCATTACAACTGGTGAAAATGTTTCATCATAGTCTATACCATGAGCTTGTCTATAACCTTTTGCTACCAGTCGTGCTTTGTAAGTATGCATATTTCCCTCCATGTCTATTTTCTTTTTGAAAACCCACTTACACCCAATGGTTTTTGAACCTTTAGGTGGATTAACTAAAGTCCAGACTTGGTTATCATACATGGATTGCATCTCAGACTTCATAGTTTCTAACCATTTTCCAGATTCAGAACTCTTAATGGCTTCTTGATAGGAAGTGGGCTCATCATTAATCATAAGCCCCACATTGTGATCGTCAGTGATGAGGAATCCATATCTCTCAGATTGCTGACGAACCCTATCAGATCTTCGAGGTCCTTATTCTATAGAAGTAGGCTCATCTTGGACTTATGAGCCATCTAATCGAGGTTTATTATTTGGTTCAGGCACTAATTGTGGCTCTTGAATCTCATCAAGATGTATTTTACTCTCACTGATTCTTTGGAAAATAAATTCCTTTTCAAGAAAGAATCCATTTCGAGCAACAATTACTCTATTTTCTTTTGGGAGATAAAATTGATATCCTTTAGTTTCTTTAGGATACCCCACAAATATGCATTTATCCGATTTAGGTGCAAGTTTATAAGATAATAAACGCTTTACATAAACTTCACAGCCCTAAATCTTCAGAAACAACAAACTAGGTTGTCTCCCAATCCATATCTCATATGGCGTTTTCTGAATCGATTTAGATGGAACTCGATTTAGTATGAATGCCGCAGTCTCTAGGGCATAACCCCAAAAGGAGATTGGAAGATCAGTTTGACTTATCATTGATCGAACCATATCTAATAAAGTCCATTTCTCCGTTCAGATACACCATTCCATTGAGGTGTTCTAAGTGGTGTTAATTGGGATATAATTCCACAATTTTTAAGATGCTTGTCAAACTCGTGACTTAAGTATTCACCACCTCGATCTGATCGAAGTGTTTTGATACTTTTGCCAAGCTGATTTTGTACTTCATTTTGAAATTCTTTGAATTTCTGGAACGATTCATATTTGTATTTCATCAGATACACGTAGCTATATCTGCTGAAATCATCTGTAAATGTAATGAAGTACTGAAATCCTCCTCTAGCATGTGTATTCATTGGTCCACATACATCAGTATGTATTAGGCCCAATAAATCAGTTGTCCTTTCATTTTGTCTCTTAAAGGGCGCTTTAGTCATTTTGCCTAATAAACAAGAATCACACGTTTCGTAAGATTCTAAATCAAACGATTTTAGAAGCCCATCATTATAAAGCCTTGTTATGCGTTTCTCATTTATATGGCCCAAACGACAATGCCAGAAGTAAGTCTGATTTAAATTATTGGATTTCAATCTCTTAGTATTAATATTATAGATAGACTTGCTGGAAGATCCACGAAGATTGAGAATATAGAGCCCATTTGATAATGAAGCATCTTCATAAAAAATGCCATTTTTATTAATGGAACAAATGTTATTCCTGATAACAAATTCAAAACCTTCTAAATCCAAACCAGAAACTGAAATAATATTCCTACTCATAGCAGGAACATAAAAACAATCATTCAGCTCTAAAATAAGCCCACTAGGCAAAATTAATTAAAAGTTCCTACAGCTACTGCAGCAACTTTTGCTCCATTCGCAACTCGTAAGTCCACCTCGCCTTTTGCCAAGGCTCTACTCTTTTTTAGACCCTGCACATTTACACAAATGTGAGATCCACAACCGGTATCCAATACCCATGAATCAGAAGTAGACAAATTAATTACTATAACATAAATACCTGAAGCGGCAGTCTCACTGTCCTTCTTTTTCTTTGCTTCCAAATAGAGCTTGCAATTTCTTAACCAATGTCCTTGTTCTCCACAATGGTGGCAAGCTCCCTCCTTTGGTGTCTTGAACTTAGGTTTGGGCTTGAAATTGGACTTTGCCTTGTCCTTACCCTTACTAGCCATGACTTTCCCCTTTTGGTTATTCTTTTTCCCTTTCTCTTTTTGAACCATTAGAACACTAGGACTCTTCTTAATGTTCAGTTCAGCTTGTTTTAGAATCCCATGCAATTCAGTAATGGATTTCTCCATGTTATGCATGTTAAAATTCATGACAAACTGGTCATACTTAGGAGGTAATGAGCCCAAGATCAAATCCGTGGCCATGTCATGATTAACAGGAGCACCAAGCTTATCAAGATGATTAAGATAGCCCTTCATTTTAAGGACATGAGCACTTAACGAGGTGCTAGAAATCATCTTACATGCATTTAACACCATGTGAGTTTCAAATCTCTCTTGTCGTGCTTGCTCTTGGAACATTTCCTTGAGATGCACAATCATGTCATATGCCTCTGCTTCTTCAAACTGTTTTTGAAGTTCAGAGTTCATAGTTGCTAGCATGAGGCAAGTAACATCGTTGGAGTCATCTTTATGCTTACTATAAGCATCTTTTTCAGCTTTTGAGGCGTTATTTGCTGGAGTAGGGAGAATAGGATTTTCAAAAACATAGAGCTTTTTTTCTTGCTTAAGAACGATTCTTAAATTTGGTGCCAATCAAGAAAGTTAGTCCCACTAAGCTTGTCTTTCTTGAGCACAGATCGCAATGAGTTATTCCAACTGTTTGTTGCCATTATCTACATATAAAATATGCAAAGTAATTAATTTTGAGGCTTTAATGAAAAATTCCCACTAAAAGCATTTAAACCTTTTGAAACTTCAACATTTTGATGTTTCGAAGTGGGTAAATTTTTTTTTAATAAATATTTTATTTTAATCATAAGTAAGCTTTGGCTTTAATCTTATAATTAAATAAAATCAAATTTTAATGAGATAGGCATCAAATGTCCCAGCTAAAATATCTCATATAATGCCCTAGGCCTAAACCTATTTTGATAGCCCAGTTAAGTCAAACCATATCAAACATATGGAAAACTATTTTCCATCTTGTCTCACTTAGATAATCAAAAGCATCCTACTTTGGTAGGAATGGCCATATGATGATCCAAGTAATAACAAGTGTTTGATTTTGGAAGGCATTTAACACTTAATTTTTTAAATAAAAATTTGATTGTAGTAAGCATGAAATAAACATATCAAATATGCATGCATGACATAAATAAAAGTGACATAGCATGGCCCATAACCTATGTTGATTATCATGAGCAAAGTAAAGATCAAAGTGGTAAATCTAGGTATATGAACTCCTTCAGCATTCTCTAATGCCTTGAGCATACTCCTCATTGGTTGTGAATGTTGGCCGCCGTCTTCTTTTACATTAGATAGTAAAATTAAAATAATACCTATTCTAGGAAAGCAGTACAATTTTACAACAATGAAAAATGACACGCAGGCCGTATTTAAAAATTACAACTTAAAACAACCAGAATATAACTTGCCAATCACATTGGGATAAAACGGGCCATGCTATGCACTATTCAAAATAATCCACAACTACAATAAAAAACACAAATGAATAACACATAACGAATAGTTAGTCGGGGTTCCAAGGGGCAACGCCCCTGGCGGAGGTCCCGCTGGCCGGTCAACGGGCGGGGGTCAAGGGGGCAGCGCCCCCGGAAGGAAAAACGATTTTTCCTTCTCTCATTGAATGAGATTTCGCCTTCCGATTCTCGAATATTAATCAAATTAACGTTCGGACCCCTTAATAACCATCGCCGTGAAATTTTCATATTACAGACAATCTGCGATCCCTTTTAATCATATTCGTATAGATAACATATTATCATGGTCGATTAATACAAACAATTTGCAAATATAGAACCACGGATAGCATGCTTACGATACCATATCATATTAAAACAGACTAGTTTACAGACAATCTACAAATAATCTGGTCTGATCATGCAATTAAGACGCACATATTAAACCTAATTCAGGCAGTCTGCATGCTAAGTATTCTAAAATCATAATCATGCGAACATGTTGATATGCACCATTTAAAATATATCATACATATCCACAACAATACGATTAACACAGATGAATCAACCTAATCGTTTAGCAAGTTGCTCTGATACCACTGTTAGGATTCGTGGACTCCTAAACGTGGAAAACATCCACGAATCCCTTCTGAGGATCCAAGTAAACGATTAAGAAGATCGTAGGTTAGCAGAATTACCTCTGGTTGGTGAAATTGATATTCTTCGACTCCGATGGTGCTGCTGCACGTGCAACCCGAATGATCACCAGACGCTGCAGTGCGCGAACGTCCTCTATCGAATACACACCGCGAATTCACTCGTCACCCGGGGAGTGCTAGCGCCTAGGGTTTGAAAAGGTTTTTTTCTGGTAGAGAATGGCATGAATGTTCTCAACAGAATTAGACTCTTGAAAAGACGGCTAGGGTTTTCTTAAAAAACCCCCGAACCTCTTAGAGTCCAACCCTAATAATATCTTATCATATTTTAATTTAAATTCAAATTATATTAAAACTGATATGATAAGATTCTGCCATTATCTCGGTTATTTAAACAATCAATTTACCGAGTCAGATTCTTATAATATGGACATTATCCAGATACATCGAATGTGGACATATTTTCATATTCATTGTATCTGGTAAATTTTCTAAATTCGATTAACTTAGACATATTTCCAAATTCATCAAATCTGGTTACCAGAAAAAATAACCTAACAAGTTCGCTTATTGTGTGACCATATAGGTTCATTTAACACTGGCAGTATGCCCAAATCATATTTAAATGGTGCATAAGCTATAAACGGTTTCTAGCAAAACATTATAACTATCCAGGTTAAATGAAGATCGATAATCTCTTTGAACCAAACCATAATTTTATATTTAGTCTTTTTTGTCACACGATATCCAGATTAAGCATAAGGCACGGAGCATGTCATCCTTATTAAGTTTAATCAATTATTTCTTGATTTCATAGTAGACTGTTCAAACAAATGATATCAATATCTTAGATTGATATATTTGAGCACGACCATGCATTTTAACAGTCTAACTTATCAAGGGGCCCATGGATATCTCTTCCATAATTGAGAGGGACAAATTCCTTCACTATCATTCATATTCCTCTCATTGATTTATTCTATATCCAACAATAGTCTAATTTATTATCTGATTAAAGACAACTTTAGACAACGTCAAAATATAGAATTTATCAAGTAGGAAACTATGATGAATTTAGGTCGAAGGACTTTTAATATCATTATGGCTAGAAAGTACTTATGACATGTTCCATGAAGTACTCTTACAGTGGGTCATGTCCAATACAATGTTCTTTAACATTTATTTATGTTTTGACTCAATATCACAAATATCCATGACCAGTAAAACATAGCCATCAAGTCACAAATATACTAATCTTAATTTATTATTGTTTCAATAATAATAATCGATCAGGGATAGTTTTAGAATAGTCATTGTATTCATTGTAGGGTTTTACTATCAAGTCACGTACTTGATGACCACAAAATAAAATACACTATTCATGGAAAGAAAAACCTCATATTATTATGTAAAATATAACGACAATAGTATAAGTACAAATTAACTTTAGGGCATATCCCTAACAGCTTCTGGATGTAGGGTCACCAAAAATACTCAATCCAAAATTTTGAGGATTTTTAAAACCTTGAAATCTTTTGTTTTAGTGCTTCTCGGTGGAATTAAATTGAATAAAAAAGGTAAATAAGACAGGAATTTTCACAGAGAGATACCTTAACAAAGGATTCCTAGTCTAAGATTCTTCCACAATATATTCTTTATTTGCAGTCTCTCAAGCTTGATCTTTTTCTTGATTTTCCATTTTCGAATTCTATTGCTTTAAGAGTTGCTTAGTAATCCTATTTGTACGCCTTGAAAGACCTGAGGTCAAACATGTTCTATAACAAGTAGATTACATAAGTTAGTCTTCATCAATGTTTATCATAAGTTAAAACATAGGAGACCGCCCTTAGGGCTAACAATCTTCCCCTTTTTGAGTGATGACAAACTTGATGGGATTGTGATACATAATAATGATAAGTACAGTACAGACATGTTTAGACCAAAGGAAATAATAATATTTTTCATTTAAGTGTAATCTCTATTTATAGGACTCAAAGAGAGCTTATGAGATTAAGATACAAAATTAAGGGATATACTCACAAGCATGGCTCAATGAGCCTATGGCCCAACCTACCTCCCTATCCTCATTCCTTCCATCACACAACTATTCCTTAAAAGAATAGCCATTAAAACAATTGTATAAACATGTATAAAAGAAGGTATAGCAAATAAATCATAAGATGAGATGCTCCCTCTTAATATGTACATATATGAATATCTATAAAGTATGAGAGAAAACTAGAGTCAAACTTTGGACGTCTAAAATGTGCATTCAAAACTAGGTGAACGAGAGTATGGAACTTTTCGGAGTTTAGGTTTTGGATGTCCAAACCATGTGTCCAAAAATAAGACATAGTGTAGACATAATTGACTCCTTTAAAAGAACTTATTTTTGGACAAGACTTTTGGATCAAGAGAATATGTGTCCAAAACTCCCCCTGTCATAATGCAGGATATAATTGATTTTCAGAAATTTTTTATCCGTCCTAGTTTTCTCAAAGAGTTTTAGCCTTTAAGGAAAGTTTTATGCAACAAGCGATATCAGAATAGCTATCATAACCATCTGAGATTTTTTTTTATCAATTAATATATCACAGAATCATATCAATAACTTAAAAAAAAAAAAAAACTTTACCAACAACTCTAGTCTCAATGATACCTTTATACTTGAAGATAAACACTTTTGACGACAAATAGGATATCAAACTGGTTTCCTTTTTGGGCATTAACAAACTGAGATCATAGATCATAACTCATTAAAATTTTCACAGCATGCAGTTTGTCCAAATCTTGTCATGAATTTCATAGAGAGAATCACAGGATCTTAACCATATTCAGAGACAACATTCAAAATCAACATATGAATCTGTTTCAGTGCAGAACATCAATTTAGAGCACAAAATTTCACTGTCATTGGTTTACTACTCAAAGACAGTCAACAGTTATTCATCAGTGCCTAATTAACAATTAGCCACAGAAAGTATAGCATCCATACTATTTTATCCAGCAGAATAGGCAGGCATAACAATCACAATCCAATGCACAAAGGCACAACAATCTCAATCCAATGCACAACAATCATAGTCCAACTAACTACCATTTTTCTCCCCTTTCGTCATCAATAAAAAATGAAGAGTAATATAAATGAAGTGGTGAGAAGTATATATATATATATATATATATATATGAAGCATTCATAAGTTGAGCAGAAATATTAGTTAAACGGCAGAAAATAAATTATTCGGATGTTAAAGTGGAAATTAAAAATTGTTCAAGATATCAGTGAGAATTGATTTCAGTCTGGGTAGAGGTTGGCTGGAGTGCAATCTACTAATCTAGTTACTTAGGAGATGTGAACTGTTTCAATCTTTACCCAGCACCTTTTCTGGAGTGTTGTTAGCAAGCCTACTTAATTTCCTTTTAACCACCATATGTTTATGTCTCTTTCTAGATGAGGCACAAGGTTTAGAGGGGGCAGGGGGTACTACATCTTTCTGATGTGGGGATTCTTCTTTGTCGTGCGCAGTGATAGTCACTTCCTCAATAGTTTGTTCTCGTGCAGTTTCTTTTTTAGGGTTTGTTTTCTCTGCTATTTCTTTTGCTGGAGAAGGTGCTAACGGAGCAGACACCGGTTCATCTGTTCTTGCCTTCTCTTCCACGACAGTCAGTCTATTTCCAAGACTTTGAATTTCTGCACTAAGGCCATCTAATTTAACAGCCAGAGAATTGATGGCATCCAAGATGCTTTCAAATAATCCTTTGTCCTGAGCTCGCTCTTTCCCTTTGGTAGAGGATTCCTCCTGAGGTTCTTCCTCAGGTTTTCTTTTAACTCCAATAGACGGGCCATTTTTTTTGCCTTCAGATTTCACTTTCAACAGGTTTTCCCTTTCATCTCCAGCTGCATCACGCAGCAGCTTCCATTCATCTTCCAATCTTACATATCCCATGAGCTTAAAAGACTCAAAGCTGTATACATTCATTTTTGAGGGCGCATAGGGGGACTGAATTTAAATCAACATCAAAGTATCTGAACAATTTTGTTAGCAAATTCCCATACGACAGTGCTTTGGTAGAAGTGTTTCTGGTCTACCACATTAATTTCATAGCCAAGAACCCAAAACTTATTTGCCTCCCTTTAGCCAGTGCTAACATAATCACCATTTGTATTATATTAGTGGAGGTTTTGTGACCAAAACTTGGGACTGCCATGGTTGACACATGTGGTGTAGGATCCTGCCTTCTCCATTTAGCCACTTTGTGTTCCTATAACTGCAATTTTTAAAACTCCTTCCACCAGCAAACATATATTTAAACTTCTTTAAATCATATATGTCAAAGTAAAAATTTATTTAGTTCAAAGTACTGGATTCCTCCATCTCTAACCTCACACACTCGGTTTAACAGACAGTGGTCGAACTCAATATTTTTACCCCTAACTCTAGAGGTGTACTATCTGATCATAAACCCTCCACCCATTTCCTCAAGTCGCCCTTTCCTTAAATTAGCATAGAATTCCCAAATGAACGAGGTAAATAATTTTTCATCAACCGACAGTAGACTACTCCAGCCAACAGATTCAAACATATTTAACACATTGGAGATATTAAGGAAAGACGATGGATTTACTCGATAGCCAATAATCACAGTTCTATTTCTCGAGACCCAATCACTATAATTTGGTTCACTTTTTGATTCTAAAATTGAAGTACCTGAGTTTCAGAACTCTCTTGTTCTGGCGATGATTTTGAGGATTCATAGTGGGAAGCCGATAAATCTAGGGCAATTTCTTTTCCTTTGCTCGTTGCTGATGACTTCTTCTTCATTATTGGAGATATTTTTGGACCTTCTTTGGTTTCGGTCTGGTTGATTTTGTTTTTGCCATTTTAGTGAGAGGATAAGAGTTTGAACACTCGGCTATTCAAAAAAGAAAAACTCAAAGGATTTTGAAGAAGACGGACTGAAGAATGGTTGGTTCCAGAGTTCGAAAGAGAGAGGGAGAGAAAGTCCTTTGTAAGTACCTAGAAGTTGTGATAGAAGTACACTTAAGTACATTGAAAAGACACTTTAATAAGAGATTTTAAAAAGGCGTATCGAGAAAAGCACAAGCATTTTGAAATTCAAAAATAAAAATATGAAAGGAGTTATTTTAAAAGGGAAACACAAAGCATCAATAGTGATTCCGTTTTGAATTTAGGTCTGATCCGAAATGTTCATCCAAATGGAAATTTTTCCAAAGAGTTTTGGATTAAAATGCTACATCCAAAAGCTCTATCCTTAGTGGTTCTGCAAAATAGAAATCTTGTGCAAACATGTCAGTCGTATTTTTGTAATTGCTAAACCTCTTTTCAAATTACTGATGCGCAAATTTTAGGTATATAAAATTATCAATTTTAAATCCATCCCTTAATCAAGTTTTAATTAAAATATTAATGCCAAAATACACATATGAGCAAGTATACTCATCGCAAGCATAGTACATGGAATTAACGAGTATCGATCCTCAAAGGAACAAGTAC
This sequence comes from Voacanga thouarsii, assembly GCA_026120185.1. Classification (NCBI taxonomy): domain Eukaryota; kingdom Viridiplantae; phylum Streptophyta; class Magnoliopsida; order Gentianales; family Apocynaceae; genus Voacanga; species Voacanga thouarsii. Next base: position 1,203,824 of record JANUWF010002383.1, on the reverse strand, counting down.
ATACTAATAACTTTTCTTTCATTATTTAACCGACCCAAATAAAGTGAGAAAAGAATAAAAAGAAAAACAAAAGAAACATATACAACTCAAGGATGTAGGTTTATGCAATTTAGACAAGTACCCTAGAAAACCTGACAATGACCTACTTAACAACTCTCGCAATTCATCATCATTTTGACATCATAAAGGAATATAAAGTAAAGTTTAATCGTTTCTTAAGTCATGAATTGACTTATATAGACTCCTCTTCTTTCCCAATCCATGGAATCACTACCCTTTTGTTAAATTAGCAGATTTTCCAATCAAACCAATATAACCAAATGGTACATTAAACACAATTCCTTATAGACATGAAATTAGCTAACAACCCTATGCTCTAGGCGAAATTAACTAACATTTGATTACTTAAGTTCTTTAGTCTTAACTTCGTTTCCCAAGTCTATTAAAATTTAACAAATATATAGCATTGATTAAATTAAGCTCAATCTAACTTCGTTTCCCAAGTCCATTAGATATAAACCTAATTCCATCTACCTATGAAATCAAGTAATCAAACACCGAGAATGAGTGAAAATTGATCAAGTAGTTAAATTGATGTATAAATCATGAATCCCAAAATATTGTGAAGTTACAATGAAAACATTGAATACATCATCGTTAAAGAAAAAGAGAACAAAGAGAAAAGAAAGCATTCATAGACAAGCCTCTTTCTTCTTCCTTGAAGACTCCCTTTGAACAATCCTTCTTAGCTTGGGTGAATTCCTTATTTAATGAGAAAATAAGAATTCCCGCTCTTTAATTCACCTTTCTTGGTTATATATCTCAAACCCTTGTGTTCTCTTTTACTTTTATAGGCCTCTTGGATGCCTATTTCATGGCTGAGGAAGTCTTGGTTGAGTAGGAATAGGAAAATACCAAAATTCTTGTATAAGCCCTAATTCCGTGTATAGAAATTTTGCCTCCAGAACCTACCTGGCTTTAGGTACCTTTGACCCACCTGGCACCAGGTATACTTTGTTCTTCCTTTGTTTTGCTCTATTTTTGGCTGTTTTTTCCTTAGCAAGTAGAATGGACTCGGCACCAGGTAATTTGCTAGACCTGGCGCCCGGTCTGTTCTGGAAAAAATCCCTGAAGCTCGTCCAATCTCTGCTGTTGGATAGAATGGACCCGGCGCTTGGTCATTTGGCTAGGCTTGGCGCCAGGTACATTTTAGTTCTGTGCACCTTCTGCTCATTTTTTACTTAAATATGCACATATTTTTCAAAAACACATTTGACAAGCAAAATGTCAAATAGGAAGAAATATGCCTAGTTATTACAACAAATGTATCTTAAAACAACTTCAAATAACTAGGAAAAGAATGGCGATTTTAACCCCTATCACATACCCCCACACTTGAACATTTGCAAGATAGAACTCCTCCAACTACCAAAGGCTCACTTTTCTTCTCTTATTCTCGCCACTATAGAGACCGAAACCAACCAGATTTCTTCCCTCTTTTTGTCCATATTTTTCGCCATCATAAGCATAAAAAACACAGTAGCAATAACCTCTAAACTACTGTTCAGTTTTGGCACTCAAAGAAGGACCAAAGCTGTCTAACTTTTCTCTTGTGATCAGGAATCCATAGCAAGGTAGAACTCCTCCAAACACCTAAACACCCAACCCTAGACTCTTCTGTCCAGCAAACCATGAAATTCCCACTCTCTCAGCCTCTTGAACTCAAGAAACAAACAGCCTTCAGCCTGCTCAAAAATTTGGCCAGCACACTCCAAACACAAAGCCAAAACCGAAACACCCTACAAGGTAAACAATCTTCAACCTTTCTATAAATCTCTTACTCTATTCTTTTCCTCTTTTCTCCCTTAAATGACGTCAATAAGGGACTGATTTTATCCCTTTGTTGGTGAGTCTCGATCAAAGACATCTAGGTGGACCATTCTCTTCAACTATCGATTGAACTCGAGCTAGTCATTAAGGAGTTGCCGTGTTTAAGTCTAGTAGTGCTAAGAGGTAATTAAGATCCTATCTTTATCGATTTAAATGGCCTTAATCTTTAAATTAATGTCTTATGAATGCTTATGGAGGCTAGTATGAAAGCATAAATGGACTAGAATGATAAAGATGTTGATGTGACCATAGAGAAAGCATGTATGAGATAGGACCTTGATGCATCTTGTCATGATGAATCTAGATCTATGCTAAGTAGGCAAATATGAGATCTTTTAATGTTTATGGGGCTGATTATGATGATTTTACACTAGTTGAATATAAGAGTTGTCATATAATGATTTGATTTGGATGAATGCATGGTTATGATCAATAGCATGGCAAATGAAGTTGTGCATGTGATCTAATGAATTAAATTACCTAGATACCATGAATGAATGAGGTGATTAATGAGATTATGAAAAGTCATATTGCATGAAATAGTGGATATAATATTTGGATTCTAATTATAGAATCATTTATTCTAGATAAGGAAGGAGTAGAGGCAAGGGCAATCAATTGAGTTGGGTCTAGCTGTTGATTTATCCAATAAGTTCCTGCATAACCGTTTTGATAAATGTTACATGTTTGCAAGTAATTTTTACAATGTTATTTGGAATTGATATCAATATAATGTTTTGATAAGAGGATTGAAACGTTAGTTAAACATGATGAGTTATACTGTGTGGTTTTGATACTTAGGTTGGAAACATGGATGTTTTACTTTCTAAATGAGTTTATCAAATTTCAACTATGCAAACTCAAAACAATTTCTTACTCTATCACTAAACGATTTGGCAATGCTATTACAAAAAAAAAAAAAAAACCATGTTTTGCAGTCAAGCTAATCAAAAAATTTCAAAAAAGCGAAAATGATTCTGCCCTTAAATGGGGAGCGTTGAGTACTCAGTGGGGGTAGGCTAGTGGTGCTAGTCTTGAAGAGCAAGAGTGAGTCTTCTGACAGGAGGCCATTTTTAGAAGATGAACTCAACTTGGAGAGGTGACAATACTACTTAGTTAGGCCTTCTGAGCTAGCATATTGGTCCATGTGGACATTGTTGATTCGGGTTAGACAACCGGAGTATTGGGTGTAGAGATGGAAGAGTATCTCATCCTAGTGGGAGGATCCCCCACTGCCCATTGTTGAAAGAATACATTAGGATGATATCATGGTGATAACCATGATATTGATTATGATACTATTATTTGACTCATTGCTAATACCTACTTAATGAATTATGAATATGAGGAAATGTTGATTTATTGTGAACTATTTTGGATTCATTGAGCAAGGCTCATTTGTATAACTGTTATTGATGAAATTGACTTGCAAATACGATTTTGTGATTTTGATAAACCTGCATGCACGAAATGGTTATATTTGACACTTGCACACATGAGACTTACTGAGACGCCAATCTCACATATTTTATATCATGATTTTAGGGGAGTACTTATATTGAGCAGGTTGAAGGAATAAGCGATGATCGTCCATTTGTTTATTTGATTTTGATTTATATTTCTTTCATGAGATGTTTGTTAGTTTTGATCTCTCGGATTTGTATAAGTATTTCCCTTGGATGTAATAAGAGTATTTTATTATTTTATTTAGTTGATTTTATTATTATTATTATTTATTATTTGCACCTCGTTATAAAGACTCCTAGTTTTCTAGACGGGGTGACATCTCGCATTATCTGGGTACGTAGGTAGTGGGGTGTTACAATTACAACCTTGCTTAACAATGAAACCCCTGAAATTTTCAAGAAAATTATCACAAAAATCACAACCTATATTAATCAAATTCATATGAAAAAGTATTTCTTCAACCTTTA